>JAUMJL010000060.1:2660000-3245000 GCA_033558185.1 Dromococcyx pavoninus | reverse complement strand
AGTTCAAATTTAAAAAAGCTGTCCAGAAGGTACCTGTCATCTCTAATAGCAACATCATCTTTAGCTGTGTTTTAACTGAACTGATTATCAGTATAATTAAATATATATAAATAAGTAACATCCTGATTCATGTGGAAGCCATTTGATTTTCTCAATAGGCTACTCTGCCAATCCAGAAAATGAGGAGCGTTCTTCAGACTGTTCCAAGATGAACCTCAGACTCCTGATTTCTGCATCACAGTTCAAAGGAATCATAATTCATATATCTCAAATATACTGGCATACTCCCTGTAGGACTAAGCTTGTCTTGAATCCCGTCTTAAGTGGTGAAGCTGGAAAAAGCCTTGCAAAGATGAATCCTCAGGGTCATAGGGCATTTGGTATCTTTTGGCTCTGTTTCAAACATAGCCATGAGGAGTGGAGATCTTCCCTGACAGAAGCATTATCATGGGGCTGCATGTAACCTAAGAAGCATTTTGGAATTTGAGTTGTTCATATCACTTCTTGTGGTGCAAACTTACACTTGAGAAAGAGAATTGCTTTTCTACAGTGTATAGGGGAGAAAGTGATTCTCCTATTCCCATTGACTTCAAAAGAAACTAGACTTCATTTACCAACTTTGAATTAGGCCCATAAATATAAAATTAAATATGCTTAAGGAGGACAAAGTGAGTGAAAAAGATTAAAGGATTAATACTCACAGCTGCAAGATCCACAAAGGCGTCAAAACCCACTCTCATTGTTCTGCCCCTGGTAGTAACAGTAGCAGATGCTGAGGAAATGAATAAGAAAACAAAGCAAGTACAGCTTGCTCTCTCATTCAGAACAGCCTCTTTACTTGTGAGGATCAGTGGATCAGGGGCTTCCTGAGACATAATTTGCAACAAAGCCGCATCCTTTTATTTTCAAAACTATACATACCTGCAACATGAAGTGATACTGAATTCTGTGCATTATTCTGTATGTTATTCTATACAAAACAACTATGCAATTTTTTTAAATTGGTGTTCTATTCTTTTAAGACTTCTCTGTAATTCTTGTATTGGGAACCCCCTAGTTCTTCTATTTAGTTAGAAATAGTCACCACCCATATTCTTGGCATCTCTGAATATCTTACATTTCCACTCACCTTCTGTCTCATGATCTGTCAGTTCAATCCCATATGAAGGTAATCCCTTGTCATCCTTATTTGTACTGGTCCTTGTTCTGTTGCATAATCATTCAGACTTGAATGGACAACATCATGGTCAATGTCAAAGATACGGGTTCTTTGTGGCTTTATGCACAATAGTAGTGTAATACTGACTATTTTGTTTTCTATACATTTCAAAATAATTCCTTATGTTCTACTTGTCTTTTTGGTGTTGCTGAACACTACGTTGGTGTTTCCAGAGAATGATCCACAAAGGCTCCAATATTACTTTTGTACATAGAAATATATAATTGAAAGCCCACAGCTGTATATCTGTATGGATAGACTAACACTCTTTACTAGGCATTATTTTACGTTTTTAAAAACTGATTTTCATCTGCCATTTTAAATATTAATCCCTTGGTATTGTTAACACTTTCTCCAGATCCTCAACTTCAATCAACAATAGCTTTGAATAAACAGTACTGCGTTACTGGTAAACTTTAGTACTTCATTTATAAGGTTATTGAAAGCATTTCTATAGGATTCAGGCAAGAGAGAAGGAAACTGATATTCTAAAATGTGGTAAATACATAGACAAGTGTTGAAATACTATCAGAAGCTCATAGTAAATGCCTCCTGCAAATCTACAAGGTTAACATTCACAACTGTCTTTTCATGTTGTGTTGGCCCTTACTCAGCCTTTCTGAGGCTCTTATAGGTGATATTCCAATTCTTCCTACTGGTTAGGTGCATATGTTTTTGGGGGTTATTTTTAGAAGAATATTATGCAGTAGGGAACAAATAAATAATAAAAGCAATTCTTGCTTCCATAGGTGCTCATGTTAAATCTTGTTTCTTTCCCTGGAAGAAAAAATAATACTCATGGAGGAGCCAGAAATCAATTCAAGAATTTACCAACAAGAAGAGATGAAGAAAGCAAGGATGAATTTAATGGACTGGTTGAATGACCATGGCATATGCACTTTGGAGTTTGGATGACAAAAATGTTTCATGGACACCTTAAAAGATTTTCTACTTATGGTGTCTGCCCTTCTCTGGGATAGATACTGTGCTAATGTCAGTGCTATAGTATTCACAGCTACACACACTGAGGTGACCGTAGAACATATTGCACAACTGGCTGTATTTTGCATGATTCCCTAGTTCTTCTAGAAATACATTAAGATGCACCACTCTACCTCTCAGAGGGAGCAAAAAGGTTTAAGGAGGAAGAGGAAAGGGAGCATTCTACTAAACTGTGCATAGCTGTCAAGACTTCTGAGTCCCAGATCAGAATTTAAAAAGTTATATTCTTGAATAATCCAGTGAAAAATATGTACTATTTTAAAAAGACTGTAGGAGGAAGAGAACTATCTGAGAGCATCTGAAGGAGAAGTTTTATAGAGAAATTGATGGACATAGTATTACCAGAAATATTGTTTGTTAACCCTTTTAATGTATTCCTAGTTTTGTACTTCTGCTACAAGATTATAACCAGCCAACGGTTTCTCGTGCATTTCTGACACCACATATTCAGAAATTAAGTATGACACTTGAGAATCTGAAATCGCTTCAAGAGCTATAAACCATCTGTTTCTTTCCTTTTACTCAGCTTCTGGATGGTGGAGGACTTTGGTTAGTCTCTTTTGTTCCAGGAGTGACAGAAACTATCAAGTCTCTACACAGAAAGTCAGAGGTGAAGAATTTTTGTTATTTCCCTGATTTTATTTCCTTTAAATTTCTTACTTCTGCAGTCCAGTGACTCTAGATCTTTTCTGTTGACAACATCTGCCATGGGCTTTGCAACTGCAGACATGAGGGATCCTAGTCCTTCTTGAGCCATTGTGGAGGCATGACAAGGAAGCAGTACAAAATCTTATGGCATGCAGATGTACATATCCGGCAGAACAGGTGTAGCAGGGTACCTAGGGTGGTAGTAGATGCTTCAGATCACTGGGACAGATACTACTCCTCGTGCTCTGGTAGTACCAGGGATACTTGCCATGGTTTGCAGCAACCCACCATCTTTTTCTTTTCTGGCCTACTTCAGTGCTCCTTCCTGTCTGGGCCTAGGTTGACAGTTCGCAATCTTCAATCTGGTACAGCTAAAGTTGGGCTCTACAGTAGTGTGACTACAAGCTGCAAGGGAAGCTCCAGCCCTTGCAAATAGTTAACCCAAATGAGTGGCACGCTGTGCCAGGCTGTAAGCGGACATGCATGTAAGCTATCTTTATGTGGAATTTGCAATACTCAGCAATGTTAAGTTTTTCTTTTTCTGTGATCTCCTCCCTCTCCTTACTGCCTGCACAGAGTCATTTCACGTCCTGCACTTCAGATATTTAGCACCTTTCCTCCCTACCACATGGTGACTGAGGAATTTTCCAAGAGCTCTGAGTCCATTCTAGATTTGGCCATGCTTGAGCCAGACTTTTACTTGTGGCAGTCTTAATTATACTTTTAAAAGTTAAAAGAACATCCCATGAGATTTTTTGCCACCCTTTTCTTTGCTGGACCTTCTTATTTGAAAGCATTATAAAGGGGAAAATCTCATAATCCTGAAACTCAGTTCATATTAAAATTTGACCTTAAGGAAAAAATATCAAAATCCAGAATTTGCAGAGTTAGTGATGCTGTCACAGTGCTTGCTTTCTCATAAAGGTAATTACACATGCAAGTGAATTATGTAAGAATTTATAACACTTCTTTCTGTAGTGAAATGCTCATCAAATGTTTTCAGCAAAGGCAAATATTTTCTGCACTCCTGCTTCATGTTTCACAGCACGAGTTAATGAGTTGGCTGGCACTTTGATGTTTAATGTGTTAGACTTCATTGTAGTTCAGAGTCTCAGTCCTTGCTAATTTATGTCATTTTGTGAATCTATCAAAAGGCAGGTCTTGTGAGGCCTGCCCATGGGCTTCCTCCTCACACTCTTCTCCCCCCACAGCATGTTTTAGAGTGTCTGCAGTGCAATTGCTGTAGCACAGTGAAGTGAAGCAACACTTGAGCTCTCTTAAATTAGGCCTAGTGGTCCCAGGTATGATCTGAGTTCAGTTACCAAACCGAGGAGGGAGTGCTGAGCTGTGCCAGGGCTGGTGGAGTGATGCTGCTACCCGAGCTCGCTCCTTCACAACTCACTTGGATGTAAGAGCCGGAGTCATGCTTTCATCTGCAGTGCAGCCAGACTCCTCTCTGTCCTGTCCTAAAATCAATTAACTTCTGATGGGATACTGAGTGATGAGTGTGACAAGGAGTCACAGAGGGTCATATTCTTCTGCTGCTTCTAATGCTAGATGAGCAGTATTGCAATGTTATGAAGATGGTGTTGTATTCTCAATGTGTTTTTCTTGCTTTCTTAAATTCCTCCTAGAGCTTTTTACCAAAAGATTTTGCAGGCCTTTTGCTCAATCTTAGTCCTGTTTATACATTTAAGTCTATTCTACACTAACTCTTTAGTCTGAAATACTAGTCTTTTTGTGATATAAAATTCATTTTTCCATGTAAGACCAGTGTTTGCTCTTATTGTGCCAGCACTGTGTCCCAACAGAGTACAGCTGAATACTTCTTTTCAATCTAAGCATTTTGAAATTTTATTATTTACTGGATTCTTGTATGTTTACATCCAGAAATTCTGCTTCTGTTACCCCATGAATGTTACAGGTTGGGTGGCTCTTGCATCTACTCTCAGCAATGGGCCACTTCTTATCAGAAGTATATTTTTTGTGATGGATCAGGTAAGGCAGATATATCACTAGGAAAGGTACAAACATGGACCCCAATATGTAGAGAAAATAAAGGTGTAGAGTACATTTCTGTTCACTTTCCTCCATCTTAGCCAGAATAGGTGGTGGGTGGTTTTTTTTCAGATATTTTCTTTTTTTTTTTTTCCCAGAGGAGAAAACCCAAATATTTTCACTGTTAAAGTAGACAGTCACAGAAAGTAAAGCTTCAGACCCATCCCTGAGTTCAGGCAGATAACCAAAACAGAAAAACTTTGGAACACAGTTGCTTGAATTCCAAGTGAATCATGTTATTTCTGCTGGGAAGACCAACATGTTGTTTTTCAGTATTTTGCTGAGATGACTAACTTTTCTCTCTGTGTATAGTAGTGAGCATTATTGTCTGACATAGATAAACTGAAAATATTTAAGCAAAACTTTTGATAAAATACTGAGTGTTATACTGTATGAAGTGAAAAGAGAAAGTTTCATTTTAAAGAATCTGCATAGAGTATAGATTTGTATCAACATCAGTCTAAATTTCTTTTGATTTAGTACAATTTTAGTGTTTTATCTTCTAATGTGAAAAATAAAGGCATCCCTTTAATGCATTTTTCTTTAAGATGCAAATTATATTTTTTTCAAATATCAAAGGTGAAAGCCAATGATACTCCAGGTTTCTGTAGATTTCCTCTTGACCTGAGTTCCCTGTTTTTGTCTTGACAAGCAATTTCGCTATAACTTACAGATTTTATACATGAAGGGCTGCCGAAAAATGTGTGAAAACATATTTGTAGATTAGAGCATTGGTGGCAGCCATGGACAGGTGAAAATTATTAAAAAAATATTGAACTGCATAGTGAGTTGTTGTTGCCAGATCGTTCTCAAACCAGTAATGAAGTTACAGCCTAATTAAGTTCATCCCTTCTCTTTTCATCTGAATGTCTGGAGTACAGAATCAGAGCAGCTTGATATGTATTTTTTTTAGAAAATGACCCTCTACTGTGGATAGTCCTTTTACTCTCTGCCGTGTCTTTGGCATTGTTCTTATGAAGAAATTAGTACAATCTCCATATCACTGGAGCTCAGTCTTTTCAGAAGTCCAGTATTAGATTAACTATGACAGAACTTTGACTAGGGTAAAAAAAGTTTGTTTTCAAGACTTCTCTGTTGTATGTGTGGAGATTAGGAAAACAAAGCACACTGAAATGGAAAAGTGAACATGGAAAACAAGAATTAAACAAATATTTGATACCATAAATATTTAAAACAGCACAACTAATATTTAGGGGAATATTTACATGCTAAGAAAAAAAATAGCAAAAACTCAAAAGGCATCTATTTAGATAACCGTCCTTTCAAGAGGTTAGACCAGCATATGCTGACAAGAGGCTTGTGTTGTGGGTTTTGTAGTACTTTTAGCCTAATTAACAAATGCATTACCGGCATAAGTGAGCCTGGAACAATTGCCAGTCAGAACACTCAGAGAGAAGCCACCAGGGAACAGTGGATAGCAATAAAAAGCCATGGCTGCTTATTTTTAATTCTTTGGAGGGTCAATTCAAACAGCAAATGTAATTACAATTCTGTAAATAGAACACCCGAAAGCACTCCTTCTGGCATTAGTATGCATATCTTTGATATTTGTTTAACAAATGATCAAGTAGCCCTTTCCCTATGTTGCTTCTTATTTAAGGGGTTTGCAAATTTGAAAAGCGAGGCTGAAAATACCATATAGCTGTGTAGGCTTTCACTTTCAAGTACATTGGAAAATCACTGATTTGGCTACTGAAAGAGCCTGAACAGTACTTTCTGCTTCAGGTACAATAAACAGAAGAGGTATATTTGTAAATGCCTTTCATGATAGTATTCCTTTATTTGAAGACCAGATGCTGATTATGTTAGGGCATGATAAAGCCAAAATTATTTCAAAGGGAAATGATAGCATTTGAACATGTAAATGCTAAACCAAATGATCTGTGTTTCCACTCTACTTTTACTTAGCACAAAAACAAGAGTCAAAATAGAAAGAAGAAAACTCTGCTGTCCTTCAGATGTGGCATACTTTCCCATTACCTTACATATCGAGTGTCTCAGCAGGATGTTATCCTACTTTGCAGTATTTTGTGCAGCAGGCAGATTTGCTGTGGTAGTTTAATTCAGAGAAAGAGCAAAAGTGGCTAAGGCACAGCAAGATGTGATCATAAATTAATAATGTTCAATGGACTGTGACTGCAAGAGCAGCTATTGGTATTTCAGGTCAGGATAATCCCTAGACTCGGTTTAATTTCAAAAATGGCAGCCATATATTTCATGTGCAAATGGAAGAACACAGAAGTCATGTGGGGGATAGAAAGCTCTTAGAGAGATGAAGACAGGAGGGAGAAAAATGGGAAAAGAACAATAATAAGGCCAAAGAAATGTAAACTATCCTACCATCTGAACGTGAGTACTTGATAAACACAGTAAGATTAACAACCTGCTCCCTGTCCTAAAGATTCATAAGATCAAAAATATCAAATTCTTGCTAAGGTGCTCCTGGTTTTCTGACTTTAAAAGTTAATTGACAGCTTTTTTCCACTAGTCAAACACATGGGTGAGGAACAGTATCAGCTGTCATTAAGATGTAACTAAAAGGGAAAAGCATCTTTAAAAGCTCTTACCAGGCCCCTTCCAACCTTCCCGCCTCCCTCAGTTTCATAGTTTTGGTTGGGTTTTAAGAAACAAAATCCACCTGTCTGGCTGCCGAAACCCATTTTTGTCAACTCTTTTAATTTCGTTTTGCTTAACAGTCAGTGCTTGATATCAGCTTTAAAAGACACTGTTACATTCTCAACAGTCAAAACCAAATCAAATTATTTATGCAGCAGGCACAAATATTCACTTTGTGTTTCTAGTATTTTAAAAAGTCAGTTTTACTGGTGGAATGTCTTCACATTTCTGAATTTACAAAAGAGTGGAAAGCTTTGTAATTCTTCTGCTTGCAGTTTGCTTTAAAAACACCTGTTCTTTCAAGGTTCTTTCAAGGGATGCTAACTGCTTGTTTATCCTAGCTGGTGTGCTTCTCTTCTGGCCATGCCTTCACAGCAGGAGAAAGGACTCTTCTTTCATGACAAGAAGCAGTCTGCTCCTTCAGTGATGCTTTGGGAATGCGATGTGGGGCAAAGGGAGAGGGTAGCATGATGGGATACTCAGTTCTGTATCTAGGTAAGCCAGCTTCAGCACACATGCACTTCCTTTGCTGCTACTCTGTGACCATGTGGTATAGGATGATCTATTCAATTTTTTTGTGTTGCAAATCAATACACACCAAAGCAATGCAAGTTGAAAAAAAACTTTTAAAAATATTATTTTTAACTCAGATCATTTCAGATAGCTGATTTACAGAGTGGTCTCCAAAACTGTTGTCTAGGTACTGCTGAATGGGCAGTGAACTAGTGTGCGGGAACAACTGCTTGAGGAAAAGAGCCTTATAATTTGGCTTCACTGCCAAAGTCAATATATCTTGTACTCATGTCCTAAGACAGACAGTAAAAAGGATGCTTGCAGCATAAAAACAAAACAAAACAAAACAAAACAAAACAAAACAAAACAAAACAAAACAAAACAAAACAAAACAAAACAAAACAAAACAAAACCAAACAGGGAGAGAGGCTTCTGAAAGGAACAGGTGTCCTGCTGCAGCAAAAACCAAATTCTCAGCCCAAATGCTCAAGGGTGACGGATGGGAAGAAGCTTCTGCAGAGACTGTGTGGTACTGTTACAGCTAAAGAAGCCAACAATAAGACTGGAGGGAAAAATCAGTTCTCAAAAAGACAGTGCACAGACTTATTTTTCTAACCTTCTTTTCATCTGTTTTGCTTTTTCTCAGCAGATCTGAAGATTCCTCATTGGAGGTATCACCTTGTTCTGTTTTTCTTTACTAGGGCTTTGGAGGCTTGTGGTGCCTCCATGACGGGGGAGTAGGGGGCAGATTGCACCTCTCCATTGTGATCAGCATGGGTCCTTGTGGCGGACTGCAAGTATTCATGAAAATGAAGAGAATTATTAGTCCGCAGCAAAAAGCTAACCTGGACAATATGAGAAAGTTTGTCTTCCTCTCAGGTAGGTAGGTGGTTTTAAGGAGGAACAGGATCTTCATGGTAGAGAGGGCAGTAACTGACTGAGCTCAATCCAGAAAAATAATTAATACAGCTATAGCACAGTAGCACTGAATCTACAGAGTAATATTATTTTCAGTTGTAAATCTAATACAGCAAGACTATTGGGTTAAGGCTGACCATGAGAGACAAGCCCTAGGTACCCACTTCCCAGAATCAGAAGTTTTGAAGTTAGAGGAAGTGATATGAACATCATGGAATCACTTATCTAACTTCTTGATCATGTCTTTAAGTTCTAGTGAAAAATACATATTCCCCAACTGTCTTGCCTCAAGGGTAAAATTTGCCACATAGTATTATTGTGGTGTCTTCTGAGTTCGAACTGATCTCCACAGTTTGTGCCACAGCTTGAAACAGAGGTGGTAGTCAGACACTCAATCAACAGACCCGTAGTGAAAGCTGTCACCTTGTGTGTGAAAGATAGGAAGTCAATTTGGTCTTGAAAGCATTTGAGCCTACTTATTGCAGCTCTCATATGAATGATTTAACTACCTTGCAGGAGACACTCTAGAGGTTCAATTTGTTTATTTTAATATTTCCCATCTGTTCCATTTTGCATAAAGTAATAAATCCTTATTGGATCTAATTCGACAGAGCAGTGGATACAGCAGATAAGAGAGTCCTAACTCCTACTTCAATCACTTATATAGAATGCTTTCACTGATGAGTGAACATGTAGCAGCTAAGTGCCTCCACTCTACACATTTGCTCAAATACCACCATTTGTGTCAGGATATTTGTTAGAACTGATCATAGCTCAAAATAAAGTAGGCAATAGGATTTTTATGAGCTAGAAGTAGGTCAGAATACAAAATAGGACAATGAAAATTTGGTAGTAATTACATATGGGAATGTAGACTAGATGGGCCAAAAAACATTAAGAAACTTCAAGAGATTTACAAAGAAATCACTTCCCCTGCCTATTGTATCTTGCTAGGACATCTCTTCTACTTACTGTTTGGTCTGACTCTAGCAACATTTCGGTGTAGTCCTAACTTGCAGCCAATTCTTTGCAGTTTCCTCTAGTCCTTATGAAAAGTCTTTGCTATCCTCCATCCCCTCTAAGGTCTAGGTATGCATCAAGTGATTTCTTTTTCTCTTTGTAAGTCCTCCTTAATCTCTTAAAAATTCATTTCTTTACTTACAATTTTAAAAGTTTCCTCTTACTCAGAATACTGCAAATAGGCAGCTTTCCTCCCTTCTGCACAACCATGGCCTTTCAAATTTGCTGAAGGGAACATCTAGCGAGCAGCAAACAACCAACCAGCTACCCTGTCTCATTGTTGCTTCTGATTTCTTTTGATATTGTATTCTGTATCCCTTCAAAAGGTAAAAATAATTTTTCCCCCACATGATCTGTCTGCAAGTCTGGTTACTACTCTTATCAACCTAACTTGGTTTACTGGGATCTGGTTCTCTGAATCTTTTCTCTTGTTTATCACAGTACCATAGGAGGGAAAAAAAAAAGTGTAAGATTGAAGTGTTCTGTCCTCTTTGTCCATTTCTAGCAGCACTAGGAGTATTAGTTGACCCTAGTGCTTCTAGGTCAGATGCTCTGATGTCACAAAACTCACAACAAACTGCAAAAAACAGCTGAGAAACAGCTGGGCTGAAGCCTGGTGCTACCAGTGTCTGAGCTACCTCCTACATAGCTGAGTCATTGAAGCAGATTCAGAGCTTAGTCATGTTCATATTTTTCATGCAGTTCCATGCCAAATGTATAGGTTCAATATTTTCAAATGATTTCTGGTTTAGGACTTTTTCTCTCTTCTCTAGCAGATGAGTATTAAAAGTTTTATCTAGTTTGTAAGGCTTGCCATTTGAAAAAAAAAAATCCAGAATTCCAACCAGGGACTATTTTTGAACTAGAGTTTATGAAAAACAAGACAGATCTTAGCTTTTAGGTTCTTTTTTTAACATTGATGACTAAATATGGAAAGGTTTTTGTTATTCCTTCTAAAATAAAATATAAAATAACTCTATATTTAAGGATGAATTACAAAACCTTGGTAAACGCTCAGATAAACAGTCACTTTCATATAAAATACATATTACCTGAGAAATAATAAGCAGTGTTCAACGCTGATTGTGCATTTAATCCATCAAAATATGAGTAGGGGTTAATAAAAGAACATATGCATCAAGACAATATTCTGCTCAGTTTCAGCATTTCCGCTAGCTCCTATTTTATACTAAAGTGCATAGTTATATTTTTAGATATTTGTAAAACAATTCATAGATACACAGCACACTATTTTATGCTGACCCTTTACATTTTTCTTTCTCTGAGAAGAAATTTGACAAGTATGTCATTAGGCAATTAGGTAATAAGCCTGTTTTTACGGAGCAGCAGCTTAATATGCAGGTGTGACATGACACTTTTGCTTAGAATCAGCTGAAAGCTTTTCTTTATATGGACTTCATGAACTATCACTTACTTTCCTTTAGAAATTATTCTATCTGTTTAGAACTTAGGTTCTTGAGATGACATAAACCCGAATTCAAATAAATTACTTCAACACTGCTCTTTGTGTTCCCCAGGAAACACAAAACCCCCAAACTTCTGAGCAAGTCTGCACAGTTTCATTTTAGAGCCAGTTCAGAAAACAAAGGCTTGCTATACTTTTTTTTAACCTTTGCAATTTAAATGTAAAACCATAACGAGTAGGAAAGATACATGGTTTCTCATCTGTAAGAATCTGTTCCTTGCTTCACCATGGACATTTTCATCTGTGAAGTTTTGTTTGTGTATAATGTTCTATCAAACATTTTCCCCATGAAAAATATTAAATACTTTAACTGTGTCCAGACACTGAAAATATCTAACTGTCTTTGACCCACTGAGTCGAGCAGAATTGAATCTATGTGATTTTTTCGTATTTATTTGCTCATTTCATATTTGAAGTTGTCTATATATATTTGTTGAATGCCACAATTATCTAAAAGCACTTAAGCAGCATGCTGCCTGAGTTTATCTATGTCGAGTGGCATAGCCGCATAGGCTTCAGGTTTGGAAATGACCAGCTCATTCATGAAGAATTCTGAAGAAGTAGTCATATATAAGAGTTGCTCTGCTTGCACCTAGGTTCTTTCAGTGCAAAAGAGATCTTAACAGCTGTGGTTACACAATAATCAGCAATGGGGTAGGATGTAGGGAATTTCACCTCCAATGCTGCCAAAGTGTTGGAAAGAAACTCTTCGGGTTGGGCATTGGCCCTGGCCTGTGGTGCTGCCTGGGCACTTCTGCCCATCGTCGGCAGGGGAGGAGCTGCTTGTGGCTGCAGTAGGGCTGAGCTAACCCTGAGCCCATTCAGCCAGAGCCTGGGAAGAAAGGGGTCTTTTAGAGTGGATATCACCGAGAGGATTCACACACACACTTAAGCTGCTAACACTGGAAGGGAGGAGTGTTGTGGTCAAGGGCAAAAATAAGTCCCAGGCAGTCCTCCAGGAGAGCTCCAGCAGAGGTTCATAGGAGGAGCATTACAAAACCCCAAAAGGCTGCAGTTGTTCATTTGTCGTTGCTGGAGTAGCCATGGATTTGTTCCGCCGCATCAGGAGGCAAGGAAAGATGTAAGCAGAGGGCTGGTAATCGCCAGGAACTAATATCCTCTCTTTCTGATAAGGATAGCTTGTTTTCTCCCATTAAGAAGGATGCTTGTCTATACTGCTGACATTCGGGATTATATCTATTTGTGAAAGTTTACCCAACTATTTTAATCAGACACATATAACCTCTGTAGAAAATAAGGATTGAGCTTTTTTGTATTTTCTTTAGTGACTCTCTCACATGCTTTTATGCATCCATAATATATGTCACAGTAATTATACAATTTTCACAGTACTCAACACATTCTCAGGTTAATGACCAAGACTGTCCTTGATTATCATAAAATCCTAGAATGGTTTGAGTTGGACGGGACTTTAAAGTCTATCCAGTTCCAACCTCCTGCCACTGGCAGAAACGCCTCCCACTGAACAAAGCTGCTCAAGGTCCCATCCAATCTGGCTTTGAACACTTCCAGGGAGGGGGCATCCACAGCTTCCCTGGAGAACCTGCGCCAGTGCCTCACCACCCTCATCATGAAGAATCTCCTCCTAATGTCTAATCTAAATCTTCCTCCTTCCATTTTAAAGCCGTTCCCCGTATCACTACAAGCCCTTGTAAAAAGTCTCTCCTCAGCTTTCTGGTACGCCCGCTTCAGGTACTGGAAGGCAGCTATAAGGTCTCCCTGGAACCTTCTGTTCTCCAGGCCGAACAACCCCAACTCTCTCAGCCTGTCCTCATAGCAGAGGTGCTCCACCCCTCGATCATCTTTTTGGCCTCCTCTGGACCCGTTCCAACAATTCCATATCCTTCTTATGTTGGGGATGCCAGCAATGGGCACAATACTCCAGGTGGGGTCTCATGAGAGTGGAGTAGAGGGGAAGAATCACCTCCCTCAACCTGCTGGCCACGCTTCTTTTGATGCAGCCCAGGACACGGTTGGCCTTCTGGGCTACGAGCACACATTGCCAGCTCATGTCTAGCTCCTCCTCAATCGGCACCCTCGAGTTCTCTGCAGGACTGCTCTCGATCACATGGTCCCCCATCCAGTACTAGGGGTTGCCCCAAACCAGGTGTAAGACCTTGCACTTCGCCTTGTTGAACCTCATGACGTTCCCATAGGCCTACTTCTTCAGTTGTCCAGGTCCCTCTGGATGACATTCTGTCCTTCTGGCACGACCATTGCCCCACTCAGCTTGTTATCATTTGCAAACTTGCTGAGGGTGCACTCAATCTTGCTATTTATACCATCAATAAAAATATTAACAGCACTGATCCCAGTACGAACCCCTGAGGGACACCACTTATCACAGGTCTCCATCTGGACATCGAGCCATTGATCACTATTCTCTGAATGCAACCATCAACCAATTCCTTATCCACCGAAAGGTCCACTCATTAAATCCATATCTCTGTTTTAGAGAGAAGAATGTTGGGGACGGTGTCAAAGGCTTTACAGAAGTCCAGATAGATTACATCCATTGCTTTTCCCACGTCCACTGATGCGGTCACCCCATCATAGAAAGCCACTAGGCTGGTCAGACAGGACTTGCCCTATATGAAACCATTACTTGTTTTACAGAAGGCAATGGGTTTTTTTAGCCTTTTATCTGTTTAAAATAATGAGGAACAAGAGTTGGCTCTGCACTAATTACAAGATTGTTTCAAGAATTATGATTTTACTTTTTTTACACTTAATTTTTCAGTTTTCTGAGTGCTTGAGTTTCTCATCTTTTTTTAAGCCTCCCCTTCCTTTTAATTTTGTTTCCTTTTTTCTATGAAAAAACTGTTATTTTTCTCATCATCTTATAACTAGAATATCCTGGTATCCCATAGAGTACCCTATCTAATACTAAATATTGTGAGATACGAAGAAATGGCAAAACTGAAGATTCTTTTTCTCTGGACCATGTTGATCCTGCACAGGCTCACTCTCAAGAATGACAGAGGGTTTGGAAAGAATAAAATTTCATACAAAACATTCCTTTTTCTCTTCTACATTTCTTTCCATGTTTCTCTAAGCATTCTCCACAAGCATCTGACAAGAAAAAGATCTTTTGTAAACTGAAGTAGAATAACAAAGATGAGAGGAAGTAGCTGGTGCTTGAAGTATCTAACTTGATTGTGCTCCAAAGGACAAAATTACATATGATGATAAGAAGTGAAAAAACACTATTGATTGATAGCAGAGCACAGAGTCAGTATGCTCAGTGGTGGTGACCTCAGAAGCCACATGGAGCAGGTAAAAGCAAAACGTTCACTGCCTCCTGTTGAAGGTTTCAAGGGCATCAAACAAGCAAGTAGCTGGTTGAAAACAGACAAGAGAAGGTGTTTCTTTTGCAATTCATGGTTAAATGAGAAACTGATTGCCGCAGGACACTACTAATGCTAATCAGACATGAAATCAAAAAGCAGATAGAAAAACTCATGGAAGAAAAGTGTAAGTAGATTAATCACATACAAGGTTCAATTCCTCCAACTTAGGAAAGCCTCAAACCCCTGATCTTGAGAACACTGTAAGCCCATAGCTGCATGACGTTTAGAGTTTGGAACCCCTTGTTTGTTTCTTCAAAACCTGGACACCTTCTAGTCTTAGGAATGCACAGTCTGATTTTGTTGCTGGCAACTAGGATGAATAGGTTTTCCATCTGACATAGTGTGGCATTCTTATGACATTAAGAGAATGTTTATCAAACATTTCATTATCTATCCCAAATCAAAGGAGTACAACTAGTATTGGCTCTTATTTCTGATTTTTCAGGGCAAGATTTTTCTGTCCCTCTATTTTTCTTACTTTCTCAAAATTAAATGCACTTTGTGCCCAGTCATCCGGAAATTTCCTCTCTTGTAGACTAGCAGGGGACTCCTGGTGTGTGCACAAACAAAGTTACCCTTAAAGAACATCTCATCACGTCTCACTCATTCATGTATATGAGAGCCTTCCTTCTGTTATTGTTGTTGTCAGATAACATGAAGGTGACATGGAAGGAAAGGGAGGCACACAGACAAATAAACTTCTTGTGGGGCATGAGAAATTTCCTTCCCTCACAAACAAACCAAGAAATTAAGAGGATGTAGAGAAGTTGACATTTGGAACAATCATTAAATTGTGACTTCCACAGTTATAGTTTGCCTTTGTTGTGTGTGCGTGCTTACTGAAAAGCAGTGAGAAATTCTTTACTCAAAATGAGAAAAGTAAAATTCCATATAAAGTATTACTTCCCTGAGTGGCAGAGTGGAAACAGTAGGGAGGAAAACTGAAAAAGAGAGGGAAAAAAGACTACATCGTAAAATTATATGAAATTACATGATGTTGATTTTTGTCTTACACCTATTAATCTAAAGGAACTTAGCATGCTGTTACCCTAGGGTGTAACTTCATAGTTACACTCTTACTTGGTACCATGTCCAGCTAGCAAAGATGAAAGAAAACCTAAACCATAGATCAGTCTTCCAGCTACAGTAGTTGGATAACACAAGGAAAATGAAGGACTGGAAGTGGTTTTTCTTGTATGTGCTGGTTAAATTGATTTATATCTGTCTGCCATTGAAACTCTGTTTAAAACTAATGATTGTGGCTTCCTGTAGAATAGTTGATATTCTGACCCACATCCTAAGGGCCTCCTTCAGTCCTTAGCAAACAGAAATAAAAATGACCCCAGGAGCTAGAAGGCTCCACTGAGGTGTTGAATCAATGACATCTTCTTTGTCCAATTCCCTTTCTTTATTTAAAAAAACGCATTTGAGAGTTTTGGTTTTTTTTTTTCTAAATAATCCTTGAGGGCAAACTCTTTTACCCCTTCCCTTTTTAAATGTTGCTGATGTACCAGATTCTTTCCAGGCTCCAATAACAGGCCACTACAATATAACTGGATGGGCTTGGCTGCCAATCTATAATGTTCTTGGCCATGATTAATCTGATAAATAATAAATATATCAATCTAGTCTTTTAGACAAGGACAAATTCTTACCAGCGGGGAGGCACGAGGCTTCTTTTACAGCTGCCTGTAGTGCTGGAATTAATTATTTAATGCTTAATTCTTCAGGAAATGAGAAAGTTTTGATTAATGTTGTCCAGTGTCATTTCTTGCTTGTTTGATATGTGTCAGATAATTTTTCCTTGGCAGTCGCTCTAAAGAAGCCAGAAGCTACTGTCACTGGGATCAGACACTGAATTTCAAGAGATTAATTGAAGTGAAAATTCAGAGAAATGCACCATAAGTGCTTGCCCAGGATAACCTTTCTGGGGTTAAATTTAGCGTCCTTTGGTAATGTTAACCTCCTATTGCCGTAATGTAAAACATTTATTTTTAATTCTGTGAGAAATCTATTTTGTTTCTTTGATTGTTTTTCCTTAGCTCCATGTATGCTATCATGATTATAACATTCAGGGTTTGATTCTCCTCCCATTTACCCCACTATAATTCAGCAGCTTCCATGAATACCAATAAAATCTTTATTGGTTTATTACAGAAGGGGATGGGTAGCTAGACTTGAACCATAAAATTAGAACCAGGTAAGTGAGGTATCAGCACTACCTACAGATTGTGTTAGTTCTAGCTCTCCAAGAGAGTAATTCTGACTGCTAGAGGCATGTTTGTCTCGCTATTCATGCCAAGGTAATTCAACTAGCGTCATCAGATTTGCTGATTACGTATATTAGTGTGAATTAGACATTGTTCCTGCATTCACCAAATGTTCTGTGCAAGATGAGGTTTTCTTTGAACTACCTAGACATTTGGAGAAATTTCTCCAGTGTCTTCACACAGCTACATGTTTCTTTTTTGATCTGGCTCTCTATTTGTCTGAAGAATGTTTCTGCGTAAGCCAAAGTTGTGGCATATGAAAGAAAAACAGATGTTTTCATTCTCCTTAAAGTTGTGTGAGTATGAAATTAAGAGACCAATACTCCACATGCAAATCGTATGCTTCACAATTCCCGTTTCTCCCCCTTGCTACTAATCCGTGTAATGTAGTTAGTCTTGAAGAAAAACTCCCATTAAGACAGAGGGTATGATATTGTTGACTGCTGCAAACACTAATATAAAGGTACGATGCAGCCTATGGTACTGGATGTTCACATGGTTGTTTTCTCTGTAGCTCAGCACCCTCCAAACTAGTTTTTCTACATTGGACTTTCCCGGTCTTTAATTTACTTCAATTACTGCCTTCCTTTCCTAGTAAATAAGGACTGTATTCTACCTTCCTGTATATTTTACTTCTGTTTCAAATCCTGCAAGTGTTTGTGTGTATTATATCCTTTGAAGATGAAGTTGTTTAAATGCTAACACTTTCTATTAGATTTTCCTCTTGCAAAAATATGTATATACGTAGATATTCTTGTGAGTATATTTGTCGAAAGGTAACAATATTGGGTTGGTTAGGCATGTTTACCTGGTAGATGTATACTTATGTTGTATGATTATTGCCCATAAAAATGGTAAAACTTCCATCCCATCTACTCAGCACTGGTGAGGCCACACCTCCAGTGCTGGGTCCAATTTTGGGTTCCTCAGTACTAGAGAGACAGGGACATACTGGAAAGAGCTCAACAAAGGACCTCTAAGATGCTGAAAAGACTGGATCATCTTTCCTATAAGGAGGGGCTGGGACAGCTTGGACTGTTCAGACTGGAGAGGAAAAGGCTCAGGGATGACCTCACCAATATAAGTATCTAAAGAGAGGGTGCAAAGGGAATGGAGCCAGGCTCTTTACACTGGTGTCCAGTGCAGGACCAGAGCTATTTGACACAAATGGAAACACAGTAGGCTCTGTATGAACGTAAGGAAACACGTTTTACTGTGAGAGTGATCAAGCACTGGCACGAGTTTCCCAAGAAGGCTGTAAACTCTGTTCTTGGAGATACTCAAAAACTGTCTATATTTGATCCTGTGCGACTGGATCTATGCAGCCCTCCTTGAGCAAGGGGGATGGACCAGGTGATCTTCAGAGATTCCTTCCCACTTCAACCATCCTGTGAAACAGTCTGTGAACTGTTGCTATAACCTAACTTCTACATTCCTAATTTATTAAAGACACATGTTTTTGGTATATTTAAGAGTTTTCTTTAGTGATGCTGGGATTATTTAATGAACTCACTTGTCCACTCAGGTGTTACACTACTCACATCTAGGAGAAGGATGGAGGAGAGAAATATTCAAAATATATCCATAAATAATCTACATGGTTTTTTTAAACATGACGTATTGAACAAAAATGTGTTGAACTAGCATCTTCACAGTTTTTGGTTAAATGTGCAGAGCTCTTGTAACTGGCCTGGCAGGGAAAGAAAAAAATAAACTTTAGAATTATATTACTTGTCTACAAAAAAAAAAAGATTCCAAACTGGATACTGTTATTCTTTTCATTACAGAAAAAATAACTGTTTCAAGGAAATTCTAGCTTAAGAGTAAAATCTTTAAAAATCTTACTGGATTTTGTTTCTTTTATTTTGGTCTTGTTTTCAATATCAGCTATTTGAAGCTGTATAGGAGTCAGGAATCTTAGAATTGTAAGATAGATTACTAAGTAGGTGATGGAATTGCAAACGTGATTAATTGCACAAGGTTTTTAAAAATATATTTAGCAATTCTTCCAGTTATCTCATGGGATCATGCACATGTGCACATACACACAGAGACTTGCCCACATTGAGTAAAAACAATTTATATGAGGATGGAATTATTAAATGTATTTTAAACTTGTGAAGGGATATAAATCATCACTTTATATGAATTTCTCTAATAGCTAAGTACAATTTGAGCATTAGAAACACAGACAATGTCGGGAATTAGATCATCATATGAATACCTCTCTGCATTTTTCTGACTAATATTTGAATCTCAAGGGAAACTGACATTTTATTTCATTTGTTCTCAAAATAAAACAAAAAAAGTCTTGAACTACTAAAAATCTGAAAATGAAAAACTACAAAATCTTTGACTTATGCTTGTCTCACAAAAAAACCCCAAACCTAAAACTTAACTAACCTAAGCTAAATGCAAGACGCAAGAGAAAGGTCTTACAATGTGCTAATGCAACTTCAAAAGTTGGATTTGTTTAGGGAATTTGTATTTTCTGCTTCTTTCTTCAGGAACCTATTTGCATTTTAAATAATTAAAACACTAAAACTGAAAAATTTATAAATGAGAGCTGCGAAGAGAATCCTACGTGGCAGACAATAGAAAAGAAATTATTACCCTGCTAGGTTTGCTTTAATGTCATATCTGTCACTCTCCCTAAGGTAGGTTCATTACCATACCAAGTGCACCTCCTGCCAACCCCTCCTCCACACACACATACTCTTTTTCTTCCACTCCCTGCCACTTAAGGACTCTGGATCTCTAGGGGACTTTGATCTCATTGTACACACTAACCCAAACAGAACCTCTGCTGTTCTCAATAATTTTTTCTTTAAAAAAAAAAAAGAGTGAGAGAGGAGTGTGGGGGGGGGAGGGGAGTGAATTCGTGTGAAGAGTGACAGAACGCTTTGTCCAGCACAGCTTTGGCTGGTTGTAACAAGCGTCAGGACATTAGACACAACAAAAGCTGGATTGGCAGTATCATCAATCACGGGTCTGACAGTTGACTTCA
The DNA here is from genome assembly GCA_033558185.1 of Dromococcyx pavoninus. NCBI lineage: Eukaryota > Metazoa > Chordata > Aves > Cuculiformes > Neomorphidae > Dromococcyx > Dromococcyx pavoninus. The sequence continues at coordinate 3,224,851 of JAUMJL010000060.1, read as the reverse complement.
GTTTGTTTGTTCCACTCTGCATAATAAGTGATTGGATCAGGTTTAATTAGATATTGGGTAATCAATCATTGCCAACAAGGCAACCCAGCTTGGGATCTAGATGCTGCAAAGGGGGAGGAAAAAAAAAAACCCCATCCAGGGAGCATAAATGCTCAAATGTATAAGCACATAGGGTGAAGCTTCAGAAGAAAGGTATAAAGATGTCTGTAAGATGGCACGTAATAGAATCGTTCACATCTGTACTACTTGTTACCAGACATCTGCAGTTTGACATTTTACTTTCACTGCATAATTACTTTTCAATATAATATAATATACTGACCTGAGGGAGAAAGACAAAGCAATTAAATTATGCATAAGATCCTTTCCTCCCCAATCCTTACCAAAAAAACCTGCAAAAAAAAAGAGAGAAAAAGCAAGAATAGGAATCAGCATTCTTAGGGCTTTTTTAAAAAAAGGACAGAAAATTCTTCCTCCTGACTGCTATGATGATAAGTCCCACTGCATAACTTGTCAAATCAGCTACTCTGAATTGAGATTAGAGTAAATGATTCTTTCTATCTGATTTTGCAGTGTGTACTTATTGATTAAGGCCCACGCGATGAAGTAAGAGGAGTGATAGATGGAGCAAATTAATCTCATTAACATTAATTAATCCTGTAAATTGAGAGAAGAGTTAAAAACACTCTTTTAGAAGACCCAAAGGGAACTGTACTTGCATTTTTTATAAACACCTAATGCTGATATAAATTAACACAGGATAAGATGTATCACTTATTTACAAGGACCTCATTATCAGAGCCCTTCTAATATGCAAGGCTGGGCATCCACAAGGAAGATGGGAGCAATGCAGTGCCTAACTCTGGTGTGTCTAGTGTGTCCTACTGCTTAACAGCGCACAGTTCACAGGTAGATGCATTTTTTTCTATACAATGCGTGAGGAATCGTCTGTGAGAAAGTTGTTTTAGAGAAGCTGGCAAGCTGGGAGAAGAGTTACTCATCGTCAGCAGCAGCAGGAAATGCTGAGACTCAAACTCCATAAATTCAAGTGGGACTAGGGCAAACGTTACCTACTGGTATCTAGTGTTGTTTGCATTCTTCTTCTCCTCTTCCACTGAATTTCTTGTAGAAACTGAAAGATCTACAGCAAGAGAGTTGACATCTCAGGGCACAGGAGAGAGACCTGCCCTGAGATAAAATCAGTGCCATGATAAAGATCAGGATAGATCGCTGCCTGCACCTCCTACATCCTGGATGAAAGTTTCAGATGAGTCTGGTTTAAGGGTTTTATTTTTTAGTTTATATGATCTGGTACTACTTGTGTTCTGACAGCTGAACGCCTCAAAGACGTCCATGGCCTCAGTTAGGCAAGGCATTCTGTTAGGCAGATACTATTAAAGGCAACTGATTATACTGAAAGGATCAGACTTTTCATGAGAAGTGAAGGTAACTGCTGTCCTTTAGACCTTTAAACCATCATTTGGGAAGAAACTTACCAGAGCCTGGTGACCAAGGCTTCACAGAGCGAAACGGTCTGTTTCCATTCCCTTTTCTACAGCTCTCATTGCTGAAGTTTTCAGCTTTGCAGTAGGAGTAGAATAAAGGTAGACATCATGGTCAGACACAATACCTCTCTGTTGAAGATGAGTCGGTTGGAAGAAAAGAATACCAGGTCTATTGATAAAAAAAGGCAGCCAAGAGTGGGTGTGTATTGTTTGATTAAACAACAGGCTAGGAGATTTGTGGTGTGGTCTGGAATCTGCAGGTGTTTTCTGGTCAGGATGGACAAAATATCTGAGTTTTTATATCATGGAACCTGTTCTAGATATGAAGGAAAAGGAAAGCTATCATAAAGTCTTTTCCTCTGCTCAGCTGCAATGTGCTACATTGAACAATGTTTCCTATTTTGACACACACTTTAACCTGACATCATCGTAGTGATAGCTTGACTACTTTGTCCACTGGAGAAAGCTTTTATCTTGATTTGTTGTTTTATATATTGCACATTTTATGATGCATCTGGATCAGTTGCCATGATTCCTAGACCTGGGAGTAGACATCAAATTATCAGTCAGCCATCGCATCATTCTAAAGAGATAGTCTCCCTGACTCTTCTTCAGTCTTCTCAGCTGTAATTCTGTGATGGGACAAGATTTTCTCAGACAGTTTATTACCTTTATTTTCCTGCTGTGGCTGGTGAGATTGGACTCCTCCATAATATTTACAATGTAACTTTCTAACATCTAAGCACCATGTATTCTGCTTCTCTTAATTTTCTTCAAACTCACCAAGTTTGAAGACAGTCAGTGGTGTTATAACTGCTTCATTTGCCCCATACTGAGTCCTCACTTTGCAGCAGACAAGGCAGCTTTGGTTTGAAGATATGAAGATATGAAGTAATAGGAAGTTAATCATTCTGTTAATGAAGTGACTGTTCACTGGAAATATTTGCAAAACCCTGTACCTGCTTTCATGTGTGTGACTTGGGTTTGCATTTCCCTGCAAGAGAGGTAAGAAAAAAATCTGAAATATGTCCTTGCCCTTTGTCAGAACAAGGTATTACATACTTTTTTTAAGAAAGACTATAACATTTATTGGCAGATAGGACACAATCAAGGAAGGGAGTTCTCAGATTGCTGACCCTCATCCCCTGCTCTGGAAAGCCATCAGGTGTATTGCTTTCAACTTACAGAGAGTGTCTGACCTCCAGCACTATTAAAGTCTTGCAGCAAAACAGTTCAATGTCTTCTGTTAACCCCACTGAAAGTGTGATTTGTTCCTGCATGGAATATTAGCTAGCTGAGGATGTGTAGAGTACTATGGCCATGTGAACCTTTCAGTAATTACTTGTCTAAATACCTAATAATTTTCATGAAGTCACTTAAATTATAACCAAAAATTAAAAAAAAGGTCTATGAGTTAGTTTAGTGCTGACATTTTTATTTCAGCCTGAATCCCCTATGTCATTTCAATATAGATGTTCATTAATTGTCCTCAGCTGCCTAATTGTGTCAAAATAGTAAAGCAGAACATTTCAGCAGTTTTGAAAAATAGTGGTTTCAGTTGTTTGGTTTTTTTTTTAATTTCTTCTAGGCAAGTTTACATAAAACAGGTTCTTCTGTATGAATAGACTTTTACCACTGTTCATTTACAGAGCTATCTTTCCAAACCTGGAACTGATTTGCACTTGAAAACTACTAGTAACTAAGAAAAGGGAGAGACTGGGCTAGAAACCCCAGTGCAATCTGCTTGGCAATTCTGGAAATCTTTGAGTATATTGTGACAGAATCCATTTGCCGAACTGCAGGAGACGAAGATCCTTGGAATTTAGGCTGCAGATCCCCCATCCAACTGCCACTCAGGCTTCTCAGGAGTCAAATGGATGAGCAGGCATAAGACCTGCCTGAATTGGTCTGTAACCTTATCTAGTTCAAACCTTCTCTCTGAAATACTTGTGCTGTAACCAGTCTAAGAGATCAGTCAGTCAAAGGGCAGTTGAAGAGCTTTTCAGAAGCTTGTTTTATTATCAACAGCACTACTAGTAGTCCAAAAAGTACTATACCATTTGTGTACCAGGGCTCAAATAAAGACCAAGGGTCCATTTTGCCAAGCTTGAGGGAGAACTGGTAGTGCACAGGCTGCTTCTTTCACAGTAACTTTGTTGGAATTCATATACAGTACCACAGATAATTGGGTCTCTAATCCATCTGTTAACTGTTCAAGTTCACATGGCTTCACTTTATTCAGAAATTATGTGACAAAATGGTCTGTTATCTCATCTTAGACTCCCTTTATTCCCTTTATATAGAGAAGTCTTCTTTTTCTCTTTTTGCTGCTCCACTGCAAGTATTCACAATAGCAAGTGAAAGGAGCTCTGCCCACAGTCTGCTCTGATTCTTATTCCCTTTCCCTGAAAAGGCTTTAGCAGCTGCAAACTCAGAAATGGCACCTTCATTGACATTTCTCTGGCAATATCTTCTTCAAACCAAATCAAAACAAAAAGGCACTCATGCAAGGTCTCCCTGAAGCTGGCATTGTTGTTTTAGCGAAAGACAAAATAGACGAAACATAGTACAGCGAAAACCGCAAATGCTTGTTAGAAAACCAAAATAAAAGGGGGGGAAATATTTTCATAATGCATTTACTAATCAAACTAAGCTAGGCCTTACTTGAAATTGAATTGCAGCAGTGTTCTTTTCAGAGAGGAAATCGGTTTTCTGTAAACAGTGTCTCAGTAGATGGTTTTCCAGTCATCTTGTAAATAAAATCATCATGATTTCACAGTATTTGAGAAACAAGTCAGTTGGTTGTTGAGTTTTTAGAATTCTTCCTTGGCTTTCTTTAGGCAAAGACCTAAAGTGAGTGCTGTACTTAAGTTTATTTTACAGTGATCCCAGGCGTACTACATTTTTGTGATCCCTTTAACTTACATTTTTCCTATTTGCATTTATATATGTCTTGCCTGTGTACAAATCCAGAAAAAATAATGTGAGTTGGCAGTGTGTACAAGGCCAAGAGATTCTCACTTTAAATATCTTCCCTCTGGGCCATACGGTTTAAAGATATCTCTAGCTGTCTTCAGAGCTCATTTTCTTTAATCCTGGATTAGCCTTGTTGCCCCTCTTTACCTTTTCAAGTACCGCAAAGTCTCCCAACCACCTCCTCCCAGTACGGTAAGGAGAAAAGAACATAATACTCAAAATGGTTTAAATTTTGACCAAAGCAATTCATAATCTCAACATATTCTCCCTGGATTTCTAAACTTGCCTAACATTTCATTGGCTTATGCAGGAGAGTGCACTTTCTACAACATCTTAAAAACAAGATGACAATCGCATCGGGATCTTTATGGAATCTACAGCAATCTTATCTGTCTTGAATGTCCTTGCATGAAAATTGACTTTATGTCCCGTGGCCAGGTACAGAAACAATTGCAGTTAATATGTGAAAATAGGTATATACTATTTGTAGTCACTCGTCACCAGCATCAAGTTGTAGACGATGTAAGTTTATCACTCAGAAGTCACTTGGACATTTCCAAAGATGATACTGAAACAAGTTTTCTGACAACAGAATGAGTGTTGTTTATTTGGGATCAAGAGAACAAAATACATAACTGTGTAGTAAAGGAGAATCTGTGTTATATAATGCTTTGTGAATGTCAGATTGGTGTGATTTAACTGCAGCCAGCAACTAAACGCTACACGCCCACTTTCTCACTCCTTCCTGGTGGGATGGGGGAGAGAATCATAAAGGTAAAAGTACGAAAGCTCATGGTTGAGATACAGACAATTTCACCAGGAAAGCAAAAGCCATGCACACAAGCAAAGGAAAAATGGAATTAATTCACCACTTCCCATCTGCAGACAGGCATTCAGCCATCTCCAGGAGAGCAGGGTTTCTTTATGCCTAACAGTTACTTGGGAAGATGAATGCCAGAACTCTGAATGCCCTCCTTTTCTTCTTCCCTCAGCTTTATATTGCTGAGTGTGACACCATACAGTATGGAATATCCCTTTGGTCATTTGGGGTCAGCTTTCCTAGCTGTGTCCCATCCCAGATTCTTGTGTACTCCCAGTCTGCTTGCTGGTGAGGTGGTGTGAGAAGCAGAAAAGGTCTTGACTTTGTGTAAGCACAGCTCAGCAATGACGAAAATATCCATGTGTTATCAACACAGCACAAATCCAAAACATAGCCCCATACTAGCTGCTACAAAGAAACTTAAATGTATTTCAGCCAAAACCAGCACACAGATACATTAAACTGAATTCATGAGCTTTCATACTCTTTTTTTCTAATCTAGAATAGTAATGAAGGGATTATAGAATCATAGAATCATAGAATGGTTTGGGTTGGAAGGGACTTTAAAGATAATCCAGTTCCAAACCCCTGCAATGGGCAGAAACACCTCCCGCTAAACAAGGCTGCTCGAGGCCCCATCCAACCTGGCCTTGAACACTACCCGGGAGGGGGCATCCACAGCTTCCCTGGAGAACCTGTGCCAGTGCCTCACCACCTGCATTGTGAAGAATTTCTTCTTAAAGTCTAATCTGAATCTTCCCCCTTCCAGTTTAAAGCCATTCCCCCTCATCCTATCACTACAAGCCCTTGTAAAAAGTCCCTCCCCAGATTTCTTGTACACCCCCTTCAGGTACTGGAAGGCTGCATTAGGTCTTCCCATAGCCCTCTGTTCTCCAGGCTGAAAAGCCTCAACCCTCTCAGCCTGTCCTCATAGCAGAATTGCTCCACCCCTCAATCATCTTCGTGGCCTCCTCTGGATCTGTTCCAACAGTTCCACATCCTTCTTATGTTGGGGATTCCAGAACTGGACACAATACTTCAGGTGGGAGTCTCTGGGAGTGGAGTGGAGGGGGAGAATCACCCTGATGGCAACACATCTTTTGATGAAACCTAGGACATGGTTGACCTTCTGGACTGTGAGCGCACGTTTCCAGCTCATGTCAAGATTCTCATCAACCAACACCCCCAACTCCTTCTCCACAGGGCTGCTTACAATTACTTTGTACCCCATCCTGTAGTGAAATCTGGGATTGCCCTGACCTAGGTGTAGGACCTTGCGCTTCATTTTGTTGAACCTCATGAGGTTCCTACAGGCCCACTTCTTCAGTTTAAGGATTGCTTCCATAAATCCTCCTTCTTACACTGACTTAAAAACACCATTTATAAAAAGCATTCATCTTTTCCCTGCAAGTGCAGAATTGCTGAATAACACTTGAATACTAAGAGGCAACACTTTCAAATTATGTGGCTCTAGCTTAATAATGAAGCCCCTCAGATCATGAAAAATCACTTACAAAACAGAAATCACACGTTTTCAAAACAAAAATGACAACATTTAAACGAAACTGACCAGTCAGGAAAAAAAAATAACCCAATATGCAGCACACCGAATAGACCTTCATGTCTGCTATTATCTATGCGTATGCAATTGTTATATTCAATGTTTATGAATGTTTTAATATCTTGACATATTTATCCAGATTTTGGTAAATGCTACTTCATAATGTGGACGGTCTTCTTGTTAATTCTCCCCCCTGTGTATTGAAGTTTGCTGGAAATGGTTTCATGGTGCTGAAAAGGACAGCAGGGCTCCAAGGTGTAGGTAAGGGAGTGAGAAATAGATGTGAAAAAGAAGAAGCTGGATGAGATTTTGCACTCTTGCCACCAAGCCAGCAGCCGGCGTAGATGAGACAGTGTTACAAGTTTAGAACAGCTGCCAACTAATGTTTGATCAGGGATAAAATATGCCGAGGTGACAACATCTTGCTCCCCTGCATTTCAGGGACTATCATTAAAAATGCAGCAAGGCTCGTACAGGCCCAGAAGGTCCTATGTTCTCTCAAGATACAAGGGAGAGAGACAAGTTCACAAGATGTCAAGAACAATATCCATTTGTGTTTACTATGCAAACCCGCTGAGTAACCTTTCTATGCATGTTTGTACTAAGGACCATTGAGAATTTAGGGGGAAAAAAGGGCTGCTTAGAACGAGAGTGGAGAGGCAGCCAGGGAGGAACGAACAGGCAGAGGTGTTATTTGGGAAGTGGAAAGATGCCACTGCATAGGGTTGGCTTCTCGGGGGGGGGGGGGGGGAAATAAAGAAGAAATGCAAGATTAAAAAATATATGTATTTATACACAAATATTGCCAGAAAACTGCAGTATTGCTACAAGTTAGTGTCCATGGCCCCTTCCCTCCTCCCCTTTTAATAATATATTGATGTAAGCAGCTTGCGCATGCCAAACAAATTCTCTACATAAAAAGTCAACTGTCGGAAGGAGGCTCATCAATCTGGCAAAGTGCACTCAGGTAGAATGCCTCTCGGGGCGCCCGCCCTGGCAGCCGTGCTGCTCAGGGGAAAGGGATCGCTCCAGCTGACGGGCTCATAAATGTTCATTACAGAGCCTTTCTGCCAGTTTACAGAAAAAGCAGCTGTTTTGCAGGAAAGTTGGTAATTTAATTCTCAGTGATACTATGGAAAGCTGTTGCAGATAATTGAACTGTAGGAAGTTTTGCTCTTCAAATGGCAGAGACAGCTAGCCGAATTCACTCAATCAACACCTCTTTACTAGTACAGAAACCACAGTAAATCCAGAGATGTTCAGTTTAAGCTTCTTTGCTGCAGTTCTCTAGGAGGCATGTTATGTGTTGCTTCCTATATTTCTCACATTGTCTCAACATTTCTTCTTCTCTAAAGAGGAGGGAGAAGAGGAAATATATTTATTTTTCTGTTGTAGCTATGATTTCCCACGGATGATAAAGAGATAGATACACAGCTTTAGGAGTACTATGCAATGTTGTCAAACAATTACAAAAACACCGCTAACATTTGGTTGAATTAGGAAACATAATTTGTATCTTTAATTGTGATCAAAAGTAACTTCCTTATTGATTGTGGGATTGGTCTCCTTTCTCATGAGGCTATTGGTGAATGTTCTATTTATCTTCGACATAGAAAATATAACATGAATTAACTATATATTTTCCCAAACGCTTTTAATTTTTTAGAAATTGAGGTCTGTGCTTTGGTTTTAAAATTGCAAAATTTCACTGTAGTGATTTATAGTATGAAGAGATTTGTGTGTGTAGTGGAAGAACAACCTTTTAGAGTAAGAACTAAAATAGTGGCAGGATCTTACTTTCCTTTTTAATAGACTGGTTAAAAATAATTTATTTTAACATTTCATAGATTAAAAATAGAGTGGTTAGCTTAGTAAGCCGGTTAGTTTAGATAAAAAACTACAGGGTTGTATGAACAATTTACCCATCCTCATTTTAGGAAAAGAAGTAAAAATCATGTTTGCACCTAGCTTTTAAAAATGAGTAGTGTCAATGAAAGTGCTTCCATTTTAAGATGGTCTTTGTAAGAAGTGTGGTAAACCAATACATTTATTAGTTTTCAGGGAAGAAAAAAAATCTTCAACTCAATTTCAGTAGAATTGCACTAGTTTGTGCTAGGGAGCATAATGGTCAAATGATAAAAGTCTTGAGAAGGCTATTTCAGAGATTAGATTCCCAAAACAGAATAAAGGATCTGCTGGCATGAAGGTCAGCTATTTTGCTATACAACAGCAATTTCTGCTCTGGAATCAGAGAGGAGATCCTTTTGGAATTTTTCTTTACTAGTGTAGAATGATTCTATAAGTAGGAGTCTTCTAAGACTAGTACAAAGACAGTACCAATATTTTACTTTTCTTTACATGAGTTGTGTTTTTTTTAAATTTTATACACAGTTGTTTAGTAAGTGATTTGAAATCAAATACGTCTTGTTTAAAATGAGTGAGAATATCTGTGCAGTCTTTTATGTTGGTTTAGCTGAATCACATTTTAAACCAGCAGAACTCCTACCTGTCAACTAAACGTAAATGAAATATTTTACTTCCTGCACATAAAACTCTGAAGAGTTGGCTTAATAGAGAAGCCATTTTTGCAATCTAGTGGCATTATTACACTCAGAAAATAAAGAATCTCTGAAAAATCTAAGACAACTGCCGTATGTTAAAGAAATACCCTAGATGGTATAAAATGACATACAATTTCCACTCTGATCCAATGGTTTATAGAGAAAATTATCTTGGCAGTGGTATCAATAAAAATCAGCCTGAAAATTCTCGGCCACTTCTGTTAGTTCTAGAGGTAAATCATGATGAATTTCCTGAGGGCTCACCTCTCATTTTGTTTACCTCTGTTATTTTCTTTCATACAGAAAAAGTAAAATTTCTCTAACTTAGACTAAGAAAAAAAGAACTCAGACTAAGGCAAATAATTAACATAGATATTAACAGCAAAGCTGGCATGTATTTGGACCATATCTGAAGTATGGGTCATCACTCAAAATGCTTCCCTTATACTGACATTTTAAGGCATTTGTCCCATTCTTTTGACTATTCAGGATAAACAAAACAGTATATTTTTTAAAAATAGTCACCAAGAGGGCAGCATGCACTGATGCAGATCTCTGCTTAGCTGTCCTCCTTTGTCTTAGAGGAAGATCAATCAGTCAGTGAGGGGGATGTTCATCTAGATTTAAAGTCCTTGCAGCTTCCGTTTGCTGTGGGCTGGTCTTAAAGGCAAATGGATAATAAGAAATGCCAGGTAGAGCCATGTAGGTAGAGTGTAGACCTACAGTGGTCTGAATGAACCATGTCTAGCAGTTCCCTAACATGAATATAACAATCTCAATGGCAGGAATTGGAGTTTTGATGGAGGGTTAACAGTATGTACCAAGTATTTACACTGTTGTAATGCTGTGTGATTTTAAATTTCCTATTTTTTGTGCATTTTGAGTATGATAGTACTTTTTGCTTTTTTCCTCTTATTTCTTTTTTAAGGTATGTTGATCTATAGAACATAATCTTTATAAACATACTAATGACTGATTTCTATTCAAATTGGATATTATGATGCAGCAAGTTGCCAAGTCAATGCTATGTATACTCAGATGGAACAAACACTTATCCTGTGTGCATTTGGATTTGTTATAATGGTGTTCATATAGTGGTCAAGTCTCCAAAAGCATTTTGTGAGAACGACAGCTCCGCAATGTGGGAAGTCAGCTGGCTTGTCTGGTAATGTTGAGGGGAAAGGGAATCTCTTCATAGCCTTACATGATTACCTAAACACCAATCACAGACAAGTCATTAAAGCTTCGGGATACCAAAACAAAAGAAATAAACTCCCTAATTCGTTTTCTCTAAGCATGTCTCTAAAGCACTTTGGTATTATTAGATTCAGTGTAAAAAGTATTAATCTACACCCAAAATACATATATTTTGAAAACAAATCTTCATTACAGTCTTATGCTAACTTGAGAGATCGTGATATCTGCAGAGAAGGTCTAAACTTTTTATGGTATAGTGTCACTAGCATTCTTATTCCACAGGAACCAGGAATAAGTGAAGTAAATGTGCAAAATATTTAACTTTTCTTCAGGGAGGTAGCTAAGAATTTCTTTCCAGGGCCTCCCTCTAACTTTCTTCAAAAACACTACATCAGATATGAACATTATATGAAGGTAGAACTAAATTTCAAACAAAAGTGAGGGGGGAAAAACGAAATTTAGAAAATTAGTATTCAAAACCTATCCAAGTGCTAAGACTTTGAAAGATAAACAAAGTATTTTGTGCAATTGTAACAAAGTTCTGTTATTTGCTGATCTTTTTTTATCAAACTTTTATAATGATTTCAGAAAAAGAATGTGTGTTGCAAACAGTTGCCAATTTATGCTGCACATATTCTTCCAATTATTTGAATGATACCATGGTCTAAGATTCAAAGCTTGACTGTTACCTCTATGATGAAGAATTTTGGTGATGCTGAAAACAATGTGACATCGTTGAAAATAATTGATATGAGCAGTAAGTAATTATAAGAAAGAATTTTGTAAGTCTGTGTATTTCCACATAGGCACTCCGGTAACAAACTAACACTCTGCTTAAGAAGTTTGGAGCATACTTCCAAACTTGTATGTGGAGATATAAGCATTAATCACATCATTGCGTGAATGCAAAAACAAATGTTCTCTCATGCCCGACCATCTGTCTCGTTTTGGTTTGCTTTGGGTTGTTTAGCTTTTTTCTTTCCTTTACCCCCTACATGGTTTTGTTTCTTGGTATGGTTCTCATAATTCTGTCTCCTTCCTTTTACTACATTCTCTTTCTCCTTCTGTCTTCTGACACGCATTTGTAGGTTGCCAAACTGGGCCAAAATTTTGGATGTATGAAAAGAACAATCTTAGACAGGGTATTATCCTTGGATTAGATGGGGGAGATAAAACACAAACATTGCCCTTCTATTGGTGAGACTGAGAACATACGACACCACTGAAACATTAAAAATATCTAAGGAATGTAATATAGTAACGTTAGGCAAAAATTAAACTTGTGGTATTTGGGTAAAAGCTGTCAATTCTTGTAAGATTTTTGCACGTGTTTGGTAAAATTCCCATCTCCTCCACTTTGTGGATAGTGTCAGAATCTAGATATCCATTCATAAAAATATAGATATTATAAGATTTGTTCTCATGGAAGAAAAATTTCCACATGAACACTGTCAATTGTCAGTTATCTCATGATCTCTCATTGCTACTGCTGCTCCTTACATCCTCTACATATTGTTCGTATTCACAGCAGTCATTTTATTTTTGCCTTTTTAGCACCATCTCTACCTCCTCTTGCACCTTTTCTAACTATTCCAAGTTGTTAGTGATAAGCGTTTTAGCGGTCAACATGAATGTTGGGATGTCCTCCAAGATGAACAGCTCTTTAACATTTGACTTTGACTTCCCTCACAAATGAATGACACCTGCAGCTGGTGCCAGCGGCATGTACTGGTTATGGCATCCACATGCACAGAGGCAAAGGGGTTACATGGTGCAGGTTTAGTCTCCAGGTCTATAACATGACAACATTGCCACTTTTAGCAGGTGACTGGCGCCCTTTGTTATGGAAACCAGTTCAGCATTCAGAATGGGTTCAGCCCAGCCACATGCTGCAGAGAAGAATTCCACTAAGGTTGGCAGGAGCAGGGATAAGATACAAACTTTCTCCAGATCCTTTACGATACATCAGAAATATCTGGCCTGTCCTAAGCTCAGGCTAAAATCAGAGAACTAGTTACCACACAGTTTTGTCACTGTTTTTTTTTTATCCCCAACTTTCAAGTGGGCTGTGATTATTAATCAGCTTATACCAGATCAGTATAGTCCTGACTATCTTGGAGAACTTGGAGTTTTTTTAAAGGGGAGTTTGCTCATCATGTGTGGTTTTCAATGCTTGCTCGTCTCTGCTATTTAGAAGTACTTATAAATTAACTATAAGTCTACTTTACAAACCAGTGGGAGAAAAACTGTGCTATTCTGGGTATGATTAAGATATAAGAGCAAAGAATTTGAGAGTAAAGACGGAAAGATTTTTTATTGACTGGCCTCTCTTCTAGCCTTTTTCTTGTGAAAATCATTTTCCTTTATAGGAAGACTTCCTGCTCTTTGTTAAAAAAAGATGTAAGCTTATTTAGAAGTGGAAATATGACTATTTTAAGCAACATTTCAAAGAAAGCCTAAAACAAATGGGGTTTTTTTAGAAAAAGAAAGCAAAATATATTATAACATGCAAATACATACATCCTTTACTTTTGATCCATAGAAGAAGCAAATAAAATCACAAACAGTCAGTGAGTAGCCTCAGAAAAAAGTGTATCTCTCCTTGGAAACCATTTCTGTGTTATCTAGAGGGACAGAAGGAGTTACACACTGTAACATAGGATTTGACACCTTTCAGTCTCCACGTCAATACTGTCTTTTTGCCAATCTGCTATAGAGCTGGAATTGCAACACCAGCCTTTTTGTATCAGTTAATTAATTCCTCTTCATTTTGCTATTGAAGAATGGAGCATCTAAAACATACTTTAAATTCTCCCTTCTATGCCCTGTTTATGGTAACAGGTTATTAGAAGTCCTATCTCGGTTGTATATAAAACCATTGGAAAGACATGAACAGAAGATAAAAATGACAATGTTCAAGGGGGGAAAATCAAACAATCAATGGAAAAAAATAAAATCAGGAGGCCTATTAAGTGTGTAAACTTACAGCTGTATTGAGATTGTTTCTCATATAACCAAGAGTGTGGGACCAGAAAGTGCAAATGAAAAATAGCTTGTTATGGTGAGATAGATAGGCAATATATTGTCACCGTTGTTTATTTTTGGTTTTATTGCTGCTTAGGAATATTCAGAAGAAGGTAAAAATGAAAGAATATGCAGTTAAAGGGAAAAATCAGTTGGTTTCTTCTTCCTTACGACACTCTGCCTTCTGTTTATGAGACTGATTTCTCAATGTGTTGTTAAAGCATCACCATCACTTCTGAATTACACTGAAAAAGTGTTAAGGTTCTTCACTTCTGTGCACCTTTTCTTTCCGTGTAATGTTTTCAGTGGCTTTTCCATCTGATTCTTATCTTGTCACCTAATCTAGAGAGTGGTTGTGTCAAAGGACAACAGCTCCCTGACACTGCCTAAAACTGTTCTGCCTGAGCCTGAATAAACAATAACCCAGCCCAGTGAAGTAAGCCAGAGCACAGCACAGCAGCTATTTCACTGAACTACTAGGTGAAAAGCATCTGTCTTTGACTGCCCAGCTCTCCTGTATGCTGAGAATGTCAACAAAAACGCGTATTCCCCCATCTCTACTCTTCTTTTTCTCTTTTGGGACTTTGTGTATTTTGTCACATTTAGAACCAACTGACAGAAATAACCTTTTCCTCCCAGTAAGAAGGATAGCTTGACACAGAAAATTGATCTGAAGTTTTCTGTCTGAAAAATGGACTTTTTGATGTAAAAGGGACAGTTGGAAAACACTTCGTGCCATTTATTTATATTTTTATTTCTCTGTTTCCAGTTCTCTGCATTTTCAAATTTCAGCATGAATTTTGAAACATTTGACTTGCTATTGATGAGCTAAGATTTCTAAACCGTAAAACTTGATGTGTTTAGGTTTGTTGTCATACACTAACAGGTCACATCACACACCTTTGACTCTCTGGCTTTATCACCCATTGAAATGAAAGAAAAACACATATTTTTTTCACCAAGAAGATGTGAGTCACAATTCGAACACAATGCATGCTTCTGCCACAACCTTTTTTTCTCCACAGATACACTGCAGTCATCAAAGGAGTGGAGAAAGCAAGGCTGAAAGGGATGATCACCATTTTCAAGAGTCACCTGCGCAACTCTGAGTAGCTGTACATAATCTCATGAACTGATATGGACTGTGTCTGGCAACATTTTGTATGAAGCTTAGTACCAGAATTTTTATTCAGGGCATGATTGAAACATGAAAGATTTTTTTTTAATGAACGTTTTTAGCAAGACTTGAATATTTATGGAAACGTCCATCTATCAGTGAAGATGCTCTTCATGGGGCCCTGGCCAGTGGTCTCTCACAATCTGTAGCAATTACCACTGCTTTAGTCTATATTTTCCACACTATCTCCAGTTTTTGTTCATGAGTTAGTGTCTTTGTAAAACATACATTCACTAAAGAAGCAATGCCTATGGTTGTATGTATTTTTTTATTATGATCTTTAGATTTTCTCGATTCTTAAGGCAGATATTTTTATGGTTTCTACCAGTCTTTCCAGATGCCATGTGAAGTCTTTTTGACTTTTCGTGTTTAGGAAGGAATTTGTGCACTTTTTTTCCTAACTGGTCAAAATTCTGTGCTAATATCCCACTATTGCTGGCAATATCCACATCATATACTTTTTTTTTTAACTGAAAGTGGTGTTGCATTTTCCTGAACATAGTAAGTACAGAAGAGCACACTGTAATGAAGGCTTCACAAGCCAGTTTTAACTATGCTGCTATTGAGTGCTGTTAGAAACGTTCGTTAGGTTCTGTATGAATTTTTGTATATATTATTGTGGGAGTATTGGCTCTTATCTCTTAACATGATGGTCCGATTCTGCTTCATTGTTCTTTAAATTTTTGTTCATTGTTCTACATTTATTATTTTTTTCTGTCATCTGTAAATTTTATATCTGCTTCCAGTTCCTCTTTCAAGACTGAATGAGAGTTACTGTCTTGCTTTGTTTGAAGAGTTTCCTTCTTTGCATGCTGTAATACTGTTATCTTCATTTGTTTTCAGAGACTGCAGCGGTTTTTATCCTGATTCCTCCACAGTTGTTTTAAGTTGTTCCTTCATAATCCCTGCTTCCTCCTCATTGTTTTCACCATGTTCCATTTCAGCAATACCTTGAGCTAAATTAATCTGTCTCTTAGTGAATCTTAGAATTTTATTTGTGCATGAACACCACTAATGTTTTCAGAGGCAACTGGAAAAGAAAGTGGTTACTTCTACTCCTGTCAGTTTAAAGACCTTTCCTGCATCAACAGATAATAATTAGCATTTTTGTATAGGTTTCTATACAAATTAGGTACTGATTGAAGTCTAATCTGGACTGTGTGAATTTAACATAGGCTACTTTTTTTTATCAGGGAACGTCAGCCTACTCTTAGTTGTTATGATGATAATGCTTTGAATACTTTCTTCCAAAACTGACTTTTTTTAAAGGAATGTCATGCGAAAGCATTGGTTTTGCTCTCAAGAAAGGACATTTGCCTTTTGTTTTTCACAGTTTTTCAGGAAGATTTTTATTTGGATTTTTCTTCTCTTGCTGTTACTGTCGTCTGAGGCAGAAGATATGGTTCATTTACTTTATCCAAGTACTTAATTTTTAATTTCCTCTGTTTCTGGGTAATGCATAACGTGTACATACTGGGAGATACTACTTGGATATATTTGTGCAACAAATAAATACATTATCTGTTACCTATTAGACTTGCATAGTAATTATAGACAAATATAATATTATGTATTACATATTACATATAATTAAAACACTGCTCTATTCTCAGATATTTACCTCGGCAGAACTGCAATGCTGAAAGGACCGTAAGAAAAATTAAAAGATCCTAACTAAATTATAACTTCAGTTTTAGAGCTTCATTTAGAGACATGATAAGGATGGGAGATAATAAATTGAAGAATAACTTTTTCAATATTAAATGCAGCAAGTAGCAGTACTAGTTGTGCTTTATGTTCATGTAAGTATCTAGAAATATATATTCACTCTTACGACGCTTCTACTTGGGCATCAGATGCTTTTATCCATGATTTTTTTGTATAACATTCTTTCTGCATTCTTTTCTAATTATAAGGTTCAACAGAAATGAGTAATCTTGTAATTCAACACGTGATTTATAATTTCAGAAAACCCTAGGTGCAAACCTATATTCCAAACACCCTCATTTAAAAATGGACTGCTGTAATTACATGATCATTTCATTTCAGATCTGCAGGGGACAGTAACTCAATATAAAGCATGAAAAAATTAATGAGAAGCTTAATTATAATAATATTATTAAATCCTTATAGGAGAAAAAATCTAACTTCTATTTATTTTAGCTTGGACACTAATATAATTTTATTACAGTACAGTAGTGATATTTTCTGAACTTTTAGAGAAACTAATAATGTAATGGCAAAGGCTGGATAATTTCAATCTACCCTTTCCTTTTCTTTCTTTAAGTATAAGTGAAAAGGAAAAAGAAAATTTTCTCACAATGTATAGGTACGTGGACAGTATCTAATGTTATTTAACTAGTATCGGCCTTGGATTTCTCATCAATATTTAGCACTTCACTTTACTGGAAAGCTTTAACAGGCATTGCATAATTTTTGACAGAAATGTATTTGTTCTTTCAGAATTCAGGGGCTGAGTACCTTCATTCATAGTGGATCAAGACAGAATTTTTAAGGTGCATTATCTTCTACTTTAAAGAGCAATATGCAAATTATAACAACAAAACTTCAGTTACCATGGCTACAGAATGCAGGCTGGCACAATTTTATTCATGGTTTATTAATATTTAGCAGATATCAGAATTTCCCTGTTTTTTCACATTTACAATCCAGATACTTTACAGAAGTTATTTATAAAGAGCACAACATTCCTGAACACACAGCCCTGCTGGTGACAAATGTTTAAATGTGGAGTGCATTAGTGTGGCATCAGACATTGTCAATAATGCATGCTCACCACCATTTAATTATTTTGAAAACATCTGTTGAAGTAAAATATGTTCCAGAGGGGAATAGGGAAGTCAAGTGCATTAGTGACTGTGTTAACCACATTTCACTCTGTAACATAGAAAACCCTGAAGGAAAGACCAGGATTCAAGGACATCAGGAGAATGTTAGAATTCATCTTCACTTTTAGTCTTTGTAGCTAAGGAAGCAGTTTAGCTAAATCTTTTGTGTAGATTCGTCTTTCCAAGAATTTTTAAAAGAGAACTAAAATATTGTATAAGAATATGTATTAGAAAGCCCTTACTTTTTTTCCTAGTCCTGCATGTATGCCATTTGTCTTCTGAGAGATCCAAAACAATTGCTGATATAGTTTGATGCCATTTTACAAGTGAAGATTCCTTCGCTCTTGGCTCTGATTGACGGAGAACTGGTAAGCTTCCTCTCCTTAGTTCATTTGTCTTCCTCTCATACATTGTTTGTTTTTAATCTAGAAATAAACGATTCTTTTTTTCTGCTTTTTTTTTCCTAGCTTACCACGACTGCTAGAAATAATTAAAAATAAACGTCTTTCCATTGTTAGTTTCAGAGTCTATCTTAAGTAAGTTCACGTATGGTTATTTAAAATGTATCAAGCTATTAACATTTCATCATACTATCTTTCATAGTTTGATAAAGGAATAAATTTCGGATGTTTATTGAGATGTTATCTGATGTATTCCGCTTGAAAAATTCTTCTGTCATACACCTTTTATGAACATTGGCTATCATTGTCAGGTTAACTTAGTGGGTTGTAATTAACAGTACAAGGATCTAATAGACTTCTAGTCAGGGCATACCAATACAGATAGGCCACGGGCAGTACAAGGCAGCAGACTTAAATTATGTGGTCATGAATTTAGAAACGGACAGCATGTTCCTCTAACCACTGAACAGAGTGGAAGGAAGCCAAATAAGGAAGACAACAGACCAGCCTGTCACACTCAACAATTAAACTACCCTGGAAGTCCTAAAAACTAGTTAGTGAAGATAGCCTGGAGCTCCAAAGAACAATATAGAAGACCCAAGCAAAATACTCACTGGGGAGCTGACAGCGGCACTCAGCAGGGAGCAGTCAATGCTCACCTGAAGGGGTCTGTGTGTGGCTGAAAACGCTACCAAAGTGAAAACATAAAGCTGGATAAAACCAGCAATAAACGGGAGCTTTGTGAAGAAGAGGTGGTACTGTGGTCATGGAAAGAATCTTCTATTGTGGGAGAAAGTATGAAGTTTCAGTGAGGAGCAAAACCCAGGTTGAATACACTAAGGAAAAAGAAGAGGAGGGCAGTGCACCGCATCAGAAGGGCTGCAACCCGTTTTACTCCCTGAGTTGGCAGGAGGTGGTAGAGTCCTGCCTTTAGGCAATCGGTGATGAACACAGCCTGAGGTCCTCAGCTCCTCTGTCTCAGGCATAAGGGACTGATTCTTCCAGCAGTGTTTGAACTCAGTTAAAATGTGATTAATTTACTGAATTGTCTATTGATTGTAAGGGAAACATAGATGATTAGATTCCTAATTGAGGTCCAGTCATTATGTTCCAAGTTTGGTGAGAAGAATCCAGACTGGGACTATATGGGGTTAATGGTCCTATATCTTTATCTCAGCAGGCAGCCAATACTAGTGTTAATAATGGGGACTCTCTGAAAGCCAGTAGAAGACTTCTGGGGAGCTCTGCTTCTCTGTAGTCCCTTTCATCAGCTTCTTTAGTATGAAAAATAGCTAGAGGCTTCCTCCTAGCCAGTTATTTTTAAAGGTGTGAGAGAGTGGCTGGAAACATCTCTTCAAAGTCACCATTTTGAACTATATTTTCAATAACATAAAAAACTCGATTTAAGCTGAGTATGAATATTCACCAATACATTGAATATAACTTTTACCAATACATTTTTTCCACTTCTTGGTTTCTGTTTGAAAAGCTCATTTGTCCATGTAATATAGATCTCCAACCAAGAAAATAACACTGAGAAAAAACCTAAGTTTTCTGTGTACACAAGTCTGGACTGCATAGGTGATAATCAATTTTTCTTCCAAATTACCAATGAAAAATATCACATAACTCTTTTACCAGATTTTTGAAAATACGTGAAGAAGCTTATGGCTAGAATCTTTACATTCTCCCTCTTCTTCTCTGCAGATGAGTGAGGAGGTAATGGATTTTTCACCACAACCTTCTGACCATCATAAATGAGTCAATACTAGAGAAAATGTTTATACTGAGGAAAAAAAAACATCCATAGAAAGATAGTGGCAGGGACTTTTACTATAGCATGACCTGAAGTTCAGTGCAGTGAACAAAGTCCCAGTTCGTGCTAAAGGAATGTTTCTACGGAAAAACTTTTGCAATATGTAATCACAGAGCAAGTAAAGAAACAAATTGTGTGGATATGATAAAATACTGTTAGCATTGCTGCAGTTCTTGAGTTCCTGGACTTGACACTTCACTATTATTTTGCCTTTTTCCAAATCTCAGAACATTGTTTTCTGAAATCAAATACATTACACTTTTTATCGTATGTGCTACATAAATGTTGTAGTCACATATACGATGCAGCTGTTTATTTTCAGCTGTTGGTTGTGCTTGCTTTATGTTATTCCAAATTCTGAGGTTTTTTTGGTGTCATTTGAAATATGACAGTTTAGAAATTGTTACAATAGAGAACTGGCTGCCTATGACGTTTTTTTCCTATTACTTCATATTGAAAACATACTTTTTTTTATTTAGTTCCAACTTTGAGTTCTTTAAAATGGAACAGCCAGAGAACGTACAAAAGTTTCTGACAGTGAGTTATTTCCACACACAGTCAGTTAAAAAAAAAGTAAGTATGCATATTTAACATAATTTAACATCTCTACAGCTTGAGCAATTATCTTAATAGCAGGGAATCAAGGCCTACTGGTAAGTTTTATCCTCCCTTTGTCAAGCTTGTTTCTTTGATATTAGTATCTAGATGCATACCACAGGGCAAAACTAGAGTTTATTAAAGGAGGGTCAGCATTCTGTTAATCTAATTTAAAAGCATTAAGGGGAGTAGAGGAGCATTAATTGATTTTTTGGGAGGGTTCTGACTCCAAATAATCTGATCTTACTTTTTACACTCTCTCTTCATTTAGACTCTATTGAAAAAACCTTCTTGAGCAGAAGTACAGCATATATTTTATTTTGTCTTTAATTAAAAAAAAGCTATAACAGATGTTGATACATATATTACAGAGCTATGTGACTTTATCAATGAAATGACTAAAGTGAAGTGATTTAAAACATCACAACTTTCTGTGATTAGCAACGAGTCAGTTTTAACATAAAGGTAATAACTGGAAAAACTGGTCTATAATATTTTCAGTACAGTGGAGTAAACTGCTTGCAGAACGAAGAATTACATGTTAAAGAAATATAATGTTATGACAATCTTGAAACAAGTAAGAAAAATATTTCTAGAGTTGCCTGGGTTTTTTTTGTTTATAAATTAAAAATCAAAACCTGTTGAAATTGTTGGAAACTTCCACATTTGTCAATGAATTTTTTGCAGTTCAGCTTCTAAAGTACTTGGAGGACTTACCTCTTTGTTTCATGTTTTGTTTTTCCCCATGACTCCTCCTTCTTCTCATCCTTCTCTTTCATATGCAATAAAAAAAAAATCTAAAGGATCAAAGTTAAATTTAATAACAGCCTGGAGAAAGAAAAGTATGGAAGTAGTTATCTGTGCATAAAAAGTATGGACACTCATTTTTATATATTCATACCAAAGACTGATGAAGTTGGCATTTAAGAAGATGCAGTCTGATGGAAAATGTGATTGAAGTTTTCCCACAGTGGGAGCTTTTACTGAGTTTCCTTCTGTGTAGATTCTCTCCACGTGAGCCTTTTCTTCAGAGAGGACAGTAATAAATGTCTACCAATGTCTATTTTGACAAGGCTTGCAGAAGTTATTCTCTCCAACAATTCTGTTCCTCTGTCATATTTGGGTGACTCTGATCAATGAATGAAAAATTAGTGGAGGGAAGACAAGTAGGCATATTCATGTGTGATAGTAAGAATTTTGTTGGGACAGAACTGAAATACCCAAAGACTTCCAAATTCTAAATTTTGAAAGAGAAATGTACTTTAAAAAATTATGAAGAATAATTTATCCTAGTAATTTTTTGACTGGCTTTTCAAGTCCTTGAGATCAACATCATAATAAATTATTTTCAAAAGCTTCTATCCAAGAACATGCAATACATAAGTCTCTTTACAGACTGCAAGCATTAAAACCCCCTCAAAATTATTTCACATCTATTTTTAATCAGTCCTATTTGCTGTAAGAATTAATATACATCTTGATACCTGATATCTGTTGGTTGTAATTAGTCAAATGAGTGTGAATTCAGATTTCTGAGACAATTTTGTGAAATGGAAGTAATTTGGGCATGCAGAGAATGTGCCTTAGTTTTAACCTTGCATAGTACATCGAGAACATACCCATGATTCTGAAAGAGATCCTAAAAGAAGGAAACAATACTGGAAGAAATAAAACCTCTCCTGAGAAGTCTCCAGGTCTATCAAGATGAGGTACAGTTGCCTGTGTCAAAGCTAAGGGAGTTTTCCTGGTGCTTGAGGTTGACTTTTTGGGCGTTTCTATTCCACATATCCCTAGCCAAAGTAATTCAGGGTACAGAAAATAAGGCACTCATGAGATATGATCATATTCACAGTAATACACTCACGCTGTGTCCTGGCTATATAAATAGCCCCCATCTTTTATAAAGCTTTCTGGCAGTCAGAGAGATTGAGAAGCCAAATTTCAGGCATGGGTTTCCCAGGGAGACGTGAGGAGCTGTTGCTGCTCTTTGGGTGACTTGAGGAAGAATGAAAAGAGGGCTAGCAAATCATATAATTATACAATCATCTGGTTGGAAAAGACCTTTGACATCATCAAGACCAACCGTACCAGTCCCCTTACTAAACCATGTCCCTAAGAAACTAATCTACCCCCTTTTAAACACCTCCAGGGATGGTTACTCAACCACCTCCGGGGCAACATATTCCAGCGTCTGACCACACTTTCACTAAGAAATTTTTCCTAATACCCCACCTAAACCTGCCCTGGTGCAACTTGTGGCCATTACCTTTTGTCCTATCGCTTGTCACTTGTGAGAGGAGACCAATGCTCACCTCACTACAACCTCCTTTGAGGTAGTTTTAGACAGTGATGAGGTCTCCCCTCAGTCTCCTCTTCTTTAAGCTAAACAACCCCCGTTCCCTCAGCCTCTCCTTGTAGGACTTGTTCTCCAGCCTTTTCATCAGCCTCATTGCCTTTCTCTGAACGCGCTCTAAAACCTCAATGTCCTTCTTGTAGTGAGGGGCCAAGAACTGGACACAGTACCCAAAGTGTGGTCTCACCAGTGCAGAATATAGGGGTACAATCACTTCCCTAGGCTTGCTGGACACGATGTTTCTGATACACACCAAGATGCCATTGGCCCTGTTGGCCACCTGGGCACACTGCTGGCTCATATTCAGCTGGTTGTCAACCAACACCCCCAGGCCCTTCTCCGCCAGGCAGCTCTCCAGCCAGTCTTCCCCAAGCCTGTAACTCTGCATGGGGTTGTTGTGCCCCAAGTGCAGGACTCGGCACTTGGTCTTGTTGAACCTCATCCCATTGGTCTCAGCCCATGGATCCAGCCTGTTCAGATCCCTCTGCAGAGCCTCCCTTCCTTCAAGCAGATCAACACTTCCACCTAGTTTGGTGTCATCTGCAAACTTGCTAAGCGTACACTCAATCCCCTCGTCCAGGTTGTTGATAAATATGTTGAACAGGACTGGACCCAGCACTGAATCCTGGGGAACACCACTTGTGACCGGCCTCCAACTGGATTTAACTCCATTTACCACCACTCTCTGGGCCTGGCCATCCAGCAGCCTGTTACCCAGTAGAGGGGTGCCTGTCCAGGCCAATGACAACCAGTTTCTCAATCAGAATACTGTGAGAAACGGTGTCAAAAGCTTTACAAAAGTCGAGGTACACCACATCCACAGCCTTTCCCTCATCCATTAACCAGGTAACCTTGTCATAGAAGGAAATCAGGTTGGTCTGGCAGGACCCGCCTTTCATAAACCCATGTTGACTGGGTCTGATCACCTGGTTGTCCTGCGCATGCTGTGTGACAGCACTCAAGATGATCTGTTCCATGACCTTTCCCGCTACTGAGGTCAGACAGTCAGGCCTATAATTCCCCAGATCCTCCCTCTGAACCTTCTTGTAAATGGACATAACATTTTCCAGTCTCCAGTGAAGTGGCACTTCCCCTGTCAGCCAGGACTGCTGGTAGATGAGGGAAAGGGTTTGGAGAGAACATCTGCCATATCCCTTAATACCCTTGGATGGAACTCATCTGGCCCCATAGACTTGTGAATCCCTAATTGGCCAAACATATTTCTAACCAAATCCTCTTGGATCATTGGATTTTCATCTTCTCTGTCTTCTGGTTCAGGAAGCCTACCACCCAGAAAATATTTTTCCTTATTTTTAAAAACTATGAGTAAAGAAGGCATTAAATACCTCTGCCTTGTCCTCATCCTTCGTCACTACTGTTCCCTTCACGTCCAGTAAAGGAGGGATATTGTTGTTAAAATATCTGAAGAAACATTTTTATTACCATTATATAACTGAAATTCTAGTTGTGCTTTAGCCCTTCTAATTTTGTCTCTCATCTCACCCCATCCTTGTAGTCCTCCTGGGATGCTCGCCCAATTTTCCAAAGCTCATACACTTTCCTCTTCTTCTTGAGATCAATACAAAACTCTACTCAGCCAAGCTGACCTTTTTCCCCACTGACTCATTTTACAGCACACAGGGATGGCTTGCTCTTGTGCCGCCAGAATTTCCTTCTTGAGGAGCATCCAGCCCTCTTGGGCTCCTTTGTCATTTAGAACTGTCTCCCAATGGACTTTATCGAGCTTTATCTAAAGTTTGAAGTTTGCCCTCCAGAAGTCTAAGATAGTAGTTCTGCTGACCCTTCCCTCCTTAGTTCTCCATATCTGTCTGGAAAGCACATACAGTCTAGGAAAAAGGTCAGATCACACAGTTCTTCTGACCCAGCTGCAACTAGGCTACTTCTTTTTGCCTGCACGTTGAAAATGACACAATGGCCCATCCTTTTTTAGGGCAAGCTGGGAGTGTCTATTAAACATACTGTCAGACTCTGGGACCTGTACATCCCTTTCAGGCACAGCTGCTCTGGGTCTCAGCTCTCAGAAGTCATCTCCCACTGCGTGGCAAAGAGAATGCCCAACTAGAAATGTTGCTCCTTCATGGGAGACATTCATCTACCCCTCTTACCATGGGGTAAGAAGAATTTACTTTACTTCTTTTCCAGCCTTCCCTTACAGAATCACTCAGTCTAGAATTTTTACAACTTCAAGTGATCTCAATAATAGCTGTAATTGACGATTGGAAATCTATGCTAGAAAGAAGACATTCTGGAAATAAATGTGATGATCTACTCAGGTATATGTCTCTTGAGAAAATGGAGTTATTTACCTGCAATTCATATCCTACAAAGACCAATTTACATTTAATTAACAATTTCCTAATTCTTCTCCATGTAAAAAAATTCTGGTAATAGAATTTTTTTCTCATTTGATTTCTGAATACTTTGGGGAAATTTAAATATAGCTTGACTGAAACACAGCATTTTCAAACACCTGTTTCAATTATGTCAGCTTTTCAACTTTAACCCAGTCAGTTTTTATTTAAATGCTGGATATTTAAAAACCTCCTGTAATATACAGCAGCATTTGATTTTCATTTTTATGCAATGAGAATGTCACTGACAAATAAACTTTTTGGCTTTCAGCCTTGAAATAATTTTTGTTTGTTTTCTTATACTTTTCATAGGTAAAAGAAAGCAAAAAGAAGGCAAAATTCACAGCTGAAAACCTGCTTACCTGCAGAAAATATGGAGCTCAGACACTTAACTTAGAATGGGAATACCGCAGTTAGATACTGCAGTTTAAATTCTTACATCCTTTGTACAGGTCTGCTATTACATTAGTCTAAATAAAATCTGTGGAAGCCAGAAGAGAGCACTTATAAACCCAGAATCCATCCCTGAAAAAAATGGTGTATTTTGAAGTTCTCTTCACACTTTTTTTTTTTTACTCTAGAAGCCATGCTTCTTCAATAATTCAGGAGGAGCAAGAACCAGCAGATCTTACAGCATATTTGATGTGCCAGCAAACAGACTGGAGATGTTTCATTTCAATTAGCCCCTTTGTTGCCAACAAAAGACTGACAAACACACTGAGAGAGGGACATGCATATGGCACTTCTACTTTCCACTTTGCTTTTCAGTTGATGATAGTCTTCTTATCACAGCCTCTTGCCGATTCCCCTGTCTCGTGCCCACTTCCTTCTTTGCCATACTTTAGCTACTATTGTTCTCCTTGTATCATCTTACTTGGGATCAAGTGATTCTTTCCAGCACAAAAATAAGAAGACATATTCTTTTTCAGTCTCTTCTGATCTCCTAGGCTAATTGGCTCAGGTGTAAACCAAGCCAGCAGGGTTGCAACTTTGATGTGACACTTTAGAGCTGCACACCTGGTAACATCCCTGTTTGTGTGTCAAATACCAGCCGGCCTTACCTGCTGCTCAAACTCGGCTAATAAAAACGCTAGTAATCACGTTGTATTACAAGGCTCAAATTCGTGCTGTTCCTTTATTGCAAGGTTGTCATTAATTTTGCAGGGTGAACCTGAAATCCGATCTGACCTGTTTTTAATATGTGCGGGTCTGTGTGCAAGTGTGTGAGTGACAGAAAGGTGACTGCCAGCTGTCTCTTCTTTACATGTGATGTTACCCTTTGCTTTGATCAATAATGCTGTTTCACTTTAAAAAGAAACTCATTTTGTAAAGATGCAGAAGAGAAGCCTTCCTTTCTCCCTTATCCCTGTGGTTTATTTGTAAAGCATACACAATTAGGGAAAGGTCAGTCAACAGTAAGTAATATCTTATTGCTTTGCTAGAAATTATTGGCCTCTTTTGCTCTGTAAAGCTAGACTCGTTGTTTAACAGTTGTCTTATTACTGTGTGATGGTATTTGGTAGAATTACAAACCTGGGTAAAAAATGAGAAAAGTAATAATAATAAATTAAAAAAATTGCAAAACAATTTCACATCTAAAATGAAAATGTTCAAATCCTGCTGAGTCAAAAAAACTCTTTAACTACAGTCCAGTATAGATGTACAGATGTAGTTATATTTGCATATAATACTTATAAACCCATAAATATATATATCTGCATACGCATCTTAAGTCTTAAAATACTAAATATTTTCATTTCTTGTTGTGGGGAAAATGTTAAGTTTTTCAAAACTCTCTGTAACTGTGACCATAAATACCTTCAATACTTAACAAAACTGCTATCAGCAATGAATCAGGCAGTAGTGGTGAGTTAGCAATGCAGGATAACAGTAAGATTTTATTGTTGCATGAAATATTTTTATCAAATGACTTCCTTGTGGTCACAGTTGGAAGATGCTGAGAGTATGAGACACATCATACAGAAGCTAAAAAGCATGAGAACTTGGAATAAGGTAAGTGCTTAAGCAATTAACAAAACAGATTACTGGTCATTTTAACATTTAATGAAAATAATAATTGATTTCTGGAGATACTAGGAAGAACGATCTAAAAGCCCCAAATCAAAAATTTAAAAATATTATCGAAGGCAGAGAAAATATGGATAAAATTTCCTTTCATTTTTTTTTCTCTTCTGTCTTCCCCCTCCCCTCCGTTCATGGAACACAGATTTTGAGCTTTTTGTTTACAGTTTGTGGAGGAGTCCTTAGAAGAGTATTGGAAATTAGCATCTTTAAACTGAACTCATAAGCATCACAAAGTGAGTCATTTAGTGCTCTGTCTGCACTGCAGGCACTCTGTTCACTGTAATGACTAATAAACCCCAGTCAGATCTTCCCATAACAGAGGTGCTTTGTACTGTCATAAGTAAGTTCCTGTAAGTTAAAATTCACTAGATTTACAGAGAAGAGGTGTAAATACCACAACATGACATTTAAATATGAAGATAAGTGGTTTATATGAAGAATTATCTTTGTAAAAATTTTCCAAGTGTTATAAACAGTGACTTACTGTTAGGCTCAAATGTATTTATTGCAATATTGAGTTTTCTATGAGAACGATCTGAAAAATACATTGATGGTACATATGGAGAAAGAAACTAAAAATAACCCCTCAGTAAAAGCAGAGAGGAGGTGAGGTAAAAATAATTTTGATTGCTTTTACATCATCAATACCTTTTTTGTGTCATGTGAATATTTTTTACATCAAATTGCAATAGTTAGACAATCCACCTGACAAAAAAATAGTCCAAAGTTTATGTAAATGTATAGCTAGCCGAAAGCAGAAACATGAAAAACATGCAACAAGGAGGCAAAAACTATTTAGCACAGTTTGGAATTTTATGGTTAGAGGCCTTTGTTGCCAGTCCATTTCAGGTGACTTAATCTGCAACGCTACATCCCTTTTTGATCACTTCATTGTTAGAAATAAGATGAGAAATTGGAGGTAACTCAAAGGAAGCTTGAAGTTAAAAAAATATTAGCTGGTAGATAGGAGTGAGTGATTGGAAGGGCAATTTTACACGTTAGAAGCTTAAGGTATTTATTGCAAGAAAGCTTTTCAGGGGGTTGAATTTGTTTCCATATTGGCTCCAGTAAGAACATTAATAGACCCTCAGAGAAACACCTATGAATTGTTGGCAGGCAAAGATCAGAAGAGCAGTCATAATCGAGGAAAATTTTGAGAAAGTGAGAGCAGAACGTTAATTCTAGAAAATGGGGTAAAAGTTGAATATAAGCAAAACATTTCCTTGTAATTTGGCCTTCACAGTAGTGGAAGTGTCTTGATCTACACTTTCAAGCCTGCACAGAGCAATCCAATGCACCCAACCCAGTGATGAAACAGGAAAAATGGAACACAATTGCTGTCCTGTTTTCTTGACTCTAAATGTCTGGGACCATAGAAGTCAGTCTCACTCTTTTCTATCCTCTTAAAACTTCTGTATCCTATCTTTAATCCCCATCTTGGAAATGGGGAGTGGAGTGTGCCCTCCCTCACATAAACAGGTTTTCAAAGTTCTCTTGAAATACTAAGTACTATTGAGAATGGAAATCTGAGAAGAGATACCTGATTAGACTTAATAATAAAAGGCAGTTGAAAATCACGTTACTGTTCTCTACTGCGAGTTATAAAGTACTTTTTATTGTGTTTGCTATTGTTGCTAATTAACAGAAACGTAAAAACAAATCTTTATACCCCTACTCTGTGTCTCCTTACACAAGGCTGTAAGAGGATCCTCTATTTTTTTCATGTCCTGTCCTTGCAGATCTGTAGGAATACATTGTATTTAAGGCAAGTTTTGAAGGTGACATTAGTTCTCATGGTACGCAGAATCAAATTCTTCAGAAAGACATCACATACTAGCTTTCTATGGTAAAACAATTTTTACTTAGATTAATACTGAAAAAACATAACAATACCTTTCTTTCAATATTTAAATTGATGGTAGACATCAAGTTCGACGTAGATATCATATAGTTGATTTGAAATGTTTTTGTTCATCTGGTTAATATCCGTTTTCTACTGCTTGAAGGAAAATTATCTAAAGTATGACAATTCTGCCTGTATTTTGCAACTTTCTCATTGCCTTAACCATTTTTTTAAATATTTTTGGCTGTTTTTTTATTTTTTAAAGGCATAGGTGCTTAAAAGTTCTAGTTTTCCTTTGAAATTGTAAACAAATATAGTGATTATTTGAATAAATAAGTAATTTAGATTCTTACTGACATGGTCCTGAGCCTGCCTTTTTTTTTCTGGTGTTCTTCGAAGAATTATCCTTGTGCACCCTTGACGTTTCCAGGGTGGCAATGAAATAGAATATCTTGGAAGAGTTTTAGATCCTGACCTTTGGATTTTAATTGTTATTGAGTGTAGGAAAGCCTGCAGAAGAAGCCACTATTTTAACTGCCTTCCCTTATTCCTGAAAACAGTACTAATTAACAAAACAAAATGAAATAATAACAGTGTTTGTGTGATTCAAAAAGAACAGGCTAAAAGAATATGTGAAATGTTATTATATGTATGTGTTTTATTAAAACAATTATGGGCCAGATTCTCTCCATATTTATTCCATAATGAGAATCAAGATAGGGCCAGATCCCTGTTTTAGGAAGGTTTAATAACTGAGACTAGGAAATCCGTAGGTTTGTACAGATGTTCCTCTTCAACCTCCTTTCTGTAGTCTTACATGATGGAGTATCTTCTTCATTATCAGTATGTGCCTCTTTTGCATGCAACACTTCTGCCAAACTAGGGGACACTTTTTGCACACTGTGGAGCAATGCATAATCTGCTACTAATGAGGATGACAGTTTATCATTCTGTACAAAGTGAACTTCATTAAGTGATATAATCCTAAGTATGTACAGATTATT
Organism: Dromococcyx pavoninus; assembly: GCA_033558185.1. Taxonomy (NCBI): domain Eukaryota; kingdom Metazoa; phylum Chordata; class Aves; order Cuculiformes; family Neomorphidae; genus Dromococcyx; species Dromococcyx pavoninus. Next base: position 3,194,710 of record JAUMJL010000060.1, on the reverse strand, counting down.
TTAATAAGCTACTATTCTAGTTACTAACATCCAAGAGAGGTGGGAATCCAAGCTATCACCGCAAGCTGGAACCCCAGCAGCACAGAATGTTTCGGAGAGTATAGTTGAAGATCACTAGGGTATTGTTTGTTATATATCTTATAAAAACTTTTTTTTGTGGAGGGTAGAAAGAATTCTCTTTTTATGTCCTCCTAAGTGTATTTGAAAATCCTGTAGAATATTTCTAGAGAAAAAATCAACATAGATTTTTGGGGGATTAGGAAAAATATTCATTATCTGTTCTCTTTTTGAGACGGGCATGGTGTCTGATCAGCAAATTTGCAACAAATATAATGGTGTAGAATAATTATTTAATTTTTAAAAAATTATTACATTAACCTTTTTTAGACTGCATTTGTTTCTTTCCCAAAACACCACAGAGAAAGCAATATCCTTGTACAACTTTCAACCTCTTTTAGTCTGTCTTTGGATAAGGTTTTGTATCGTAATTTTCGTATTTTTCAGAAGAGTTGTGCGATACATGTCAGTGAGAAGGGAATCCCAAAACAACTTACTAGGGGAGATTACACAGTATTTCAGTGATGCTATGTTTCTTACATGTAAGAAATGTAAGTTTCCTCCCACCATTGACCTGGTAGCACATCACTGTATTTTCTTATCTGTTTGATTTTCGTCACTTTCTCTTATCTGTTTTATAAAATATATGCACAGTCCTTTTACCCTTAAGACTAACACAGCAATGATCTATCCAGTCTCCACAAATATTACTTTTCATTTCTTAGCTCTGAATGCCAGCCAGACCACTAAGCAGCTAGGTCCGTGAGCACGGCTGTGGATGCTGAAAGATGTTACCACTGTGATGATCGGTCTTTCTGAATATTTCATTTCCCATTTCTGTTATGCTCCTTTAAATGGCTGGGTCAAGTGAAACTCTGGGGAGGAAGGGAGAGACTGCATCTTCTCTTAGAGAGCAAATGTGCATGTTGGGGCAGAAAGGTATGGAGACCTCAGGGGGTGGTGGAAATAACATAAACCTGTGAGTGTGCAGCTCCTGTAGAGAGATTGAGAGACCACAGGAAAGAGAAAAGATCAAACAAGTAGGCTTCTGAGAGAATGGAAATGACAGAGCAGGTTCCAGTGGGGACAATGGCAGAACTTGCTGCAACTCAGAAAAACTATGCATTGCTTGCCTAGGAGAGAGGGACAATGTCCATGACAGGGGTGTTGAAAGTGAATGATCTTTAAGGTCCCTTCCAATCCAAACCATTCTATGATTTTTTAATTCTATGAATATGTGGAAATTCACCCCATCTCTTCAAAAAAAGAGATTGTTTAGCTTTTACTCATCCAAATAATGAAATAGGTGAATTTGTGACATGGTACTGTGTTTGTCAGAGAACCCGAGAAATTTCCAAGGTCCATAGTTTTCGTTTGGTATCCTCATTCTTTTGGGTCTTTTGATTTCTTATTTTACATTCTGCTACTGTGTCTGAATGACTCAATTTGTACTTAGGATAATTTTTCCATGTGTCTTACTTTTCTGAGAATATTTATGCTGGTTTGTGTCTTCTTTAAAAAGTCAGTTTGTATTTCCTGCTTTAAGAAAGTCCTTGATATCACCCATTTGCTTCTCTACCCTAAAGCAAGCTACAAGTCATGACATATTTGTCTCATTTTGTCTCCAAAGTAGTTTCTTACATGGGGTTCTATTTGCAGGAAGGATACAAAGGTTTACAGACACATTAACTCCTTAGGATCTGAGAGGATTTTTCTTTGGTTATCATGATCATAGAATCATAGAATCATCTGTTTGGAAAAGACCTATGACATCATCAAGTCCAACTGTAGCTGTCCCCTTACTAAACCATGTCCCTAAGAGACTCATCTACCCGGCTTTTAAACACCTCCAGGGATGGTTACTCAACCACCTCCCAGGGCAACATATTCCAGTGCCTGACCACCCTTTCAGTGAAGAAATTTTTCCTAATACCCAATCTAAACCTGCCCTGGTGTAAATTATGGCCATTACCTTTTGTCTATCACTTGTCACTTGTGAGAAGAGACCAATGCTCACCTCACTACAACCTCCTTTGAGGTAGTTTTAGACAGTGATGAGGTCTCCCCTCAGTCTCCTCTTCTTTAAGCTAAACAACCCCCCCCCCCCCCCCCCCGCCGTTCCCTCAGCCTCTCCTTATAGGACTTGTTCTCCAGTTTTTGCATCAGCCTCATTGCCCTTCTCTGGTCGCGCTTTAACACCTCAATGTCCTTCTTGTAGTGAGGGGCCCAGAACTGAACACAGTACCCAAAGTGTGGTCTCACCAGTGCCGAATATAGGGGCACTATCCTGGGGAACATCACTTGTGACCGGCATTTGGCTGGATTTTACTCCATTTACCACCGCTCTATGACCTTCCCTGGTGCCAAGGTCAGATCGTCAGGCCTATAATTTCCCAGATACTCCCTCTGAACCTTCTTGTAAATGGACATAACATTTCCCAGTCTCCAATCAAGTGGCACTTCCCCAGTCAGCCAGGACTGCTTGTAGGTGAGGGAAAAGGTTTTGGTGAGAACCTCTGCCAGCTCTCTTAATATATCATCCATTTTATCAGAACTCTCTAGTTGTGTCTTTCCACCCTCTGATCCTTAATTAAAACCAGACATCTGCTGTTGCTTGCTTTAAGTAATTATTTCTCTGCACTTTGTTTCTCTAAGTTGGCTTAAATTTTTATGAAATGTTGTCTTTTCTAGGGTTTAATTCTACTCAGTTTCTCTTCTTTTCTATTTTATAAGCTATTTCCAGATCTGATAGCTGGGTGTGGATGGCTCTGTGTCCATTACAATATTCAAGTGCATTCACTTCTTTCATACTTAATCAGATTAGATTTTTTTTTTTAATGAGAGCTAAAATTTTTCAGTAACAGATATTTTTGTTAAAAAATAATCCTATTTTCTGTAAGTCGGCCAAAGGCATTTCATGTTGTCCCTTCTTGGATACTCAATATTTTCTGTCAGTGCTTCACCATTACTGGAGTTTTCATTCAGTAACTTCTTTTTTAATTTTCAGCACATTTCTTTTTTGTTCTTCTTTTCCTGCAGAATAACTACCACTATTACTGTCTTGCAAATTAAAGCCTTGAATATCATGATTTATTTATTTTTTTTATTCTGGTTCAAGCCTAATGCATGTGAAGAAACTCTGTGAAGTTCTTTAACCCTCTAAGTCTTGTATATCTTTCATACACGATAAGGTGGAGCTATTGGTGAATGCTATCTCTTCAAAGCTTAGCAAAACATTGTAAATTTTTGGTATTTTCCAATTCCATTCACACGGATTGCATTTTGTTGAGTGACTTAGCCGTTACTAAACTCTTGAGCTACTGAAACTAAAATGTATCTTTTCCTGTCCTGATACAAGTAATTACAAATACAGCAGCGTAAGAGGGGTTACATTTTTCTGTAATGTATATTACATGGTACTCATTAAGGCTGATTTTCATTTTCTAGCTCATTGTTCCTGATCACTTTACCAGATTAACTTGTTCCAAATATTCAAGTTCAGAGATCATTGTGAGGATAATCTTGAAATAACTTTGCGGTATCATGATTCTTTCCTTTTCCAGATCATTAGAATACAAATGAGCAGTCCTTCAGGCAGGACACTGAAGCATCTTGATTTCACTCTTCTCACACCTTGAAACTTTCCATTTACCCCCTCTCTTCTCATCAGTGCTGCTTTTTGCTGCAATGCTGTCTTTAGCAAAAGGATTTTTCTCAAAGATTTGTGAAGGTTCCTTCACACTGCTTTAGGTGGTTCTCATTTATCCACTATTTTGTCAATACTTTCAAGCAATCAATGCATTTTTGTACCCCTGCTTGTACCTCTACTCATACACACATGTTCTATATTAAGGCATGCCTTACTTTGCTCACTTACTACTTCCTAACCCTGGTTTCATGCAATTACCTTCACAAATAGACCATTTCAACTCTCTTTATGAAGGGCTCCTCTTTTGTTTTCACCTGGCCTTCCCTGACCTGATCTCAGTGAGGTCAAGAGCTGTTCTGAAATCCCATTAATCCCAGCCAAGATTACACCACATCTGGCCATGAGTATTGGGTTAGCTGCTGTCCTCAAATGTTGCATGATTGGCTGTTTCTGTAAAGCACCACAGAAAATCTTATATATTAAGGAGTCTGGAAAACCTAAAGAGCATGTGGGCTAAGATACAAGCATTTGCAAATGTTCACAAATGCCTAACAGTTTTTCTCCACAACTTGACTTCTTTTTAATATCCCTTCCCTCATGAATACGTTGAAATAGCACAATTTTTTTAAAACATATCTTGGAGTAAAATATTACAGTAATCAAGATTTTGACAACTTATGAAGCCCATTATGAATTCCTCAGGCTTAAAATACTTCAGGATGATCTTGAAGAGAATGAACTAAAATCTTCAAGAAAATAAATATGCAGTTTGGACACTCAGACTACTGTAACTGTGTATTTTAGTGAGTTTGTAAAGTTGTTAATTTTAACGATACATCATATTATCTTCCCTTTTCTTTTTCCTGTTTTGTTTCATGGGCCGTCAAACAGAGTTTGTGTTCGCTAACCTGCTACCCATAAGTACAGGCATTTTACCCTTGACTCCTCAGATAGGTAACAAAGCACCAAATGATGAGGAGTCAGAAACAAGACTGGAAGATGCAGAGGGAATCCTGCATTATTCCCTGCCACCTTTTGGTTCATGGAATCACAGAATCACAAAATTGTTTAGGTTGGAAAAGACTTTAAGATCGTCAAGTCCAACCACAAACCCAACACTGCCAAGTCCACCACTAAACCATGTACCTAAGCACCACATCTACATGTCTTTTAAATACCTCTGGCAATAGTAACTCAACTACTTTCCTGGGCAGTCGGTTGCAGTGTTCGAAAACCATTTCAGTGAAGTAATTCTTCCTAATATCTAGTCTAAACCTTCCCTGGCAAAACACACTGAAGAGAGTCTATTGCCACATAGGAGGTAGAAAGACATAATTTGAAGTCTTGCTCTTAAAAAGAAACGTTGTCGTATTAATAATCATCAACAGTACTTTGGAAAATGTCAAGGGACCCATCTGCTTTTTTCTTATCCCCTCAACTGTTGACTGAATAACCTATAGCTGATTTTCCATTATTTTTTTCCCATAAAACTTTTAATATAATTTGACTTTATTTTAAGAAAAAAACATGCTGAAAATTTGAAAAGAGAATCCGCTGAAGGAAAGCATACATCAGCCTGGGAAAGAAGTCAATCTGGCTTTTCAGCAAGCTGTAGCCTTCCTAGTTCTGTCAGGCCTTTACTGTGTCACTAAGTGTTAGACACTCACTTACTTCCACCTTGGCTATATGAACAAACAATATGGCACCTAAGCCATGCTGCTCAGTGCTGAGACCAGAATTAGTGTGGCCCTATCAGCAAGGCAGGGCAGTGGATCTAGTCTGGCTTTAGCATGACATTAATACGGCTATTCTGATTCCATGCCCTGAGCTGGTAGTGTTGCTTCTTTCCTGCTTTTATCTGTTAATAAAGAATCCTTGGTCAAACTCTTATGTTTCTCAAGTGCATCATGTTTACTCTTACTGTTCTGGGGAAACGTGGTTGTATTCTAGTCTCTTATTTACTGCTAAAATAAATTAATTTTGTGGTTTTATTTATGCTTTTAAATTCTTGCCTTTCTAATTAACTCCTCTCCATTCTAGATTTCTTGCTTTAAGCAGCATGCTGTTGTTTGTTTACTGGTCTTCTGGTCTTGGTACATAGTTACATATGCACCTCACAAAAACATCTACAGGTTTTAGAAATATCTTGTTCACAAAATCTGATAATCTGATGGGTTCATTTTTTCTGTCTTTACAATGAGGGGCTGTCATAATCAACTGGGATTGTAGTAATGGCATCTGCATCACAGATATAATTTGGACAGGTGCAATGTGCCAATTAAAATGTAAACAAACACAAAATGCTTAGATTCACTCCAGCAGTTTAATTTTTTTCTCAATCCTAAAGTCAATTTGCAATTAATTTAATACTAAAGTAGAAATGACAGATGATCTAATTATTAGTGTGGTACAAGTTTAGAAAGACATTAGAGTACCATTCTGGAGAACTGTTGCACATAATTGCTCAGGTGTTCTGAACACATTTCGTTCTCCCTGCTGTGCAAGGACTTCTGTTCCTGGATTTTTTTTCAATGGTTCCCCCAGAAGTGGGATTAAAAGTAGAAACTTAATGATAATGAATTGAATTGTTCACATCTAAAGGGGGCTGATTGGCAGGATGCCGGAGACAAAGAGATCCCTGACGATGGTTAAAAAAACAAAAGTAATTGGATTACACAAAGAAAATAAGATAAATATTCATTAAAATTACAGTAACAGACTGTGATTAATGAGCATATACAAGTGCAAGCAGCGCACACATTCTTTAGGCCCTGCAATGCCTACATCCAGCAGTATAAGTAATAATTTTAAATTGTTTAGTAAGTAATTGTTATGCACTTTTCAGTTCAAAATATTTGAACTTGTTTTCCCTAACCTGATTTTATCTGTGACTACTATGGAGTTGTAAAAAATATTGCAATTCATAATGCAGTTCAGACTGTGCTTTTTTGACTGTGAAATTTGAATTTATGTGGTTCTGCTTAGGAAAGTCTTCATGGAACTTGAAGAACTCACTATGGAGGAAAGTTCTATGTCTCTTTTCTTCTTAACACAGCAAAAGAAGTTTCATGTTTGAATATCAAAATGTTTAAAGCTGTTGAAAACAGGTATTGTATATTAGGTAGAAAATTTAGCTCTGCTGGTTACATGAACTTGTTCACCAAGTCTGGTGAGTCAAAATACTTTGATGGGCTGGAGATAAAATCAACCATAAGTGTAGGTTTGAGTTTTGCTTAAGAACTAAGAGGACTGGTAGTTTTGAAAGTTCTAAAAATGCCTTGGTTTCTATGGCAGCTGTAGATACAGGACTAAGCCATAAACAGCATGTGAGAAGCAAGCAGACAACTCTCTGTCTGTGCTTTGGGTCCAAAATTTTTACCAACATGCTTCAAAGGTTCCCAAATGAGAGCAAGAGAGCAAGTGGTGTCTAGATATCTACAACACTTAGAAACAGTGACCCTTTTAAGAGCTTTAAGTTCTGTGTTCTTCATAAGCCTTGTGCCTGAATGACTGTTTAGCAGGCTGTCTACAGGATGCTATACTGCTGTGTTTGGGTGCAGAAGAGCCCTACAGGATTTTGGAAGTATTTCTAAATAGACTGGTAGTGCTGGTAGGGGACAGTAGTGAGTCTGGGGAGAAAACCAAAAACCAGTGCTTGCAAATTTGGAGTCCCTGCTGGAGAAGCTCTGGAGAGCTCTCTTTCTTGGAGTCCTTGGGAAACTTGCCGAAATTACTGGGTCATACTGATTACTGATGCACTCCTGACTGTCCAGAGTGATTTCTCAGCATGTGCAGCAAAAGATTGTCAAGAGTTGTAGCTGCTGGGAGCACTAGCTGTGTTTCAGTTGCTTTATTTTAGTGCATGCATTAAGGCAGTGGGAATTTTGCAAGACCTCTTCCTAAATATTGTAACCCTGGCTGATCAAAATCAATGATAAGCATCAATGCCAATACTGTCATCACACAACGTCACCAATATTTTTGTTCTTTTCGGTTGCATTTCATCGAGTTTTCATCCCTATTTCCAATGCAGAACTACTGTACTGATGTTACTCAGCATTTATACCTGATAGAGATTTTGAAAGCCTGTTTGAAAACATTTGCCTTTCCCTGATGTTCACTTAAGAATACAGCTATATTGGCAGAAAGCAATGGGTGATTCATGGGATGCTGATGGATATTGAGCAGGGTGAGTGATAAAAGACCACATACCATCCTGTTTCCTGCTGCAACACCTTCTCTTCCTGACTTACATGGCCAACTTAAGCATTTGATACCACAGATATACACTCTTGCCAGAAGATACCACAACTGTTTATTATAAAACAGCCCTTCTAATACCCAATGTTGTGACCCAAGGAGAAAATGTCTGGTGCTTCTTTTAGTAAGTCTTTGCCTTAAAAGATGGTTGTATCTGGTATCAGTGGCAAGTGCTCTGAAATGTTTTTTTCCAGTGCTCCCAGAGCAAGCTATAAACTTCAGTGCTCATAGTTGTACAAAATTACAAGGATAGCCAAAGTCTGTACTGCCTTTTTCTTTTTTTTAATGGAAAGTCCTCCAAAACCTACTCACTTGAAAATGCTGTTGTCTCACTACTGCAGACAACTTTTACTATATTTGAAGAAAATAGCTTTTGTGCATAAATTATGTAATGAATAGACTGATGCCCTTCCATCCTCTCTCTTCTGTAACTCAAAATGGCAAATATAAAGCAAATACCTGTCAATCCCTCTTATATTTTGTTCTAGAGGAATAAGAATAACTCCATGGAGCTGGGGCAAGAAACGTGGGTCTTTAGGGGGCTGAAAGGAAAAGATGCATCTCTAGTGGTCTGGAGTTGAAGAATCAGCTCAGGTTTTAGAACAAAAACCAAATACAACAAGAATGTAGGTGTGGTTCGGTAGAATTTTTCTTCATGTCTGGAATTTGGAAATGTGTGTATAGATTCTTTTATGTGTTATTTATATCTTTCTTTATACTGGGGAGTCTGTAAATCTCACATTCCTGTCCTATGCAGTAGATCAGGGCTGTCAAACTCTCGGCTCCTGCCGCTCTCCTGCTCCTGCAGCGTAACGCGCGTCACACACTGCACACGTGACCAGTGCTGGCAGGAGCACAGGGGCAAAGGAGCTCAGGCCAGATAAAACAAGGTGGAGGGCTGGTTTTGGCCTGTGGGCCTTGAGTTTGACAGCCCTGCACTAGAGTACGTGTTGAGGGCACAGAATGGCTAATGTGTCAGAGACAACCTTATATTTTTTTTTCTTCCTTCTTATTTAACAAGCCATAAGCATGACAGAATCCATCTTCAGACGTTCTGCTCAATGTTCTTTGAAGCACAGAGGTTCTTGCCATCTGTCTCTACTGGCTGGGTGAAGTGGGAGAGAAGGGCATGGTGAAGAGGTGAAAACTAGTACGGCCCAGGTTTATCTATATTCCAGATATGCACAGTATTAGTGGTGGTCTAGAAAGTCTTATCACAAGTGCTACAAACATCCTCTACTATCTGCCAGAAAGCTAGGCGTGAAGAGTGTCCCCAGGTCTGTGGAAACACAGATCATTCAGAGTTTCCTCTTATTTGACCTCATGTTTCTCAGCTATGGCCCAGGCAATGACTCTAAAATATCTTCGGTGTTTCCATGTCAATGTTTTCCTTTCCAGCCACAGTACACTTTGCATGCTTCCTGATGTACACAAAGGTCCTGTTGTAGCCATGGTAATCTCACAGGGCTACTAAGAACTAAACACCTAACATTACCACGAGTGTTTTTCCCAATAAGATTACTTTTAATTAGTTAAGTGGACCAAAGAATTTTTGAAAACTCTTAAAACATAAATTATGTTTGTCGATCATGGGTAAAGGTATTATAATCCTAGTACTGCTGCTTTAGGAAGAAATTATTTAAAAATATATATGTTGAAAGTACAATTTTAAGAAATTGTGTCAAACTATTGTGCTGGCCTGGATGAGTAAGGAGCTTCTTAAGGAGCTAAGCGAGAAAAAGAGGGTGTATTGCCTTTGGAAAGAAGGGCTGGTAAATCAGGTTATGTTCAAAGATATTGTTAAGTCGTGTAGGAGGAAAATTAGGGAGGCAAAAGTCCAGCTGGAGCTCAAATTAGCCACTTCTGTTAAGGACAAGAAGAAGTGTTTTTACAAATATATTAATGGCAGAAAGAAGGGCAGCAACGACCTCCACTCCTTATTGGATGTCGAGGGAAATACAGTAACTAAAGATGACGAAAGGACTGAAGTTCTTAATGCCCGCTTTACCTCCATTTTCAACGCTAAGACAGATTGTTCACTGAACAACTGGCCTTCTGAAGTGGTGGATGGGGTCAAGATGGAATATAGCTCCTCTGTATATCCAGAAGGAAGAAGCTAGAGACCTGCTGACCTGCCGAGCCACTTGGATGCTCATAAGTCTATGGAACCAGATGGGATCCATCCTAGGTTGATGAGAGAGCTGGCAGATGAACTTGCTAAGCTGCTTTCCATCATTTATCAACGGTCCTGGCTCACTGGAGATGTCCCGGATGACTGGAAGTTGGCTAATGTGATGTCCATCCACAAGAAGTGCTGTAGGGATGATCCAGGTAATTACAGACCTGTCAGTCTGACCTCGGTTCCAGGTAAAACTATGGAGCAGATAATCCTGAGTGCAATCATGTGGCACCTGCAGAATGACTGAGAGATCAGGCCCAGTCACCAAGGATTTAGGAGGGGCAGGTCCTGCCTGACCAACCTGATGTCCTTTTATGACCATGTGACTTGGCTGATGGATGAGAGGAAGGCTGTGGATGTTGTATACCTGGACTTCAGCAAGGCCTTTGACACCATTCCTCATAGTAGACTCCTGGAGAGGCTGACAGCCTGTGGCTTGGACAGGAGTGCTCTTTGCTGGGTTATGAATTGGTTGGTTGGCCGAGCCCAGAGAGTGATAGTGAACGGTGTCTCATCCAGTTGGCGGCCGGTCACCAGTGGTGTTCCCCAGGGGTCGGTGTTGGGCCCGGCCCAGTTTAACGTCTTTGTTGATGATCTGGACGAGGGGATTGAGTCCATCATCAGCAAGTTCGCAGATGAGACCAAGCTGGGAGGCAGTGTCGATCTGCTGGAGGGTAGGAGGGCCCTACAGAGGGACCTTGACAGGCTGGAAAGATGGGCTGATTCCAATGGGATGAAGTTTAACAAATCCAAGTGCCGGGTTCTACACTTTGGACACAACAACCCCATGCAGAACTATAGGCTGGGGACAGAGTGGCTGAAGAGTAGTCAAGTGGAAAGAGACTTGGGAGTGATGGTGGACAGGAAACTCAACATGAGCCAGCAGTGTGCCCAAGTGGCCAAGAGGGCCAATAGTATCCTGGCCTGCATCAGGAATGGTGTGGCCAGCAGGACTAGATAAGTTATCATCCCTTTATACTCGGCACTGGTCAGGCCGCACCTTGAGTACTGTGTCCAGTTCTGGGCCCCTCAGTTTAAGAGAGATGTTGAGATGTTGGAGTGTGTCCAGAGGAGAGCAACGAAGATGGTAAAGGGGCTGGAGCACAAGCCCTATGAAGAGCAACTGAGGGGGCTGGGGTTGCTTAGCCTGGAGAAGAGGAGGCTCAGGGGAGACCTTATTGTTCTCTATAACTACCTAAATGGAGGTTGTGGAGAGGCAGGGTTTGGTCTCTTCTCTCAGGCGATCAGTGACAGAACAAGAGGACGTGGTCTCAAGCTTCGTCAGGGGAGGTTTAGACTTGACATTAGGAAAAAAATTTTCACTGAAAGGGTGATTGGCCATTGGAATGCGCTGCCCAGGGAGGTGGTGGAGTCATCGTCCCTGGAGGTGTTTAAAAATAGATTGGATGAAGCACTTTGTGCCATGGTTTAATTGATGAGTGGGCACTAGTGTTGGTTCATAGGTTGGGCTAGATGATCTCAGAGGTCTTTTCCAACCTTGTGATACTGTGATACTGTAACTACACCCACAAAACTTATTCTTCCATGGAGTGATTGAATCACTTACAAAATTACTACAAAACTAATAGATGGACCCATCAGAAAACCTTTGAGTAAATACTATATTTCTATTTCAGAGGACTGAGGAAAAAAATCATGTTTGGAGGTACAAACCAGTTTAATTTATAGTTCTATAAATATTCTCTGTTTACTAAGTCTCTCTCTATATATGTTATGTGCCTTGTCAGTATTTAGGCTGTGTTTTGAAATCTTACTGTGATCAGTCAAGCTTTAGTGACTAAATGGAACAAGTAATCTTAAGGCTTTTTGAAGCAATTCTACCAGGGAGCCCTTAAAGTCCCACACAGATAAATCAAACTCCCAGCTTAGGCTAACAGTACATGGGATAAAAAGTAAACCCAACACAGTGTGTAGAATAATTGAGTGAGATTGGATGTCATGGGCATCGGAACGATTTATATAAGAATTTACCCAAAACTATTTTTCCAGATGCCCAAATCATTGAGTGTTTAGAAAAGTAGCTGTTTGTCATGAAAACCATGTTACTGACTGATTGCTGGGCTTTTGGAGCCCTTGAAACAGGGGACCTGAGCCCTGAGTTATATTCCTATCCTAAAATGGCTTTAGGATTCTCAGAGTACATTAACTGTACCACACTCTGTGCAAATGTAGCACAATATGCTTTCTCTATTTCTAATGCAACTGTATGCTCCTTCTTGCTTCCCTAAGGGAAATGGACCAGAGAAAGAGACTCCCGAATCATCAGCCAAGAGGTATTTTACACTGGTAAGACCCCTGACTTCTCCTGTGTGGTAATTCCCCGAACAGTGGACCCTATCTCGTTAACTCATTACAACCAAAACAGGACCTGCATGGTCATAGAGGGGTGCATGAGAGTGCTGTTATTAAATAACAAAGTGTTGATTAATTAAGTGGGTTTTCTGGCATCAGAAGGACTAGTAAGCCCCTCTCCTGCTGTTAAAAAAGGGGAAAATGGTGACCATTAAATTGGGGAATGAAAATTACTGGGGGTTGGTCTTTGGCTTAAACAGACCAACTGTTGTACTCACAATTTGGCGTTTTAGACAATTAACTTTTCCTGTGTGTCCCAATGACATCAGTTTTAATACTGCTGAAAACAATGGACTAAAACCCAACCAAAGTACTGTTTTCCTTCAAACTTGTTTTTTTCACTTAAATGGTGCCTCTTATTTAAAGTCCCTAGCTTAAATACTTATCAGTTACAAATCAAACCAAGTCCACTAAAGCTCATCTGCCAATACTGATTTATAACCAGAACGCTTGGACCTAAATGTTTAATTTTCCAGTTATTTTCTATTTGTCTACTTATGTATTTGTTTGAAAACTAGGTCTAAATTACTACATGCTATAAGGATAAGTGAACTAAAACTTCTGATATTTGGACATTGCAGTGAAATGCAATGAAAAGTGAGTTACAAATCAAGGAAAATATAAGATGTTTTTCTGGAAATCACTACAGCAATTACACTTTTTTGTAACTCTGCCTGCTTCTTGCAGACACATCATCATGCTTTTCTTTCATACCAAAAACATAGAGTAAAAGTGCTTTTTAATAGGCATTTAGGTAAATTACTATATTTAACGCTATTTTTCATGTGTAAACCATAAGTAAATGTTCTTATTTGCTAATATTTCAAGCTTCATGTCAAACAGATGAGCCACTCCCTCTGCTGGGGATAGTTCTACAAACTGCTCTGTAAAGGAAAAAGATGTTAAGTTTTTTTCAGGGAAATGATAGAAACACTTTCAAAGTCATAAAACCTTAGCAGTGTTATCATGTACAAACGAGCACGTAAGTGTCTTTGCTATTCTATACTCTTAAAATATCTAGCTCATTAAAAAAAAGATGAAACAGAAACATCAAAATGTAAAAACTTCTTAGCCAAATGGTTTTAAGTATTTTTCTTTTCATATATTTATAAATTTATTTACATCTTACCAAAGGCAACTTACTGATAATCAATCAGAGAGAAGCTTTCCATTTAGCTACATATTAGGTTCAGCCTGGACAAGAGTTGTAGGACATGAGCAGCAGGTTTTTTCACTTTCTTCTGTTAACACTCAAAAAAACCACCTGGAGAGTAGCTATTCTCAGGAAAAGAAGTTCAATTCATTCCAGCTTTCATTCGGTTATTGGCCTTTTGGATTAAGCTGCAGTGGATTCAAAAGAAAATCTCTCATGGGATGATAGGTAGTGTTCCAAGATACATCAGTTTCTCATTCAAGCTGAGAAAGTGTGGCAGCATTTGTATTTAAAAAAAAAAAAAAGGATATTTTAAAAGATACAGGAAAAAAAGGATACAAGATCAGGTTATCTTGTATTTATTTTCTTTCCTGCGTACTACAGCACTAATTTATTTGCCTATATCAAGCAGGTGTGAAAGAAGGATACATGTTTCATAAACAAGGAATCTTCTGTAACCTCTCTGAAAGCTGTTATCCAGGTAGAGGAAGGAGATTCAAATTAGAATTGCTGCAAACAAGGAAGCAGATCTCAACCACTATATGTTGTGCTTGGAAGCCAGTATTCCTATCAGGCTGCATGTATGAGAATGTCAAAGTGCACAAGTATGACTGCAGACCGCAGCACTGCTTTTGCCTTCCTAGGTAAGAGTGGCAAAAGAAATGAGGCAAACCAATACTAGAGGGCACAGGGAACAAAGTATACAACTCTATTGACAATCATGTCACTTTCATTCTGGTTTTCATAGAACACTTTCCTGTATTTTTAAATTTATATCAATGTCAAAATAAATGAAATTTATAGGAAAAAATGGAAATAATTTGTTCTGAAAAGGTAAAATGAAAATTGCATGCTCCCCAAAATTTCCTTCCAGTTTGTTTGCAGAATTTTACCTTGATTCAGAACAGTTTGGGTTCAAACAAACTCCTAAACTGATATTATTTTTCTTTGAATTTTGAAGAATGACATGCCCAGCCCAGTAGTTAGTGTCTTTGTGGTGTTTTTGTTTTTTCAGTGGCAACTTTTTCAGCAGGACAGAAGAAAACCACTAAATGATGGCAGAATTCTAACAGCCTTATATTGAAAAGTGCTAATTTCAATGAGACTATTTGAATAGAGTGTAGTCTTTGAACATGCCTGAATAGGGCAAAAACTGGTGTGGTAATTACACTGAGAATAGACTACATGACTGAACTTATCTACTTTTGAATTTCTACAGGCTGATTCTCCTTTTCACACCCATTGCTAAACAGAGGGGATCCTAATGGCCATAGGAGTCAGTGGAGAACATGATCATACATAATGATTCCCTCGTTATTACTCAGCTACAACTGACTTGGATCTTTTCCTGTGCTTAGGACCTCTTTCTGTCGTTCTTTTGTACAATGTACACAAGCTAAAAAAGATGGAACATTTTGGAACCAAGAAATAGGTTTGTTTCTTGAGAGCTGGATGACCTACCACAACTCTGAATTGTGTGTTTTCTGGGGAAAGAGATGTGAAAAGTGATGATACACTCATTGTGAAAACGTAAGCATAGAGACATCCAACTTTTTAATAGTCAGCAAAAAAAAAAACTGCAAAACTAGAGATCACTGTTACTGAAAAAATTTCAGGGTAAATTGGCAGGACTACATCACTATAAAAACCCATGAGAAATAGGAAAGCTCTTGTAGCAGAATATTTGAGACAACAGTCTAAGACTTGAGGGACTCCACAGAAGCCAAGAAATTAACTCCAGCTTTATGTAAGACATTGTATATTTAAGACTTTATTAAAATTGGAATTACTAAGGGAGGAAAATGAAAAAAACCTCTATCTTTGCTTTTGAGACTTGTCACACTTAGTCTTTCTAAAGTATCTATTTAACATGTTTCATTGCATCTAAAACTTCCCTACTTGGTCTAAAACCTTTTAATATGGCAGAAGCTATAGTTCAACACAGGGGTACTGTGTAATGTGCATAAAACAGAGGGGAATGGAAATGGATCATTAAGTTCGATCTCTTGCTGCTCTTGGTACCACATATTTATTCAATTTCCTGAAAATCTCACAAAAAAGCTTCAAGTTGTTGCTGTTCAGTTGTGTGCTAGAAACTTATGTACCTCTAATTCAAACCTTTACTAGTGTTGTGACATGTAACATGCCTCTTTTCAAATACTTGGTGGAATATGGCTGTGTAACTTTTCTCATGTCCCCAGATAAAACTGAAGGTTGATAAAAGCATAGCACTGAGGAGAAATAAAGAGTGAGCCCGGTTAGGGCCACACCTGAAGTCAGATAAGAACTAAATGGAGTACTAAGAGCTACAAATGTGGTTTCACAGTTTTTTACCTGAGGGAAGGAGAACCACTAGGAATTTTTCCATGGGAAACAGAACACACTGGTAGCTATATGATGGGCTAAGTTAAGAGTTTAATAAATTCAGAAAGCATGGAACTGATAGGTGCTGAAGACAGGGCAATGTGTTCTGCCTGCTGAACATACAGCTGCTACTTCAGCAAATGCCACGGTCATTCTCGCTTCTCTCCTGTGGCTCTTCCAGGTGTTCCAGTGAATGCAACATCTGGAGGATAGTGCACAGTTTTACTCAGGTCATCTATTGTTCTGTGGATTACAGATGAAGTCCTGTCAATTTAACTGTGTGTTTGCTGGGAAAGTAACATTAAAAATTACAAACCCAGGAGTGTTCAATAGCTTTCTAGCTAAAACAGACTGTCAAATTAAATTTTAAAAGTTAACAGCATCCTTCACCTCATAAGTTTTGCATTTCCTATATCACCACAACCATTGCTAATATCTTTGAGCCTGGAAGATTATGAGGTAGTATGGAGTGGGTATTCTGCACAGAAACTAAACCTAGAGCCTTATGCCAGCTCACTGCTGGTCACAACTTTGCTTCCTTTATTTTCCACTTTTCCTGTCTTCTCACAGTAGCTTTGTCAAATATATAAGCTGAAGTATGGCTGCCTGATATGGTAGTTATTCTAGCTATCCAAAATGGGGTAAAAAATAGTCTAGAAATGTTTATTTTTGTCACATATTATAGGATTATCCTGGAAGTATTCAGATATATTGTGCATAATTTTGACTGAAAGGAAGATTATCCTAATGGAAATGTGATTTCTGTTTAATGTTCTGATTTGTGTTTCTGTAGTAAGAGAAATGTGATTTGTGTTTAAAAGGTCTGCATATTTAAACACGTACATATGGCATAATCTTATTTGATCCTTGCAGACCATTGTCCGCAAGTCTCCAATAAAAATTCTTCAGATTTTTATGTACAACTCCTCAGAAACAGAATATTCATTCCAATTGTATATTAAACATTGTGCACACAGAAATTTCAACCGAGTGTTAGTGGAAAATAAAAAAAGTTTACATTTAACTGATAAATCTTTGTACTGGGAACTCCTTGCGCCTTGGCTGGATACAAACTGTTTTCGCTGAATCATGAGAATACATGTCTGTTGGAATGCTCCAGAACGATATACTGTATTGCTGTCTCAAAGCAGCAGTTTCTATGAATACAGCATATGTGTCTCACTGTGAGTGTGTGTATGAGGGCATGTATATCACATTCTGCCCTCCTAGAAAAGGAAAGGTTTTCTAGAAACTAAATATGTGTCCTCTTGTGTAGTTTTCCTTTTCCTCTGGCCCAGCTTTGCAAGCTTTCTTGGGACAGCAGTATAGAGTCCTAATAATGCCAAGTATCTTTCGGATCATTTTCATCACAAAATTAACTGTAAATAAAGTGGGTTCAGTCCAGAGTGTTTTTAAGGGTTGTGTAGTTAAAAGCTTGATCTCACATTAATATGACTTTATGTACTTGAGTGCATTACTTTCAGACTTGGTCCTACGTATTTGGCGGTTGTTGTGGTTTACATGTCAATAAAAAAATCTTTCTGAGAATCTGTCCTACAGTGACAGAGTGGGTCAGACACAGGGCTAGAGAGATAAGCCAGATATTCCACTTTATAGTGTAGTGTCATAGCCACTTTTAATATACTATTGTTTTCACCGAACCGACATAGGTTGAACCTCCATGCTTTCTTTTGCTCAGAGAATGAATTATCATGTATTTGTAGTTAAACTGAAACTGATGACATATACGATCTACACAATGTATTCCTTCTGTAAGTGTCAGTAATTTTTTTTAAAGTCTGTTACAGAAGCAGGTGCACCGGTGTATTTTTTTTCATTTTGAAATGTAATAAAGTCAGTTTTTGGCCTCGAGCAATACTAGGATTTAAAATAGGAACTACTTTGAAGCAACATGAAGTTGCACCCAGCCTCGAGGTTATTAAATGTGTTTTCTCTCTCCAGCTTCCTAAATGCAACTCATTGTTTAATGGAATTCTAACTGTAATATTTAGTTGTAGGCATTTCAGCTGGACTTCCTTTAGAAATGCATAATGATACACCAATGACTTCAAAACACACCAAATGTATTGGAGGGGGGAATAAAACATTTTTTTTTCTTCCAGATCACAAGGAGAAAAAAACCAAATTAACAGTATGTCAAGAGAAGCAATAATATGCCTGGTGGGTGGTCATCTCAGAGATCTGGGCAGGTAGAGCTGGGGTTCAGTCTTCAAGGACTTTCTTTCAAGAGCAACTTAGTTTGTGCAGTTCAAGATCAGCAATAAACTGTTCTTTTAAAACATCTTGGTAAATAAAAATTCCACTCCAGCAAGTCTGCCATTTCAGGCAATTTAGATATTCTCATAACTAGGATTGATTTGTGAACTTTGACACTTTCAAATTGAGCATCTGGATAAGAAGGCAAAACAAATCCTCTGAATTACAGAAACATAAGTATCATCCAGAACTTGCAATGAGTTTAAACTATCTTCCCCAGGAGAACTGTAGTGTACTTAGCAGACTCTGCATTGCATTACATGAATTCTTTTGCAAAAGCAGTCATATACTATCTGTAAATTCACAATAAAATTATATATTTCACATCAGTGCCATAGGTACTGCTATAAAAATATCCTCCTGCAAAAAAGTGAAAGTGTCAAATCCAGAGAAGAATATTAATATTTTACTTTGGTAAGGGGTTAAGACAGCTCAGCTGGGGCAGTTGGAGGCACATTGAGGAGACAACATGAAAGAGAAGGAGGCACTGCCATTATTTGCTTAATATTCTTTCCCCAGACAGGTTTTAATTTCTAAAGCTGCCAGTTTACCCTTTCTTTTTTTTTAACTAATTCTGCTTCAATTAAAAAAAAAATAAAAGGTACATTTCATTATTTCAATCTTTTCTTTTTAAGAAATGTTTCAGCTTTTCTTGTGCTTGTAAACTTGCTCCAGAATGCTAATATCTTCTCCCTCAGCTATGCTCCAACCCCAAGCAAAATCATGTTAGAGCAAGTAATGCTTTCTGAATGAAAGTTTTATTTTCACACACAGCCAAAATGAGTTAAGTTGCACCTGCATGAATAAAGTTTCCTTTATTTTATGAAACTGGAAGACAGCCAAGTTGTACAGCATTTCTGGAGGTGCAGAGTTTTTTCACACGCCTCTTCCCAGTACCACCTGCTTCAATGATTTGGGTGTTCCCCTCAGGTAGGTCACAATTTAAAACATGTTAGTACTGAGATTGGCCACACCCAGAGATAATACACTCTTTTCTTGACAATGGTTGTGTTAGCCAAATATGACATAGTGATCTACGTTAGTTATTTTTTGAACTTCACACAAGTCTGTTACTGTCAGGGATAGCTGGTGCTATTATACAGAGATTTCCAGAACTATAGCATGAGATCCAATTAGAGGGTAAACAAAAATATTTGGGTTGAAAAAAGGAAAGATGAATGAGCCCAGTGGTCCAGCTACTTTATTATTCTGTCCCTGGAACTGGACGGCAAGAAGCATTGAAAAGGAAAGAGCAAGAAATGCTGTAGAGGACTGTAATTTTATTAGCATGTCGTGCTGAAGTTCACTGACAGAGTGGGATGTGGGGATCTAGTTTCCAATGGGGATCTAGTTTCCAGTGACCATGGTCTACCTCCTCAAACAATGATCTTCATTTCCTGCTGGTCTCAACCCAACATCTTTTTCAGTAACTTACTCGCACAAAAATAAACTAAATATAGCTCCACAGTGGGAGGGTCTGTCTACTGGAGTGTGAAACAATTCAATCCAAGTAAATTTTCTGTCTGTTTTTCTGCTTTAAAAAGCTTTTGTTTGGTTAATTGGTGCTGTAGGCAGATAACCAATTTTCTCCTGTGCAGGGATTAACAGAACTCCATTGTTGAGATGTTCTAATTGTTAATCTTGGGAAAGATTATAGTTTTGATTGTGAAACATACCACTGTTGGTTTTTTTTGCCTGAGCAAAGTAGAGAAAATAGTTTTTTGTACTTAATTAGTACCTACATGGTATCAAGCATTGGAGAACATCAAACACAATTATGAAGCATATTTAAAGAACAAACGTCCCTAATTCTTCTCTTCAGAAATATTTCATAGCCAGCTCCGTCTCCAGAGGAAGTTAGATAAACCCTAAGGCTGAAAAGTCCTCTAAAAGCTCTTAAGCTCACAAAGGATTGGGGGAGCCCAGAAAACCTGTCACTGTTCTCAGTTCATATACTCCAGGAGCTGCTCTTTATCTTTGTCCTTCTTTTCACAGTGAAAAATAAAATAAGGTTGAGTTATCAACTTGAGCAGGATAATTGGAGGTAAAGTCCTACAGAAGGTGAGACACTTTGAAGTTTTCATATGAATTAATAGAATGTGATAAATCTGGGGGGGGGGGCAGACATTCATTCTTTATCTATGCCTGGCAGTTTGTCACAAAATTACTATCTTATCGGGTCTGGGAATTTTATCCCATTTAGCTAACTTGAGCTAAAGTTAACAGCATTAGACACTGTTTCTGGAAAGTGCCATACAAATTTCAGTTTCTTATTTAGCAGAACATTGACACTTTTCTAATGCTGCTGCTTTGCAAAGAGATGCTGCATCAATGTTGTCCTCAGGTGGTATTCAGTTACTGTTGATTTTAATCCCTTCATCACTTCACTGCTTGGGTTCTGTTATTATACAAATAGTGACAGGAGAAGATCTGGTATTTTGAATTTCTGATGCAAAAAGTCCTGCTTCCCTGTTGGAGGTCTGTTGGAGCCTTTTACAGCTATGACAAATGATTGCGAAGTCACTGCAAAATGTCCTCACTTGAAAAAGTTTCTAACTAGAATAGTGAAACTCCTAGCATGAGACCATGGAAATTCAAGACTATCTTCACCTTACGGACAAGTAAACTTTTTGAGTGCTATAGGAAAGTTCTGCAGATGAGTAGAGAGTATCAGGACAAGGCAGATTAAAATGGTGGAAGGAAGATGGATTAAGTGCCTGGATCAACAACTACTATGAAAAAACATTGCTTGGAAGTCAGAAACTAAGGAATCTCTGAGTGGTGGCAGTATAGAAGGCAGTCACTGCTTTCCTCTGAGTCCCCAAAATATGAAATAAAAATTGATATCTGGGAGGGTGGTTTAGGTTTTTTTCCTCTCTCTCTGTTCTTTGGGGATCTAGAATGTGAATGTCTGCAGAGTTGTCTTCCTGCGATCAAAGAAAGGATGAGAAGAGCAAAAATATGCATTGACTTAGTGAGAAGATCCTAAAATCCCCATGCAAAGCAATGTTGGGATAATTATATACTGGTGAGCACTACACAATAAAAGTGGTTTTTTTCTGACTGAGAGAAATGGAAAATATGAGAGGGTTAAAGCAAACCAAATGAAATAAAATGTTTCATGCAAACATGGACAGATAAACACTTTGTTTTCTGTCTTCAGTACATTTCATAACACAAAACAAATGTCTCTATAATCGTAAATTTTACCGATGATTGTGTTAAGAATTTTGAAGGAGTCATAGAATCACAGAATGTCAGAGGTTGGAAGTGACCTCTAGAGATCAGCTGGTCCAACCCCCATGCTGAGGCAGGTTTCACCTAAAGCAGGTTGCACAGAAACATGTCCAGGAGGGTTTTGAATATCTTCAGAGAAGGAGATTCCATAACCTAGCTGGACAGCCTGTTTCGGTGCTTCATCACCCTCAGAGTAAATTTTTTCTAATATTGAAGTGGAACTTCGTGGGCTCGAGTTTGTGCCCCTTGTCTCTGGTCCTGTCACTGGGCACCACTGAAAAGAGTCTGGCCCCATCCTCTTAACATCCACCTTTTAGATATTTACAAGCATTGATAAGAATCCCTTTCCATCTTCCCTTCTCAAGGCTAAACAGACTCAGGTCCTTCAGTCTTTACTCATACGAGAGATGCTCCAGTCCTCTAATCATCTTTGTGGCCTTCCAAGGGACTCTCTTCAGTATTCCTTGTCTTTCTTGAGTTGAGAAGCTCTGAAATGGACTCAGTACTCCAGATGCAGCCTCACTAGGGCAGAGTTGAAGGAGGACCTCCCTCAACCTGCTAGCCACACTGTTCTTAGTGCACACTAGGACACTGTTGGTCTTCTTGGCCATGAGGTCATCCATTTTATTTTACGTGTACTGGCTTACTTCTCTTCTATCAAAAATATATGATTCTTCACAGTGATTCCCACTAGACCTTGTTCCAATAGAACAGTTAGATGACATGTTCCTAAAAAGCTAATATTCGGTTCATCTGTAATAATTATGTTAAATAGTGTCTGTATGTTATATATCAGCAGGAAAGATTTTTTTGACAACGGAAAGCAATATAGAAAGGTTACACAGGAAAAGTGTCTATGGGTAGGCATTAACATTGTCTGACACCACTGGTGGATGTTATAGAGCTTTTGAGTGCACAATGAACATTTAGATGGATGGTTACCAAATTACTGGGGCTTCTTTTCTAGGCTGTTGACCAGCATTATGCTGGGCTTAGAGGAGACATTGCTTGGATTCTTTATGGCAAAAGTCAGTAGTATCTCCATGCAAAACATGTGTGAATGATCAGTTGCTGTGTTATAGTTTGTGATATTTTAGCAGCCCAACACTTTGAACTGATATTGAAACTGTTCACAGGTCACCATTCATAACATCACATCCATAATCTAGGAACTTTTCCTAAAGATAGGACAAATAATAGACCTCAACATAGACCCTCACCCCATTAGGTGGAGGGGTATAATACTAGCCCATTTAGATAACCCAAATGTGAAATGCTAGTGAATAGCACAGGGCAAATAAGAACACTCAAACCCCACCCTCAATGACCGCCTTAGCCACAAAGGAGGAATGTGACTTGTTGAGAACTGGCCACTGCAGTTAGTGGTGCAAAAGGTAAGTCCACATCCGGACTCTAGAAAACAACTGCTGTTTCCCCTTTGCTCATATTAATTCAAGCCCTTTGCAAAATGCTTCCAGACTAGACGGACTCTTTAGTTTTCTTACTGAAAAAAAAGTATCAGTCAACCATTGCTATTATTAGACTGCTTGTTCTTAATAGCTCCTGAATAACCTTAAATTGTTTGTTTACTTATTTTATTTTTAGTTTCAACTGTGTAGTTGTCATTTACTGATCCTCAGTGCCCATGAAACCATCACTGTGATACTGTGATCAAGTTTAATACACAGGCAAAAGATATATTTACAGACCAGACTAATCATAGAATCATAGAATCATAGAATTATCTGGGTTGGAAGAGACCTCTAAGATCATCAAGTCCAACCCTTAATCCAACACTATCATGATTACTAGATAATGGCACTAAGTGCCACATTCAGTCTTATTTTAAAAACCTCCAGGGATGGTGAATTCACCATCTCTCTGGGCAGGCCATTCCAATGCTTGATTACTCATTCTGTGAAGAACTTTTGTCTGATATCCAGCCTAAACCTTCCCTGGCAGAGTCTAAGCTTGTGCCCTCTTGTTCTGTTGCTGATTGCCTGGGAGAAGAGTCCGACCCCCACCTGTCTATAACCTCCTTTCAGACAGTTGTAGAGAGCGGTGATGTCACCCCTGACCCTCCTCTTCTCCAGGCTAAACAACCCCAGCTCCCTCAGCCTCTTTTCATAGGACTTGTGCTCAAATCCCTTCACCAGTTTTGTTGCTCTTCTCTGGACCCGCTCCAGCACCTCAATATCTTTCTTGAACTGAGTGGCCCAGAACTGAACACAATACTCAAGGTGTGGCCTCACCAATGCCGAGTACAGGGGAAGGATCACTTCCCTCCTCCTGCTGGCCACACTATTCCTGATACAGACCAGGATGCCATTGACCTTCTCGGCCACCTGGGCACACTGCTGGCTCATGTTTACCCTCCTGTCAATGAGTACCCCCAGGTTCCTTTCCACATGACTGCTCTCCAGCCACTCTGTCCCCAGCCTGTAGCGCTGCATGGGGTTGTTGTGGCCAAAATGCAGGACCCGGCACTTGGCCTTTTTGAACTTCATCCCGTTGGACTCAGCCCATCTCTCCAGCCTATCTAGGTCCCTCTTCAGAGCCCTCCTGCCTTCCGGCAGGTCGACACTCCCTCCCAACTTGGTGTCATCTGCAAATTTACTTATGATGGACTCAATCCCCTCACCTAACTCATCGATGAAGATGTTAACTGGAACTGGACCCAACACTGATCCCTGAAGGACACCACTGGTGACAGGCCTCCAGCTGGACTCAGCCCCATTCACCAGCACTCTCTGGCCCCAGCCAACCAGCCAGTTTTTAACCCAGCTGAGAGTGCACCTGTCCAAGCCGTGGGCTACCAGTTTATCCAGGAGTATGCCGTGGGAGACAGTGTCAAAGGCTTTGCTCAAGTCCAGATAGACTACATCAACAGGCTTCCCTTCATCCACCAGGCGGGTTACCTGATCATAAAAGGAAATCAGGTTGGTCAGACAGGACCTGCCCCTCATAAAGCTGTGCTGGCTGGGTCGGATCCCATGTCCATCCTGAAGGTGCTGTGTGATTGCACTCAGGATGATCTGTTCCATAACCTTGCCACACTAAGTGAATTTCTTTTTTCTATTTAAGTAAGTGGGGGATATCTGTGATTCTTACATTTAACATCCTTCACAGCCTTCTGAGAAAAAAAATAAAAACTACAGATTGAGGTGAAATACACTTTCATTCAAACCTCTCCCTGACATTCAACTAAACTACTTTAGGCAGTCCTGGAATATTTAAAGACTTGACTCTATATTTTGATTCAAGATTTTGTACCTTCGTCAATGTAATCTAACCAAAATCTTTTTCACAGTCCTTTGAAAATACTAGCATTTTCATTAGAGAATGTTCTCTTAAAAATGCCAGGTCTGCATTTTTTAATATAGGAATTGTTGGCTAAAACTTCAGATTTCTGCATGGATATAACAGTGAAGGCCTTGGAGGCCTGTGCATCTTCTTCTGTGACATGTCTCTGACTGAGTCTCACAAAGACAAACACTAAAGACTGATATTATGCATTGAAAATGTATTTTAGCTAAGAAAATGAAAAAAAGTAGGTTTTGAGTAGTATTTATGGGAGAAAGCTGTCATTTTGAAATTCGGCTCTGGTTGCTCACTGACCATGATTATTCAGGCATGGGTAATTTTAATTGACTGTCTGTATATCAGAAACAGCACTGGGCCTCAGAATTCAAATTAGAGCCGTCCCAGGCTGCACTGTGAGCAGTTTACTGGGTCAAACCAAAAAACTTCATTAGTAGCATAACATGTCAAAATTAGTCACTTAAGAATGTAAACAGCTCCAGAAACAGGAATGAGCAGGCCTCCAGCCATCTGCTTTGTGTGTTAGCCCTCCTTTTTCACTGTAGGCACTGATTTTTGTTCACTCAGCCAGATGATCGTCATCTTAGATTCAGCTGAGTGTCCTGAAGTAGCAGAGAGCAGGAATGTCAGCAGATTGCGATGCCTTCCGGTAGGGGCACAAGGCTCTGGGCTCAGCAGGGAGGAGCAACATCAACAGCTGGTACATCCCAGGACCTCTTTTCCACCTTCTCCTCTCATTTTTTTGCTACAGATGTGAGAAGCAAACGATCTTGTCATTATTAACAAAGGCACCCTGGCGTAACCCTACACTCTTTTAACTCAAACCAGTGACAAACTGTTCTCCCTCACCTTCACTGCCCCTCTCTCTCCTTCCCTCTCACCTCTCTCCTCACTCTGTTTTCTGCTATTCTGATATTTTAAATTTGAATTTAGCATATAGTCTTCTTTTGTTTCTATATAGTATATTTTTTGTGCCAATTCTGCAGCAGCTGATTATTATGGACCTGATTCTTCATGTTTGATTTATTTGAGTTAAGTTCTATTGAGATATATTTATATATTTGTAAATTTTTATAAAATAACATAGCAGTAATAAATTTTAAACAATTTTTGGCTGTAAAAATACAGAAAGTTTACACTAGACATGCAATCAGAAAAGAAATCCTAAACTGCATGATCAAAGGAAAATATTAACACGTTTCTGAACAGAACTAACAGCATCAATTTCAATTCGTATGAAAGAGTCGGTAGGGAATTACTCAATCGCTATGCAAAGAATAAAACAATTGTTTCCTAAAAAATAGTGTTCAGATGATGGCCATTTAATTAAACCGTTTGCATAGCATTTGTGATTTTTAATGGAATTTCAGAAGAGGTTATAGGGAGGAACTGGAAGGTAAGATTTAGTACAGATACAGAAAGCTTGCATTGCTTTGCTAAATGCATAGTCTTTCAGCATATTGTCATTCCCATCAGTAGACTGAGAGTCAAAATATATGAACATAGAAATAACTTGTGGAAAATTCATCCTAACTTTGATTGAGAAGTAAACATTAATTGGTAGTGTCATTACTGTACAACCATGCTTTAGAGTGTTAAGAACCAAAATGAGAGGAAAAGTCTTACACCAGAGATGCAAAACTCACTTTCAGAGTTAATGAGCTGTCCCAGTGATCTGTGTTGAGAGAAAAATAATTGCACTGAGAAAAGGCCTGGTGAAAAAAAATCATTTCATTTGCTGATGAAAAAAATGCAAAACGATAGACATGCTCACATCAAAATCATGATGAATTTAAACATTAATATTTCAGTATATCTATTAATCAGTGGGAGTGAGGAAAAACATTTCCTAAGAATGGAGGGGGGAGGATTTTGGTGAATTTTTGCTGCCTTTCAAGCTTCTGGCAAGTACTGGAGAAAGAATATTAAACTTAACATGCCTCTGATATTATTAACTACACTTATTATGCTTTATATATATCACATTTATTTCTGAATTTAGTGTTGTGCCAGTTATTTGGACAAAAATTAGGTGTATTATAAAATAGGAAAGACATACACTAGGAATTATAAACCAAGAAAACTTTATTCTCAATTTTATACCCCAGCTATGATAATGATGTAACCTCTCTGTTATTAGCAGAGAACCTGACTGTATGGCAAACTTTGGATGAGGTTCTATTTGTCACTGCCCATTAACAAACATATCAAAGGAGAAGGGGCAGGCTGATCACTGTAGTCCTTCAGCCCTCTGACAGTCCTGGTCCTGGAGTTAGACTGAAAGGACATCTAACCTACATTGAGTTACTCATAAATGTCAAGAACATTTTCATTAAACAACCATAATCATATGATTAGCATTTTAGATAAAATATCTTGCCCTCTTCTCAATCCCTCAACGGTCCTGTTAAACTTCAGCTCACTGTGTACACAGGAATGAAAGATTCATAAGCTAGAAAGACAGTAAGGCAAGAGGAACATGTCTCTGTAATACTGACAACAGACTTGGTAAGGCAGCAGTATACCTAAATGAGACTGGTGTCAGCCAATACTTATGTCTTCACAGGCTCATATTGCCCCTCATCTCTTCTTGCCAGCTGGACTCTTATTTAAAAGTTGCCTTTGGACTTAGCCAATTTCCTTGCAATCAACAAGAATGTACTAAAACTGGAAGTTACACAATACTCTCACCTCCCTGCTTTCTCTATGCACCTATTAGCATCTCATAGTATTTTAATTAATAGTATCATTACACATGGTAGGACCGTGATGTGGTTTTGTTATCATGAAAAGCTCAGATGGTATTGGTCATTCCTGTGTTGCTATTTAGTGGTTAGGCTGCTCAGAATATGTACAAGCAAGAACCTTTAATTTCTACTGTTTCTGTTCCTAATTCTATAGCAATCTTGGCTGGGTAGGGTCAACACCAAGTAGGTTTTAGCACCTCCTTGTTATTTAAGTAGTCTTGGGAAAAAAAGTCTGTTGGCATACCTGTTTTGAAAAACGTTGTGCTGTCACAGTGGCAAATATTTAAATCACAGTTGTTTTGCTCTTGTGATGAAATAGACTGGAAACTTCCTGCATTATTATGTATTGTGTTTCTTATCCAAGGAAAAAAGCAATTCAGTCTAACCTGTTCATTAATTTACCCCAAAGTTTTTGTGTATAGAACCATTACCGGTGCTGTGATGGAAAGATCAAGTTGGGCCTGTACAAAAATGTCAACAAATCTAATCAAGTATAATCACAACAGGTCCTGCACACTTGTTGTCCAGTTTAACCTTGATATCATCTATCAAAGTCCTGTCTAACATTCTTTCTACTTCTCCAGGAAGTAAGGATAGGGGAGAGGTGTGTTTTGACTCAGATAACAGGAAAACAAGGATAATAGAAAACACACATAAATTAGGCTGTGAATTTAGTATATTTTTTTAAAAAAATTGGTGAGCAGATTTCTGTAGAGCGTGGGAAAACAGGAATCCCTGAGGAATTCTCATGACAATACTGAAGTCTATGGTTCTTCAGTAATATGACATGGTGATCATTGATACAGGCACAGTTTAAACAGACTCTCTTATTGTTATTAATTTGCATTGGTTATTTTCTGCTAATAAATTTATGCCAAGAAAATAAGGTAGTACATTACAGTGGTCATTGAGAGTGAGGAAAAGAATATGACTGTCTTTAAATTCAGACTTATGACAAGAAAGCTCAGTTCTGTGGAAAAAGCAGATGTCTTGCAAAATAACATTTTCCTTTTACTTATTTAAGCATGAAGTGTTGTAAGGTCTAGTTAGCAGATATTCAGTTAATACAGAATATCATCATATTTTTTATAAATGTAAATGAATACAGTTTATATCTTGTAGACTTCCCTCTTCCAGTTTAATTTTCCTCAATGCCATGCACCCTTTCTTTTTATTTCCCACCTAGGCAGAAAGAACCATACAGTCATCCTGATAACCAATATGCAGCTGCACTAGGCACAAGATGTTTGCAGTCTTCATAAGACAAAAATAATGCAGCAAATAATATACTATATTGGATCAGAATCAGTTGCTGATATCAAGTATAAGCATGCTTCTGTCCAAAACAAACTTGTCCCGTATGACAGTTCCATTATATTAAAAAGCAAAAAGTGGGAGTTGCATGTAGTATGATGCAAATCACAGTTCAATTAAGGAATACTTCGGAATAGCAAATTATGTTCTTGTTTAAACTGTGATTCATCTGGTAACATAGAAATGTTCTGGAGCACTTCAGAGGCTTAGGTTAAAACCTTTTTCCTGTTTGAAATTATTCAGTTTTGTTTCTTTTTTTGCTATGAATGGCATAGTGCTCTTATCATAGTTATAATGTGCCTTTGTTGCAGTGCATGTTGTTAGGAATTAAGCTTAAACCTTTGAAGAGAAGATTCAGATGCTTCTTATTTTTATGGTTTATCTTTAAAAGCACAGAAGTGTGTAGCGACCAATGTACTCGGTGCAAGGTCAAGCAGTTGGTAACAACGCATTACCCAGAAAATGTGAAGAAGTCAACTTTGACCCTCACAGCAAACACCAAATTTCCTTACACAGGACAAAACTCTGATGGTGAGGGCAGCCCAAAGTCTTCTACTACTGTTATAAATTATTAATTAACATGACTTGCTCAGTCTAAACAGGACGTGTAACAAGATTTCCACACTAGTCAAAAGAGAGTTGTGTGGACAAGCTACTGTAAGGTGCACAAACATCTAAGTGAAATAAGACTGGACGGATCCCATTCTTTGTCTCTCTGCTTGGGCAGAGGGAGAAGGCAGGACTCAGACCCCCAGCAGGCACCTCCCAAGCCATCAGGTTTCTCCATTTCCAACCCCTCTAGGTATTGCACATTTTAAAGTTCCCATTCTCTTTTCCCCTCAGGGAATGGTCCTTCCTTTTAGTTAGGGTGCAAAATGCCTTCTGAGACCTTTGTCAATATTCATGTCATGTATTAATATGACAGTTGCACTCAAAGATCAGTGGAGAAATCAGAAAACCAGCCGACTTTCTGTTGTGACATCCTTGTTGCACGTAGGCTGTATTTATAACTTTACACAGATTCCACAGAGTTAAAAACCTCTTAGAGTCACAACTAAAGAAACAAACTATATTAGAAAAATACTTCATTTTTTTGCATTTGATTTAAGACATGGAACAAGAATAATTTTTAATGATCATTTTTAGTTTGTTCCTTAATGCAATCAGCTTATCATACAGTTGAAAAGCCTCAGTACTGCAGAAGTGATGACTTCCTTTTCTTCACTTCACTGTGTTAAAATTGACCATATTAAAATCAATCCCAGGAGAAACAGGATATATTCATAAGCTTTGGGTTTTTTTGTGATAAAATATGTGATTCTTCCTTGTTCTGAGCTCATGATTCCCTTTTGATAAAGTGAGGGACCTCCTCATACTGCTTCAATTCACTTCTTTCTCCTATTCAGAAAATGCCTCATAGCTTTAGGAAGTCAATCTCCACCCAGGGAGAGAACAGGAATAATAAGGGTTGGTTAGGTTTCATCTCCTAATTTCTCTTCTAGAGCAGCACAAGCAGTTGTCAGAGATACACAAAAGGGTGTTCAGCCCAGCAGAACTTTCCTGTAAACTGTGCTTGGGTTCCCTACACAGCTTTGTGTTTTATTTCAGTTTTAATAGAAAAATGGTGATTCTTCTCAATTTTTTTAATCTTTGTTGGTGTATGAGGATATGTTGTGTTACTTTCAGGCTAATGTAGGCACCCTTTTGACAGGCCTGGGAAAACACACAAAAGCGCTACTTTCTGCTTGCCTGGCTTTTTGGCCTCAAACCGTCTCCAGGTTGTATCAGACATATTTGCAGGAATTTCTTCAAAAAGGAAGGCAAGTAAAAAAACTGGCAGAAGTTCCCATAAAAAAAGTACAAAAGCAGAGTTTTTTTTTCTTTAGGATACAGTTTCTCAAGACAAGGAAAACTCAGAGAAAATGCATACTTGTACAATTTTGGTGATATTAAAAAGTAATTGTGCCTGAAAAACAAAAACACTTGCAAGGAGTACTAAACAACTCACCTGGTCCTTTGCTTTTTAATCAGAACATTATCCTGTCATTCTTTTCTTTTTCTTATTATTGATTTTCACCACATCCTTGTATTTCCTGTCCTGCCTTTTCCTTTTTTGTCTAAAAGCACCTTTCATAATTTGCTAAAATGAGTCTATGTTTACACATTTGAAAGAGGTTAAACTTATAGAAATTTCAGTATCCAGTGTTTACAATTCAAGAAGCTAGGCAGCTTTAAATTTATATGAGGAGTACATAGGTGGATCTTGTTGCCAAGGTTTGTTGGTATTTTTTTAATTCATTCTGTACATAATCAGTATTTAGAATTACTGCTTTGACGTGTAACACTCAATGAAATCACTGAAAAATTAAATAACCACTTCTGTAAAACAATTGTAAGTACTCCTATCTGTAAAACAAAAAGTCTGCATGCTTCATTTTTATGAGAAAGGAATATCACTGTAAAAATACTCAGACTTGTAATCAATAAACATAACCTTCCAGAGTGTTATTACAGACTTTCTTTTATCTTCAAGTTTTACTTGCAACCATTATTGGCAGTGTGGTATGAAGGTCATTTTATGGAAAGTACACATATCAGATATGACAAAGGTAACATGCTACCTGGGTATCTGTGTTTTCAGAAAAAGGCTGCAATAAATTAGGACAGAGTAAAATTAAATACTAATTCTGAACTACATTAGCTTTTACAAATATCAGTTTTATGAAGATAGTGACTTAAAAGCAAGTATTATTCCTCACTTTTGTTCGATATGCTATTAATTCTGTCATGCCTGGTATTTGGCGTTTCAAATACAAAACTGAATTTTCTCTGTGTTTTCAGCTTCGTAGTAAGAACTCAGACTTCCCAAGGGCAGATGTTCTTTCTCAGATTTTTTCTTCCACCTCATCTTTCTTCAACACCAAGGATGTTTTCTGGGGAGAGGAGTTTAGTTTTGTTTTTAATGTGGTAGTTCTTTTACACAGATCAGCATCTGGAAACTAAGCAGTTTCACTAGAAATCTGGGCACAGTATCTTAACTAAGTGCAGCCAGTTTAGTATTAGAGCCTGGAGAACTCTCTATTCAGGCCAGATGCTTGCAACATCTCTAAAGGTTTTTTGATTAATTGAGGTGAAACCACCCTATATAACAGGGTCAGCACACACAAGCTTTCATTATTTTCTTCATTTACATCAATTAGAATTATGGAGGGCCTGGGGCTACTCCTGACTTCTAAAAACATGATCTACTCCTAGGTGATGTTTAAATAGAACACTGAAAAGACTACATCATATTTCATTAACAAATAAACCTTTTATTTCTTTCATAAACTACAACAAGATTTATACTAAGTGTTTTGCTGAAGTAAGTCATTAACATATATCACTCAAGTTGATCAGACTCTGAAGACCTGTAACTTGGTGTATATCACAACAATGAATCTAAAGACAGTGAATTTCATTTTTTGCAGTCTGCAGTCAAGAAAGAATGAGCATCAACTCCAGCAGGTTTTGTGAATTCCAGTTTTCATTTCATGACAGCTTATTTAAGTGATGTGCAAACCACTGCTTTGTGTTATGACTAAACTGGAGAATGCCTTTACCAGACTGAAGAAAAAAGAAATTAAGTTCAGGTCCTCTACCTTGAAAGCTAGATGAAAGGATTAACTCTACCACACATAGATGTGACATAGTATATCACATCACAATTAGAGAAGTATTCCAGAAGTGAACCAAAAGAAACATGGTGTTGATAATATTGTAATTTTCTACAGTCCAGTGTGTAACAGCAGACATCTCTCTTGCGGATGTTTTGTTCAAGGTGAAATCAATGCCACATTTTCCTTCACTCAGTGTAAGTTATTGCCAGTCACTGTAGCCTTGTCCAGCAAAGCAAAATTTTGACTCACCAAGTGTTTTATTGACGTGTACAAGTCAATTACTTGCAGTGACATTATTGGTGCAAATGTAGTGAATATTTGTGCAAATTTTAACAAAATTATTCTGAATGGTGGAATAACATGTTTTATTAAACAATTGGGTCCACATTGTGGTTGTAAATCCAACCATATAGTGCTGTGAACCTAAATATCCCTTCTTTTGTGAGGAAGGGCTTCTACTTACTCCACATTATTTTTCCTATTTCCTTTCCATGCCTTGGTAACACCCCGTAGCCTGTAAGGTTAATGACCATATTCATCTGCAGATAGAGATAGGCAATAGTAGAAGCAGAGCTAGGAAATATGTATTTTCCTTTACTTTTACCTGAAGTAAGAAGTAAAAACAATAACTGGTGTTATTAATCCAGATGCCAGACAAGAATTGAATGGTCTTACTCTGGCAGCAGGAAAAGAGTATAGGCATAGCCTCTTGGTGCAGTCCAAGCAGGCCATCAAACCAACCAACCAGTTTACAGTTACTCTGTGATCTGCGGTCTTTGGAGGTCTTCCAGATTTAGAAGAGGGAAGGGCTAAGATGGTCTCACAGAAGGCACAGTATGTTCTATCTTTTTTTCCTTATTGTTTTCTAACATTTGACCAGTGCTTCACCATCCACAGCATGAGTAGGAAAAGCAAATTTTGCATGAGCTTTGATAAACTGTCCTGACAATTTAAAAAAATCTACTCTGCTTGTGTCTATAAAAATCATATTTGAATATATGTTTTTTCACATTAATTCTAACATTCATACAGTTTAAAATCCAGCACTACTTTTAAAAAATACCTGCCTCACACAGCGGGGAAGCAAAAGATACTCAGCTCTTCAGTCTGCTGACAGTATAACTATAATATGCTAAACACAGGCTACACTACAATTCATGGAATAAAGCAACGTTCTAGGCCTACTTTCAACTTTTAAGAATGTATCAAATATTAGGAACTAACTCTTAACACGACACCTAGACACCTGGCTGTCTAGACATGGCTATTGGAGACAACTTCAGGCAGAGACATTCAAGAAAAAATAAAGAAGAATATTTTTTTTTAATAATATGATACAGAGAACACAGTTGTATTCACTGTAGTAGAAAAGCCGATTTTAAAAGATGAGAGATAAAAGTTAGCTTGTGCTTATAAGTAACAAGAAGCATCTGAAAGATAGTCAAGGATGATGAACTGTTTGATGTGACTTTATCAATTTTTGTTCAAGATGATTGGTGATTAGTCCTTACCAAAGGAGTTAGAAGCTATTAGAAGCCCTCTGTGCAGCGGGATTTCTTACCTATTTTAAAATTTTACACAATATTTTGTGTTGTGTTAAAAGGATAAGGTGTCCTACATGTGGCTAAGAAAAAAAACACTCTCCCATTAGAATCAACTTGTCTGTCAGTGTCCAAAGAGGGACTTTCACTAAACAGTCTCACAAGTTTGACTAATTCAACTAGGCCTGTCAGTGTCCATGGAGGACTCTCATCAAATAGTTTCAAGGCTGATAGGACTGGTGTTTGTCTGTCAGAGCCCTATATTTCACTTATCAGATTCTCATATAAATAAAACAATTTGTTGAAGCAATATGTATAACAAGTTTGAGATTGCTGGTGATAAATTCACTCAATGCAAAATCAAGCTAAATATAAAAATTAAGCACTTATAGTTGACTGTAATTTCCCAGGTAACATCCAATGCAGTCGGAGGTGTAAATTTTATCAAGATAGTGTCTCTGCCTGGGGAGGAGAGAAAGAATCAGACCTGTCTACCCATCCTGTAGTTGGAGTTCACATCCTCCAAGCATAGGATACTAAATGCCAGATATGTATTCTTGGTGATTCTTAGCGAGGTGGGATTAAATCAATTATCAGATGCCAACTGATCTTTAGCAAATAACAAATCCAGTATCCCACATGGTATTTTTTTTTGAGTACTGCTTTCTGTTTTAACGTTGCATAGTTCAACTGTATGAGACAACTTGAAAACTTGAAAAGTTTATGGTTTATTGCTTCACAGATCTTGAGGGAGAAAAGAGCATGTTGTCTCTGAAGAAGCGCTTAACAAGAACCTACTCAAATATTGTGGATCAGAAGTTTACTTATGATAAGCACATTTGAGGCCATTCTGAACATATAGCTCAGGACTCTACCAAACTGAGTTGTGTCTGAATAGTGTTCACCAGCAGAAATATCCATTGCTGCTTTGCCTGGGCTGTACTAGCATCCTGCAGATTAGTCTGGGTAAAAATTTAGTTCTAGCAGCTGTAATTTGTAAGTACCAGGAAAGAAGAGGCTATGAACTGCTTGGAAACTTTGTGGCTGGTAAATCCTATGTGTTTTGTTGTTCCTAATTTCCTTGAAATGAATGAGGAAACTAAATACACTTTGCAGTTGGTGTTTAAATGCTGCATGACACCTAGATGGGTAGGTTTCTCATTCCATCTGCTGCCATACAAAGATTGGCCTCAGAATGAAAAACGTTTTTCCACATGATGAGCTACTGTATGAACAGCAGATAGCATAAACAAATACAGGTATCATAGTAGTTAAGTACTGAGGCACTAACAACTATAACAAAGTACATTTTCTCAGTTCATTTACGAAAGTTCAGAAATCTTGTCAGCAATTCCCAGAACGTGTTTTATTTTACCTGATTTTCTGTTCCATCCTGACACTTTCTAACAGCTTTAACCAAACAATACTTAAATTTACAAATAAATCCAAATGCATTGCAGCAGGACTGTACCAGAGACAATGTTACTTAAACATTTAGTTCCGGACTGGTAATGAACATCACAGCAGTACTTGCAAGCTTGGTATAGATAGCAAAGGCACAGAGTTCATCACGCATATTAGATTTGGTGGATGAAAAGCTGGACATTAGCTGAAAATGTGCACTTGCAGCTCAAAAAGCCAATCATATCCTGAGTTGTTTCAAAAGAATTGTGACCAGCAGGCCAAACGAGGAAGTTCTGCCCCTCTACTCTCCTCTGCTGAGACTACGCTTGGAATACTACATCCATCTCTGGAGCCTTCAGCACAGGAAAGACATGGACCTGTTGGAGTGGGTCCAGAGGAGGGTCACAATAATATTCAGGGGAATGGAGCATCTCTCCTGTGAAGAAAGGCTGAGAGAGCTAGGGCTGCTCGGCCTGGAGAAAAGCAGGCTCCAGGGAGACCTTATTGTGGCATTTCACTACCTGAAGAGTAGTGAAGAGGACAAACATTTTAGCAGGGCCCATTGCAATAGGATAAGAGGTAATGTTTTTAAACTAAAAGAGGGTAGATTTAGAGTAGGTATAAGGAAGAAATTTTTTACCATGAGGGTTGTGAAACAGTGGAACAAGTTGCCAAAAGGGGTGATAAATGTGCCATCTCTGGAAGCATTCAAGGTCAGGTTGGATGGGACTCTGAAAAATATTATCTAGTTGAAGGTATCCCTGCTCATTGCAGGGAGATTAGACTAGATGACCTTTAAAGGTCCCTTCCAACCCAAACTGTTCTCTGATTCTATGATTCCTTATTAAATTTGTGACTGCATGAAGTCTAGAGGGGCAGGAGAGAAGTGAAATTTCTGCTATATAATCCACTGGTATACGAAATTATGACAGGATCTTTGCTCCATCAGATACTCTGTGTTCAGCTCCTTTTCATGAATCTGGAAAGCATTTATTTTCACACAGAACTTTGCCATGAATTGATATTATAATGATTCTTGTAATTTTGGTCTTTCTCTCTATCTGATCTGATACGTTAGATGTTGACAGTAACTTTGAACATATGTTTCTTCTGTAGATGTTGACGGAGTGCTGTTATTTCCTGTATAATAACAGTTTCAATTTCCTGTTCATCATTTTAGTTTTTTATATAGTGATCACAGAATAAAATCTTCAGGGAAGACTGAATAAAGTTTGATCTTTACAGATGACTGATTAATGAAATGATTAAATGCATTCTTTGTACCTAACAGATAATGTTGAAATGATTACATGTTCCTCTTCCTTTTATAGAGGTGGTTTCATTACTATCAAAAGTAAGAGAATCTGTTTAAAATACTTTTGAGTTTTTCAAAGTAGATTTTTAAAGTAGATTTTTATGACTGAAATATTTCTTTAAATTTTTCAATGTTATTCATACATTTATCTTTAATTGAAAGGACCCTTCTGCCTACAGTTTATACCACAGAAAACGAACAGGCTAACATCTATTAGGAACTGAAATAGATGCACTGATGACACTGAGGCAGTTTAGACATACTGACCTATATCTAAACTAAGAAATAGTACTATACACTAGGAAAGTTTCTACCAGAAGTCAAGACGATGTCTACCCATGAGGGAGTCCTATAAACTAGGTCCCGTGAATTGAACACTTGTCAGCAGCTAAAGCACAGGTTCCCTTGTGAAGCTTTCCTTCTTCTTGAGTTTCATTTGAAAGTAATGCTGATTGTCTTGTGAACACTGTTCAGTGTGTACCAAAGCACTTTAAAAGATGCAATTAGAAGGATTCACCTGCACATATGCTCTTGATCCAATCTACACCACAGTGTACATTCATCTTGAACAGTTCTGGAGAATTTGTCCAGCATAATTCTGAAAAATTATTTTGTATAACTTTGAAGATTAGGATATCTGTTAAATCAGCCTTGAGTTATATTTCTCATTTTCCCTGCTAGTTTACATCCATAGCTCAGAGGTAAGTTTGACACAGTTCATTGGACAGCCACCAATCATATCTCAATTGTCAGTCTGTCTTGTAACCATGATGAGACAACTTATGGTAACTTCAAGGCAAACCTTGAATTCCTAGTGAAAACCTGTTTTCCCCACTTGTGGGAAGTGACATGTGGTGATACAGATATCCTCAGAGATGCATAGGCATCTAAATAGTTGGAGAAATCTGACAGTGAATGTTAATTATGTGTAATTAAGAAAAAAAGAAAAAAACATAGTAAAACATAAGGAAAAAAACCTAAATCTCCTCTAGGTCTGTATTACTGCTCCTGTGGAAATGAAAGGTAAATTTTCCACTGGGTGCATTTAGAAGTCTCATTTGCAATACAAAATTCTTAAGAAGATTCTGAATTTTAAAAGTATGTGTAATCCCTTCAATTTAGTCAGCCCAGTCACATTCTTCAAGTTAATCACATGCCCAAGAGTTCAGCTTGCTTGTGCTACTTTGTAAAATTTAATAAACAACTCCGAATTAATAACTTCTTCAACAAATGTAAGTCTTCTACAATCTACATAATATCAGTGGGCTAGTCATGATTTCTCTGAATTTGCTCATTATTTCAGCTGATATGCTAGATGTTCTTTAACTTAGCAGACCAATCTTGAGCAGTTTCTTTTATGAGTATTAGTAATCTGATATTTTAAAATAAGTTGAGTGTCCCAAAATGAGTTTGTACCCTATGATTGCAAGTAGGTGCAACCTATTAGATTTATATGAACATTTAGGGTTGTACAGGAACAGCTACCTATCTACTGTTATTTTTATGACTCTCCTGATATTGTTACCAGGAGAAAGAGTACGATCATTTGTTGCCCAAGATCCATGAAGGTGCTACATGAACTGTTGCCATTAGAAAAAAGATGCTTTTGTATGTGTGGATGCAATGTGCAATCTGCTCTACACAAAGACCAAACTTTTCAGTGGTCACTAAATCAGGAGTGCTACAGCGAGGAGAAATTTAATGTCCATCACTTACAAATAATGCCAGGAATCTCAGATAAACCAACAAGTACATTTGAGGCTCATTCACCTTTCTCTTCCTTATCAGGTATTTTAAAATAAGTGAGGCAAAAATTACATAATGCTACATAATAATGCTCCTTTTTTATTTCCTATGACTTAAATACCTATGTACCTGAACAGTTCAATGCCTTTTGACATTTGTTCTTTAATATGTTTGTCTAAACTCCTGAAGTAACTTCAGCCATCCAGGGAATATTAAGTCTAAGATTTTTTTTTAACCCGCAAGCTGAAAATTCGTTTTTCAGTCTCCTGACTGCCCACTTCCTTTGCCTTGAGTTTTTTCATGGAATATCCCCTTTTAAGACCCTTTAAGGTTGCAGCTAAATGGTCACAAAGTAACCTTCGTAGTAACAGTGAATGCTGCCTATGCCTTTGAAAGGTATGCCATGCATTTAGCAGGCACATCATTTCCTTTAGGTT
The DNA here is from genome assembly GCA_033558185.1 of Dromococcyx pavoninus. Classification (NCBI taxonomy): domain Eukaryota; kingdom Metazoa; phylum Chordata; class Aves; order Cuculiformes; family Neomorphidae; genus Dromococcyx; species Dromococcyx pavoninus. The sequence continues at coordinate 3,155,677 of JAUMJL010000060.1, read as the reverse complement.
GGCCCAATAACATAACATAAATTTTTCCTAAAAACAGAATTTAAAGGCAACTTTTCTTAAACTTTCTTCATGTTCTTTGAGGAATTGATACACATAAATACACCTTGCTTCTGCTGAGCACAGGAATTAGCCAGGTATTTGCCTCCAGAACCAGGATGTAGCCATATCTGGAAATGATGAAGGGAAAACAGAACAGAACCCCATTGCAACTTGTGATGACAATGCAGTCCTTTATTCCATGAGGTCTACCTACATCCTGTTGATGCAAAGCCTCTCTCTCATGATTGTCTTTTTGTCCATCATTATAATGCTACAAAGAGCTATTGATATTTTAACTGTTACCTTCTCTTTACTCTGGGAAAATGGAAAGCTTTAGCTTAATCTGATTTCAAGGTTAGTGTACACACTAGCTAAAGGATATTAATTACTATTTATTTTTAAATGTTTGCAGGTAAAAAAGTGAGCAATACAGAAATATCCTTGCTATACCCAGTATACACAAAACACTAGCCAATAAAAAAAACCCCTCTAAAATTCCTTCTATGGAGGTAAATATTGAAATTGCTGCTGTGTTTCATGATACATTTCAATAACATCTTCATCCTCTGGCTTGTGTTGAACTCACATCTCCCATGCTACAAATTTTTGGTGCCCTCCCCCTTTGCCTTGTCTTTCACTTTTCTCTTTTCCTTTCCTTTCCTTTCCTTTCCTTTCCTTTCCTTTCCTTTCCTTTCCTTTCCTTTCCTTTCCTTTCCTTTCCTTTCCTTTCCTTTCCTTTCCTTTCCTTTCCTTTCCTTTCCTTTCCTTTCCTTTCCTTTCCTTTCCTTTCCTTTCCTTTCCTTTCCTTTCCTTTCCTTTCCTTTCCTTTCCTTTCCTTTCCTTTCCTTTCCTTTCCTTTCCTTTCCTTTTTCTTTTCTTTATATGTAGTTATGATGTTTACTGGGATTTTTAAAAACCCTTTCAAGACTTCTGTAAGCTGCAAACTTGGCCGTACATCATTGTGACTGAATATTGAACTAATCATTTCAGTTAACCATTCACTATCACTGACAAGAGGGGAACTCAATAAACCATGAATTAGTTCAGCGTTCTATTCAGCTCAATTTGTTGCTGTAAGTTACTTTTTTTGAGTTACAATATCCACTTCCCAACTGAAAAGCTCTTACTAAATCACAGCAGCAGTCAATTTCAGTCATGACCCATGCAGGGCTGCCCTTTTCTTCGTGGTATTCAGCTGTCATTCAAGTCAACCCTTTTCATTAAATACAGTGTACCCCAACCTATGAAGGCTAGTTCAAGACAAAATATTGCAACTGTATACTGCTATTTAAAAAGCATGCATACACTGTAATCATCTGCGTATTTACTCTCACTCATAAACACCCAGGGTGCTTATTCTTTTGATAAACCAGGAAATGTTCTTTGTCCTGGTACACATCTCAACAAATCAAATGCTGTGATTGTTCATTCAAAAGCAGCTAGGTGTGCAACACCAACTTTGGTATTCTGAGACCTCATAGAATCTTGATTTTTTTATTACTCAGGAGGTTAACATTTTATTTATAAATATTTCCACTCTTGAAGAAACAATTATTAGATTTTATATATACTTTTCATTCTAGTTCATAGTTAAAAAAAATGTTTAGAATTGCATTGCAATTAAATAACTGAGGAGTTTTTATTTGTGCTTACAGCGTGACACAACTTGTGGGATTTAGCTCTATCTAATATTTTGTCTCTTTCTAATGTGGGATATATTTCTGTATCGAAGAATACTGCCAGCTTGCACAAGTTCAAAATACAGCAATAAGTTGTTATTTTTTTAAAGTTGTGTGAAAAATTTCTAGGTTGTTGTTAAAACTGACAACTGCAGTTCTCTCTGATTCTCTTCATAGGTTATCTGGAAATGATCCATAAAACATTTTCAAATAGCGCGTGTATGACATGATTGACTGACTTTCCACACTATGAATACTCCTGCACCATGTTAGGGAATTCATTTAAATATTCCTGTCGAAATTTTGTGTATGTACTAGAATCATAGAATCATAGAACAGTTTGGGCTGGAAAAGACCTTTAAAGGTCAATAGCAGAGTGCAGAGGTCCCTTGTGGGACCAATAAACTATGAATCCAGGAAAGGCTTGAAAGGGATCAGAGCTCTGTCAACCCCCTGAAACAGACACACACCATGTTCTTTTCAGTTAAGTAAGAGAGTTTTTCACAACCGAAAATAATTTAAACATAGTAAGTGTAAGTAATATAACCAAAGCAAGCTGAGATGCAAGAAATCAATAAAAAGTAGTTTAGAATAGATTTATTAATTTACCTTCTTTATTTTGTCCTAAGATGTTAATCTGGTTTCCTGATAATTTTATGCATCTTTCCTCTTTTATGCACCAAGAATGAAAATGATAGTGTGGAGAAATCATAGGTATCCATGTTTTGTAGTTTTTTGCGAAGTTTGCTCTTATGGTTTCACCCAAAACTCCCATATTACAGAAAATAGTGTGCAAGAGTTTCTTTTTCCAGAGCAAACTGAATAAGTGTCTTCTGAAAATTAGCATCTTGGATTTATTTTTTTTCAAAAGTTACATTTTTCTATATATATTCATTTTGCAGTAAAACCTCTATTTATAATACTTACTTATTCTAAATCCCACCATTGAACTACAGAATTAAGCCCCCTTTGTACCACTGCATCTTCTTTTTTGGTTTTTCATCTGTAAACAAAAATACCTTACATATAATATTTCAAAGAGTGAATATTCTCAACATCTGATAGATAAATACAAGCCTGTTTTCTTTATACTTGTAAAAACAATCATATTCACCTTGTTATATGTACAGGAGATTTTACTAATGTTCTGTAAATCTTCCAATCTCAGATTGTCCATCATTGTGAAATGCAGCTTTTTGCACTTTTAGTCATCTGGAGAGACAGAGTCTGTGTACACTTATCATGTTGTAGGCCACGTTAGTTTTCTAGATGGGACAGACTTACCTATGCAACCATGTTAACAAAATTGTGCAAAAACCAATCTAGGCAAGTAAATTCTCAAATGACAGTTCTGTTGATAGGCCTGTAACCCTTTGTAGCCTCTCTTCTGTATGGTGTTTTGTCCATAAATTTTGGTTTCACACTCATGTTTAAACAGAATCTCATTGCAGAAGTAGCTAAAAGATTTTGCAGTACTTAAAGACCTTACTTGGCAGCAGCCACCAATGCACAGTTGCCGACCTGCAAACATCTTCATGCAGCCAATGTGCAGCCATTGGGGTGGTAGTTCATGAGCTTGCAAATAAATAACTCTAGTATAGTTCAAAACAAAAACTTACTGTATGCTTTATACCAAGGTAGTTAACAGGACAACACAAATCAGTGCAAATAACTTATTTAACAATACCTAAAGTGGAGAAGGGGTGGGCTAGATCTCCACCTAGTGTACCTATTCATCACGGAGCTGTTTCAAAGCAGAAAATACCTCCATAGGTGAGGCATTTTCATCTAATACAACTTCATTTTCCACTGATGCAATTCCCCACCTTCCAAATAAAAGATTCAGGCAGACAGTGAAAAATTTTCGAGGTAATTTTTGTTTTGAATGAAGAGGATGGCCAGGAAAAGTACATATAGTTCCCCAGAATAAACTCCTGGAACATGCTACAAGACCTCTTACTCAGTGCTAATTACCAGCTCTCTCTTTTGAGCACTTAGATCCAAAGAGACAGTGATAAAACACCTAGGAAAGGAAAACACAAACTTTTCCTTCAGGATGATCAAAGGAAAAAAGACTCAAGGCAAAGCAATCACTGACTGGTTCACACTTTGGACAGTGCTGTGAATAGTGCTGCAGGCCAGCAAAGCTGTCTAGAAACTCACTGAGTCTGACTTGTCTTGGCTGACACTGTCATCCTTGGCACCAAGGGATTTAAAAAGCAGTGATTCTGGCAGATTGCAAACTCAGTGATTTTGTGCTCTGAGAGTATTACTGAAAATCTGGCTGTGTGAGGTATTCTTACTCAGTAAAATTAAATTTCTTGTCTCAGAAGCCCAGGAAGAGTATCCCTAAGGAAGTGGTATGCATAATACAGAGTGACAAACATGTTCCTATGCTCCGTAACATGAGTTGTTGTATTTTCATAGACTTCTCTTTCATAATGTTGATTGACACAGTACTGAGTCAGCTTAGGTACTTGTATGCTTATCTAAAGGTACGAGCATTTACAGTGTGTTCCTTTCTATCAATTCTTCTAATTAGTTGCTCAGGACTTCACAGCACTAACTTCTGTCCTGTAAAAAATTATTTACTACTTTTCTTACTATTTTTTTTTAAAGTCTAACTTTAGAGATGGTAGCAAAGGTTTGACTGCTAACCCAAAATTACTGCCCTCACAGTGTGGTAAGCACCTGACCCTTTCTGGAAAGATCATTAATCTGACTCACATATGACTACACGAATATATAAATCATGTTTTCTTTTCAAAGGTAATACAAGCAAATCCTTCTAGTATGTGACAAGTCTACAGGTGTAAAGTTACAAGTGTGTATATCTGAATAAATACCTGGAGTCCACCACAAAACCTTAACTCTGTGCACTCCAACCATCCCACTGTGTTCACCCTCAGATCTTGATGCTGGAATTATAGACATTTTTTGAAAGTTAAGAGCTTATTTCAAACTCCTGCTCCAAATAGTTGTGTGCTTGCTGTTACAAAGGTCTTGCCAAAAACCCATTAGCAGAATGTGTTAGTTACCCTTTAGCAGATTGTGGAGGTCAGATTTTTTTCTTCCCTTTCCCTGTTTTCTTGACTGAAGCCACAAGGCTAGTGAGTTTCTTTCAAACTAAACTTCTTTCCAACCTAGATTTTTTCAAATATATTATATGAAGTAGAAATGTCAATGTGTGAAAAAAACCTTTTCCTGCCTAGCAATGTTTACAGTGCTTTTGGAGAGAAGAGACGTGGTTTTGAACTGCTTCCAGCTGAGAACTACCTATAGCCATGCTGTTTTCTCTAGCCATTAACTAATTGCATAAAGCTTTTCTTGCTTTATAGGGGCTTCTACTTTTGTCACAGTTTAGAAGGGAGCCTTTGTGCAGAGGCTGACTGATTACATGAGAACGTCTACATTAAACTCTTCAGGAGTGAGTCAGCAAGATCAATGTTGACTGGTTTCTCCCAAACAGGATTCTGTATGATGCGAAGGAAGGTGCTGGACACACCACAGACTGAGGAGTGTGTGCCATGAGCAGACGTTCAGGTGCAGCAAACACAAGCAAGCTGGGAGATGAAGCACCATCTCTGCTTTATCCAAGGAGCAAATAGATGAAAAGGATTTCATTCAAACAGCCAAAGGGATTCTGCCCCGGACATCATAAATGAAGAAAAATAATTTTGTGGTTGGTTTGTTTGTTTTATTGCTCTTGTTCAGGATGATAAATTAAAAATGCATTCCCTGATTAAGGCCTTTGGGCCTTATGATTTCTTTATCTCTGTTTCAATTTTTTCAATTTTTTAAAAACAGAACAGCCTTGGAAAAAAGTAACCCTTTGAAAGGATCATAAAATGTTGCAGCTAGAAAGAATTTTAGCAGCAAGTAGCCCTCCTCAGGACTGTGCCTGTGATCAATTTAGAGGGGCAAATGGAGGTTTTGCAATTTACAGTTGCTTTTTACTAGACTTCATCAGGTTGTCTCCGAACATATAGCTTTCTTCCTTTGCATTTTCTCAGACAAAAAAGTTTTATGAGATTTTCATTTTTTGGCTGTGCACTTTTTGGCCTGTCCAGACTCCTATTGGCTAGTACTACATCAGATAAGGGTTAAAAGAACCAGAAAGATCTACTATGTCACAGAGAATATATTCCCTCTGTATTCACTTCACTCTGCTTCACTGTAGGCTTTCTCTGAATAACCCCTTTCTTCTATCCATGGAGATGACAAATTAGTGAGAGCACCATGCCTACCATGGTGAAATTAAAAAGAAATATAGAGACCCAAGCATTCTGGAAAATTTCAAAACAAACAAAAAATTAACAATGCCTCAAAAAATTGAAATCTACCTGTCTTTTTTGCTTACATCCACCTGGAAAGCTTTCTATGAGAGAAACACAAGGTTTCACAGGGAAATAACTCACTCTAGCGAAAATTTCAAGTAGATTGTTTCTCGTTTAGTCAGAATTGGAGATGGGGTAAAGCAGGATTTCATAAAAGAAAACTATGCTGAGCATTTGGACTGAAGGGAGATTCCTTCAGTCTCCTTTTCAGTCATAGTATAAAAGACTTATGAGGGCAAAGGGCAGTTGTTCTTTTGTTCGGAATGTATGTAGGATTTCAAATAAATAAATAAAGATGCTTAACAAATGGAAAGATTAGTATTTCTGCACACTTTGAAGAAGTCATGCATGACAGTACCCTAATTCTTTTTATATAATCCAAATTCACACAAAGCATGTATTATACATGAGAAATGCATAGATATTTTTACATGTTCGAGACTTTTCAACGGATGATCAGAACCAGAAAATGTTCACAACTATGTGACTCTCTGGAACTATTTTGTTACGTTTTTCATATAAATAAATAATCCACATTGCTCAAAACTTATCATCATAAGTTTTTCTTTCATAGTGCAGTAATTTTTTTTTTCATCTAGACAACAGGAAATTGAGCATGTTGTATAGCTGTTACTAGGAGAATTCGAGGATCTCACATCTTTAGTCTTAGACCACATATTCCTTCATTGGGTGGATGCTCTTTAGAAAATTTATCTCAATCTTATCAATATAAAATCTATAGGAGTCATAATGGCCTGTACTAAGCTGGTTCCCGCTGTATGTTTGAACTGTAACAACTGATTACGTAGTAATCTTTTCTCTATGACTTCCACTGTAAGAGTATGTATTTGGCTAAAACAAGTTTATATGTGTGATAATTATAAGTAAATCCCAAAAGTCAGTCTGAGACCGTCCTTTGGTTTCCTCTTAGGCTGGCTCTACAAATACTGTGTTATCAATGTATTAAATTGGCCCCCCAAATCAAAACTTCCAGTTGTCTCGCTGTCTTTACACCTTAAACAGTTTTCCAATAAAGTCACATCTGTGATTCTTTTTAATATTTTCCAGCAATGTCTTGAAAAGACTGAGACAGCTGTAGGGCACAGATGTTGATGTTTGAAATGATTAATCTCCCTCCTAGCACCTCTTTCTAAGTGATTGACTTTTTATGCTGCTTTCACCATAAGTGAATCTTGGTGGGTATTTGGTTACTCTGAGGCTAGTCTTCTTGCAGATATCAGTTTGTGACTGCTGAAAAAATACTTTTTAGTACAGTTTTTGTGTTTCATGTGGTTTGAGATTTTCCCTCTGTGCATGTAATTTAGGTTTAAATTAAGAAAAGCCTAGTGGTAGGGATGCAGATTTCTTTTTGTAAAGTTTTACTTGAACTGGACTTGGAAAAGCCTGATTCTGGGACCTGGCTTCTTACATCATAATATTCCTCAGATTCATGAGTAAATTTACTCTCTCAATTGCACAAACAGAAAACTCATAAAAAGAGGTTCACCAGTTCTCTGTAAATATGTCCCATTAAGTTCCTATACCTAATGGAACATTGTATCGTGAGCTTTTCTAAATCTTTTAATTAAAACATGCTAACAAAGCCTAAGAAAAATAAATGAAACTACTCACAAGGAAATTAAATTGAGAAGCTAAGCTCATTTATAATTATTGTATTTCAATTAGGCTTTGCTGGGTCTGGGTGAAGGGAGAGATAAAAAGAAACTACTTTGATGTCTGAGTTTCATAAATATTTCTAGTGTCCTGTTTGTGAAGTCCATAATATTAATGACAACAGTTTACAGCATGCAAGCTTTTTCATGCCAATTACTGTACTGAAGAATTCAGTCATGGCATTACATCAGAACATGTCAAGGCTTAATCCCTTAGTTTTGTAAAGCAGATTTCCTGCATAGTACAGAGAGGCAGTGAAACTACTCACACCTCTGATTCACAGGTTCAATAGACTTTACAGTTTGTCAGAATTTCTGATTCATTCTGATTATAGAATTTTGTCAGGTGATTCTTACATCAGATCCAAATCTCTCAGCTGGATTAGAATATAATTATTAGATAGCGAAAGTGTAGTTTATTTCTCACTAATACGCATTAAACTTTAGCTTCCTGTTTTTCCAACTTATAATCTTCTGCTTCTAAATTGAGGAGTCATGAAATAATCATGAATTTTCTAGTGATGCACATACTTATAACCATGAACCTAGTCACCTCTTCATGTTCTCCTACCATTGCAAAGTATAATAGTTCTAAAATATTTTTTTCAAAATTCAGTCTTAATCTTTCACTTTTTTGATTAGTTCATGTTTAAAATATACTAAAACTGGAAGATCTAATAATGCTAGCCAGCTCATTCTACCCTATCTTCTGTTTGCAACAGTTATGCTTTCCTAAATTATGATCATTTTAAAAATAATTACCATACAAAGGAAGTAGTGCCAAATATTTTTAAATTAAATTTAATTTTCCATCCAAAATTGTTGCTAATTTATTTTTTTAAAATTTATTTAAACTTCTAAAGTAATGCTTGTTACAAGTATTATTCTTTATTAAAGCATAGGAAAATATCCATTTATCTTCATAGGGATGACCCTAGATAAGCAAAGGTAGTGATACACATATGTACTTAGTGGGAACAGATTAGGAGGCTGATAGATACTACTGCACATATTTCATCATACTATTATGATCATTAAAAAATTTCCTTTGTTTAAAAAAAATATTTAATTTTATTGTGAAGTCATTGCTTTCTTCCCTTAGTGAAGGAAAGACACTGAGTTATTCACTCAAGTTGTTTGGGTGAATTAGTTCTAATGGATTTCTGTATTTTTGTTTTTTTAGCTCCTGTCACCAAAGGAAATGAGCTCATCACCTAATCTGGGAACCTAAAAGCAACTTTCAGGATGCTCTGTGTTGGCAAGTGATTATACAACATATTTGATCACAATAATCTAGGAAGAAATCAATGGCATAAAAATAGATTTTAAAGCTGAGGTCAAGGTTATTTTTTTACTTTAAAAAGCCACAACACCAGATCTAAGTTTGAGCATGAATTTATCACTTACCTGCTTCTTTCTATTGCTCTCCATTCCACAGGAGCGGAGTGGAATTTCAACATCATTTTTCAAAGCTGTTAGACAGATTTAACACTTGCTAAAAATACTATTTGACTATTTGCCAGGGGTTTCTTGGCCTCCATGGCAGCAATGACACTATTCCAGGCTGCTTCTCCCTCCAGCTGCACAAAATAATTTGTTATATTCAGATACGCTCTGTGTCACAGTGAGTCAAGCATTCACACCAAGTCAACATCACTCAAGGTCTCTTGTCTGCCAGTGTGTTTTGTTGTGTTAAAGCATAGCTCCAAGAACATTTCTATGAAATGACTGAAAAGTCATTTTGGTGAAATGACTGAAACACAATAATTACTGTTGTCATATTGTAAATGCAACGTATTCTGTTGATTCTTTCTCATACTACTTTCATGGGTCAAGAGAAAGTTACACATATGCAAAGTTACCACGTATGGTTGTGGTTTGTATTGTTTTATTTTGGTTTCATATCTCTGTTCCGAAATCTCAAAATAGAACTATCAGGTTGGGAGAAATCCGCAGAGGTCTCCAGTTCAACCACCTGTTCAAAGCAGGATAAGCTATGAAATTAGACCAAGTTGCTCAGGCTTTTATCCAGTCTTCTGGAGGGAAACTGCACAGCCTCAGTGAGTGTAACCTCTAGACAATTTCTTCCAGTGCTTGAATGTCCTCTGGTTGAAAATATTTTGGCTTAACTTGTAGCCCCCCTATTTCAATTTATGACCATTTTATTTGTTCTCCCACCACACAACTCAGTCATAAACCTTGGTCCCTCTTCTTAATAACCTCATTTTGGGCATTGAAAAACTGCTATTAAATCACCCCCAAAAAGACCCCTCCTCTCCAGGCTGAAGAAGGCCTCTTCCCTCAGTCTTTTTATACAGTCAAGTATTCCAAAGCACTAGGCATCTTGGTGGACCTCTCCTGAACTTACTCCAGTTTATCAATAACTTTCTATGTAGGGAGGACAGACGCAGTCTACCAGGTGCCATGCAAAATGGAACAATCCCTTTTCTTGAATAGTTCCTGGTGAGTGAAGCAGCATTGACTTGGAAGTTTTCTGATCACAACTCTGCTGACAGAGCACTTCCAAAGCATAGACCTGGTTTGATTAGTGCTCCACAAATATGTGACACAAATGAAGATAAGCTACAGTATTATTTTTGTCATTGTTGGGGGGGCAGTTCCAGACGTTGGGAATAGCTTTCCAATCCAAAATAAGAACACTGGTAATGTGTAGGGAACCCAGCTACCTGTGAACCTTCCACTCCGTCCAGCTGCTTGTGGAACTCAGGACTTAGGGACACGAAAGTATAATGGGTACACTTTGAGAGCTGTATTTGGATAGTTTATGAATTATTGTCTTTAGCTCACTATTAAAACAGTGAATTTCCAGTGACATTTAAATAATTCTGTTTAACTTTATATCGAAATAGGTTATGACCAATTATAGTAGTAGTTTCTGCATCTCAACTCATAAGCAGAAACTCTTTAAACTTGCCAAAACTAGTCAGTGATGCCACCAGCCTGCTCACTCCAGTTCAGTCTACACATTGTAACTCCCCCTTTATAGAAGAACTGAAATCACCACATCCAGAGGGAAAAAAAAGGGTGTCAGGGAATAAAGCAGGATCTGATTTTTTTTTCCATGCATGTCTAGAAACTATATCAGAATTTCTGACTCATGGTATTTATCATTCCAGTATTTATTTTGCATTAACATACAATATTGTTATTTGTCTGTTTTGTAATCAGTTGTAGGAATAAGTGCCACAATTAATGATAGACAATGAGAGAAAATAGGCAAATGAATCTGGGTTGTTCATTGTGTGTTAATTGATGGTTAATGAATATGTTCTTACATAAGAATGGCAACAAGCATGCCTGCTGTTTAGCCATATCAAGAACATTGTTCACTTTAATTTTTTTTGTTTTATTAAATATAAAAGAAACCATGTTTTATCATACCTTACTTCTTCGCAGTGCAAAGTATATTAAATAATTTCAAAATATCCAGTTGTTCTACAGGATTAACTATGTCTTTATTCCCACATTACTTATTTCTTCAGTAAGTGGGACAAGCACTGATCCCTCAAGTGTCTAAATACCATTGAAACCACTGCCTCAGCACACAACAGTTTCTGTTATGGATACACTTATTACAAAAGAATGGGTGAGGAAAGCTCTGCTCAGACCACATGCAGCTGATACAGCATCACTGCCCACCAGAGAAAAGAAATACAGAGTCGTGCTAGTTTAACATACCAACCATTAAGCTAGACCCAGTTTAAATTTCCCCTCCCCCAACTCACTCTCCTTGTCTCTCTCTCTCTCTTCCTTTGTTAGATTCACACATTCTGCTTTTCCAATTGCTTTAGCCCAAAGCAGTTGACATTTACCCCAGCTAGATAATCGAGGAATAACATTTGTGTTACAGTTTAACATGACCTCTGCCTCTACAGCTCTTTTTAGATTACCTTCCCCACCAAAAAATGGTCGCTGACACCATAGTGAGGCAGGAGGTGGGAAAAAAAAAGAAAACAGAAGCTTATTATTGCAGTGGCACAGTCAATGTCATGAGAAGCTGCTCTGCCCTTTTCAGTTGTGGGTGAGCAACTATTAAGGAAAAGGTATTAAAAGGAGGAACAACTGTGATGCGAGGGACACACAGGTTAAACTCAAAGCAAAGGTTAATGGATTGACTGTTACCTGTGTATGAGGCTTAATGTTGGTCTATACACAAGAGAATTGCTTCCAGGTTGTGTTTTTTCATGAAGCTAAATTAAAGGGCTAATTTATTCCAGCATAAGAGAGTGAGATGCTGCTGTTGTTTTTTTAATATACAAGGACACATTTTCAATTCAAAATGTTTGCTCTTTATTTTGAGCATAATGTGCTATAAGGTGATAATGCTTGTGGAAGGAAGAGCAGAAAATGACACCTTTGGCTGAAGACATTCACTGAAAACTTAAATGGAAGAATTTTAACGTTGGTCAAGGAAACTGGACAAAGTTTAGAGTAGCAGTTTAATATTTATATCACAATTTAAATGCAGAAAATTTGGTTCAAAAAGAATGTATCTCAAATTAAAAAAAGAGTGACATTTTCCGAAGAGAAGAAGAGAAAAATTATTCAATATTTCCTCTAGATCTGTTTTCCGTATTTAAAATTCCTTTACGTATTATTTATGAAATAGATGTTAGCCCTCAGTTTCTGCAACTTTCTTAGAAGAGTTTCAAGCAAGCAGATCAGCATATAACTGACCTAAAAAGAGTTAACATAAATTGGACAAGAAGCTCTTCACTGGTAAATTACTCAGTCAAGCTAATGCCTACACAGTAAAAGCAGATTAGCTCTACTAATTCCAGGAGAAAAACAAAAAAGGTTGATATATTCAATGTGGGGTTTTTTCAGTTATGCCATCCTGAACGTGGAAAAATATTTGGTATTTATAATGTTTGCCTTATTGTCACCAATACAGTCAAAATATTAGGGAATAGCACTATAGCATTTTCTCCCTTACAGTGAATTTAAGTAAAATCTTCTTGTCCGTAGAAGAAACAGTGACAGAAGACAAATGCATTTCAAATGAAAAGTCAGCAACTAATATCAGGTTTAAGCCATCTGTGGATTTTGAACTTTGTAGAGGCTGTTTCATCATGATCAATTTCATTATCTACACTTTTTCTTAAATGTCACCTTCCTCTTGATTAAATCATGTTTTCAAGGAAAGAAACAGGCACATAATATCAACGTAAAATCTAGAAGTAGAGAAAGAGGCAAATTGGCCAAATATTCAGTAACTGTCACCTAAAACTTGCAACCTTTTCTTTCTTTCTTGTAATTTTGGGAGGGGGGATCACCACAGGAAATATACAGCAGAATTTCGAATCATTAAGTACTGGATTACCAAGAAAAATCATCAATATGTTAGTATGTTGGATTATCACCTTTCAAAAACATGACATTTTAAAAATGGCTTATTAACACCTTCCTTAAAACATAACCTGTCATTCTGCTTATTGCCAATTTTTAATTATTCTCTGCCATTCATTTTTGGGTGTTTTGTCCAATTTTATTTTAAATTTCTCAGGTGAGTTCCAGCATTTCTCATGGGGTACTATTCTGAAGCTTAATAAATTCTACTGTCCAGAATTTCCTTCCCAATGCTTATTCTTATGCTCTATCTATTATTTCAATTTATATTTCAGCACAAACACTGGGTTATAACTTCACACATTTGTTCCAGCTGCAGCCAGTAAGATTATGTTAGGAGTAACTGTTTCCACCAGAAAACTTTAATCTTTATTTATATTCAACACAGGTCTTAATTATCACTTCCTCAGACCAATTTTTAATATTTATAAACATATTTATTTCTTAAATATTTGCTTAAGCACAGAAAACTACCATATATTCTCAGATAATACTCACAGCGAAATTAATGACCTAACTTTTCTTTTTTTTAATTCAAGGCAATGGCATTTGGCCCAGACACAGGTTGTTGGACAAGACTCAAATAACGCAATATAAAAATCTGTATAACTGTTTCCCTACTGTAAGAGAATAATGTGATATTGTTCATAAAAAAATAATGTTTCAGTGTTCCAATTTTTTATTATTATTTTTGAGACTTGTTTGTACAATCTATGACTCTTCCTGTGGTGTTTAGGATTCCAGTGAAGGGATTCTTTCCAAAGGGATCATTTGGTCACAGGGCAGCTCAGTTTTGGATACTCTAAACATCAAATGAGATTTTGAAGGTAACACAGGATTTCTGAAGATGAACACTTCATATGGGCACACAACCTGCTTGACTATGCAGATGTCAGCACCTGGCATGATTGGGGTGTTTCCATACAACTGAAATGCACAGTTGACAGATCATTCCCAATACCATCTCCACCCAGCAGATTCAATTCTTGCCCTCCATCAAACGAACAGAGCATGAGGATGAGCGCAGACTGTTTTGCATTTATGACCAGGTGTAAACAGTAGCTTTCTTTCACTGTGATATGAGCAGATGCACTAATGACCAGGGCTCCGTTTTTGGAGGGTACTACCAGGTGACTTCGCATTCAACTAATTTTCTAAAGAGTGGGTCAGCCAGAATAACATTGAAAGTTAAGCAGGGAAAGAGGAATGAAAGTCTCAGCTAATGTACCAGAAGAACTCCTGCCTGAACAGGATTTAACAAAACTTTGCTTGCACTAGGTGCTAGGAAGCCTGCTACTGCTGAAGACTGTTACATGGACTTCTCTGTAGTCCTGCTGCTCCAAGATACAAAGGAATGATCAGAATCAAGCAATAATGACCAGCGAACTATGTTGTGAAAGCTAAAGGACAATGCTGCAGCTTGATATGCTTCTAGCTCAGCTCTGTTTGGGCCAATATAGGTTGGGTATGGGAAGGAGACTTCCAAGACTGGTTGTTTGCAAGTCCTCCACATCCACCTTCTCCTACTTTTTGTCCTGCCATTCCTCTCTCCTCCTTCCTCCCCTCTGCCTCCTTCTTCTCATCTCACTGGACTCACTCTCCCACCTACAGCGTATCTCATCCTCTCCCAGTCCCACAGCCCCTCTTTCCCAGCCCACCTCCCCACCACCCACGTAGTGTCAAAGTGAAACAGAGGCAGCCAGAGTCCTCTCCTAGCAACCCTGGCATGTGATATCAATCCTGGATACAAAATATGCCCAGCAAAGCTACAAATAAGGAGGGAGGAAAGACCAATTACTTTTAAACACTTTCTTTTCCAAAGCAGTTCTTTGGCATGTTTGAGATAAAATTCATGACTGCAATTCCCATGGAGAACAACTACAGATGCCATTTTCTATGCACATAGACAAATTGGTTCCATCCCACAAAAACCAAGAATGTTATGTAGTTCCGAGACGGTCTGTAGCACAGCTGTGCCTATGAACAGTAGCAGAGTACAGTACCCCAAAAGCAGACTCAGAGAGGAGCCAGTCAATGTTATGGCAAGTGCAACCCTGCACCAAGATGCTGCTCCATTCACTTCTGATGTAGGTGCAATGGTTGATCTCTGGAACACGAAGTGGCTTGCAATTCCCAGGGATCAAAGGCAGAGAAAATCTAGCAGGAAGTTACAGATAGCTTTCCCATGCTCCCATGTCTGGAGATCCTTTCTGTTGCTCCCCTGTGGGATTTGTCAGAAGATGGATGGAGTGCTGCGGTGGGGAGAGACAGATGGAGGTGAAGTGAGAACAATGAAATTATAGTGTTAACGATACCTCATGGTTCTGCCTCTGCAGGGGTAGTGTGTGTGTCCAGATCCCAACAGCAAAGAGGGCACTGAAAAGCACTAAGCAATGATTAGAAAACTTTACCCTTAGGCATACTGTTAGAAACTGATTATACTTAGACCATTTCAGTTAAACACTCCGTGTATTATGTCTCTAACAGGATAAGCTCTGCCTCACTTTACAGCAGTAGTATCACACTGAACTTCACAGTATTCAGAAAAATAAAGTCTCATGTTAACTCATCAATCCTACAAAGGTCTATGTCAAAAGTTTACAAGGGCAAGTAGTGATAGGACAAGGGGAGATGGCTTTAAATTGGAAGGGGGAAGAGTTGGATTAGAAATTAGGAAGAAATTCTTCACGATGAGGGTAGTGAGACACTGGCACAGGTTGCCCAGAGAAGCTGTGGATGTCCCCTCCCTGGAAGTGTTCAAGGTCAGGTTGGATGGGGCTTTGAGCAGCCTGGTCTGGTGGGAGATGTTCCCGCCCATGGCAGGGGGGTTGGAACTGAATGGGCTTTAAAGTCCCTTCCAACCCAAACCATTCTATGATTTTAAGTGCAAGATCTGGCCTTTCCACCATTATCTGAGTAACCCTGTGAGGTGAAGTCCGAACAACTGCAATGCGTAAGCATGAATGGTAGGTTAAATATCATGCCCTGAGTTCATGCATGCCGAATAGGGGTACTCACCTGCAAAGAACCTCCTTTATGTCTCCCCAGATGTTCTCCCTGCACAGGAAGACCTTGCACTGCCACTGAGCAGGTGTCTAAACTGCAAGAACAGCAAAATTTTAAATACTAAAAGAATATAAAAAAATGCACGTTATAAAGCATTTTAAATTCCATTGGCTTACAAGTTTCTTCATTCTCTTAACACTTCTTTCCATCTCCAAACTTACTTTATTTATTTGTGAGCACAGTTAGTTTAAAAATTATAAATGGGGAAAACAGTTGAGCTATCTCCTAAGACACCAAAAGGAATATACACTGGGAAATCTGCTATTTAGCTGACTGTTATTTGTATTTGAATTTCTATCACACAGAATGATGATGAAAATAATTTTTTTCTCCTTCTGTATGCAGGTGAATATTTTAATGCTTGGTTTAGGCTACAGTTTAACATCACATGGAGTCTATATCTTTCAGCTGGATACATTTATTTCAAGGTACTTAGAAACTGACTTTTATGAGATTATTTAGGCAGTGATTACTTTTGTTGAGAAATGTGTCCTTTATCCCTCTCATTCATCCACTGCTAAGATATTTCTGTTTGTCAGAATGCCTCCATTTCTGATAAATGACTGAAGACTGACTGCTACACTTTATTAAAAAGTAATAACAATTTTTGTACGCACCCTTCACATTGTAAGGGGGGGACCATGAATCAAAGGACACTGCCTGTCTGGGTCTGATAAATGCATCGTTTACCAGCTGAGGAGTTATTTAGGACTGGCTATTAATTTAAATCACATTTATCTTCCTTGAATGGGGGGAGGTTGCTGTGATAGGACTGCGAATGACCAATAGTGCAGCTAAGTGCACATTATTTATTACTACCGCCTGCAAAGCACCGCACAATATGTTAAAAAAAACCCAGTGCGAATTACCATGGTTAATCTAGTCAGGGCAGTAACAAATTTCTTCCTAACACAAGCCAATTTCTACGCTTGTACTTTTTAGTCTCTAGAAAGTCAGTGTTTGCTCAAAATTCCTGATCATTAAAAAGAGGTTATTTATCCTCTCATAAAAAATTATATTAACAGCTTAAGACTTTTTTTCATAGTGAAAAAAGCACCTTCTTTAGGCATTTAAGAATAGAAATTTCTTGAGGACAATAAAATCATGTAAAACATTTTCTACGAAATGTCTGAGTTTTGTTCCCAGGAACCTGAGCAAAGAGAAGCTTTGCGAAGGCTTAGGGAACCATTAGGCAGAGCTGCTCTGGGCCACTGCCATCTAACCTTTTCAGGAAATTTCACACATAGAATTAAGGGAATTCTGATGAAAAGCATCATACACAGGGCTTTGTAAAACCCGATGTAAGAAGTCAACTTACTGCATGTGCTTGTAAGATATAGTCATCTATCCCTTGTTGCTGTGGGCTAAGGTAGCTGTTGCCAAGGCAAGCGTCTCTGAAATTTATGTGCAACCACAACAAACGTTTTTTGAAGAATAGCTACTGATGGCATTAAGGGCATTTGTAGTGGTGCGTGGTCACCCCCTGAGAACTTACTGAGGACATGAAATTCCTGAGATGAACACTGTGGTCTTCATTGTGGCTCTCATCTCAGGTAACCAAAAGAGCACAAGGACACATGGAGAAAAGAAGGAACAGCAGACACTGAAATCACAATATTTCTCCTTCTTTCTGAAAGACAATATTGATGAAACGTAAGAATAAAGGATTACTTCATTTATCTGCAAGCATGTATATTCACAGTCACTGTTATCGTTCCACACCTACGACAACACTAGATTTCCTTCTGGCATCCAACAGGAATGTTGTTTTTTTCTTAATACTGGCTGGTTATTCTCCTCCAACAAGCAAAATCTATTTTTTCCCACTGCTTATGAAAACCTTAGGAATAAAAAGGTTCCTATGGAATTGCATTCAACAAGCAGCAGTGATTATAAGTTGCCACATCTACAGAATTTTAGCTGTATCTCATATTCTGACAAGTTTATCACTACTCTTGCCTTGCATGTCAACAATCCTGTAACTGGAAGAAAAACTAAGTAATGATTACCAATGTCTAATATCATCCAGTGTTATATAAGGATAATGCTGTTCTTGCACACTTGTTGCACCAACTCACAGTAGCAATTAAGCCTTCATCATCAGAAGAAAAGGATACTGAACATCATATTTGAAGAAAGTCTTGACAAGTCCATCGAATTAGCCTGACAAATAAGCAGGATATTTTTGTTCAATTAATCCTAAAATAAACAAACACAAATGGGAATAAAAATACACAGAATCATTATAAGAGAGAGTTAATTCCAGCAAAGTGTGAATACAAGTTCATGGAAATCTGAAGAACTTGAATTAGACATAAGACTTTTACAATTTTTTTAAACAGTGATACCAGTTAACTAACTGAATAACTAACCACGTCATACTGATTTTTCGGTCAAGAGAATATTTCAAGGCAAGATGGTAGTCAGTTTTTTTCCCTCAAGGTATATTTGATGCCCTTATTCAGCCACGTAACAGAAATAATCCAGGGCATTTTGTTACAAAGAGGGTTTTCATAACTTTCTCATAGTTCCTAAAACTCTATACAACTCTTGGAATCTGCCTTTCTTTCTGGTATAAACTTCCTGTTTATTGCTTTGAAGATTTGTGACATACCTTTGGAATCTAGGGCTGGAAGGGAATGTGGTGACTTAAGTCCAATTCCATGCTCTTGCAAGAAACCATATCATATCATCTTTTTACACTTATCAAACTCCACCTTAAAAGCAATTAGTTTTTTTTCCTCATCCTCCATGCCCTTGCCATGCTTGGGAAGCTTTTCCAGGGAATGACTGTTGTGCTAGATAAGATCCCTTTTTTTCTAATTTCCAGCATAAATGTACTTACCTATTCATTTTCGTGCCAAAACTGGCATTCAGCTTAAATAATTCCCCTCCCTCCCTTGTCTTTATCTCTATATCTGTTTATAGACAACAATCAAATTTCCTTTAGGTTCTGGATTGTTAGGCTAAATATGCCAGATTACTTTGGTTTCTTTTGAAATTCGTGTACCAAATCATCTTACTAGTGCTTCTCTGCGTTGTCTCCAGTAACAGTTCATCTTTCTTTCAATAAGTACATGGTCATCATGATTGTGTTTTATTAGGGTGTTGCACCATGCTACTAATGCTTTCCTGTCCTTTCTGGCAATATCTCTGTACTGTACCTCAGAAACCCATTTGCCTTTTTTCACAGCTACAGCACATTGGCAGCTCATGGTCACACTGTGATCAACTAGAGTTTAGGTCGCTCTCCTCTTGGTGATTTCTGACAGATGAGCTCTCAGCTTATAGCAGAGTATTTGTGTTATTAGTCCCTTAGTGACTTACCTTATACTTTGTGCTATTGAATTTCATCTTCTATTCCTGTCGATCTCAAGGCTATCTGATTCTTTCATTGCGATATCCTGATCCTCCTCTGTACTGATGATGCATCCTGGCACTGATGTTATCAATACTTCAGTGCACTAGTAAGATCCCTAGTAAAAATGCAACCACTGCTTTACTGAAATATCTCAAAACTGGACCAGGAGAAACTACTCTCATACTCCAGACTGACAGTTCCCTTTCTATACACTCTAGCCACCACTCTCTCCAGTCAACCTTTTACCCACATTACATATCTCCTCTGCCAACCTTCAGCTTCTCCAGCTTTACCTGTTTTACCGGTCTTCTTATTTGCACCATGGTTTTGAGGTTATTATCTGAATATCTTCCATTTGTATAATACTAGGGGTACAAAGGTAGATTATTCTGTTCTTTTGTAGTTGTTCTTTGTTCTTTGATGCCTGATTTTCAAATTGCTGCCTTATAAAAGTGCCTCAAATAGCTCTTTCTGAGAATATTTATCTGGACCTTTATGAAACTGTGCTAACAGGAGACAACGGGAATGGGACAGACTGCCAGATGGGATAGCAGCTTTGTATCATCCGTGATATAGCAGTGAAAGAAAACATAGGCACTGAAGTCAAGTTGAACAGAAGTTCATGACTCAAATACGTGGCAAAAAAGTGCGTTGCTTTCAAATTTTAGGCTATATCAGGCATACCGATATGACAATCTCCTGTCAAAAGCACAGAATAGAATCAATATTTTTAGGTCAAAAGCTGCTATCATATCATATTATTTTTCATAACCCAGAGTTGTATAGACTGAATGTTCAGGGCAGGAAGATTTGCCCTGAAGAATCTGCATGTCGATCCTTTGTAGTGCAAAGAATGGGTTGTATCCGCATTGGGTTACATTTTACTTCACTTACTACAGATTTCCTAGCCTAATATTTAAGCTATAATATACTAACAAATATTTTTGATCATGTTGGTGCCATGTTATGACTCTAAGCATTTTATTTTCTACATAGACAGTAGAAAAATCCTTGACCTGGTTAATCCTCCAGCTCTGGTCTTTCTCTGAGTGAAAGATAGACACCTCCGGAGCTAAACACAGAAGATCACATTACTTGTTCTATTGCTCCAGTTCTTTCCTTTTTACCAAGAAATATTTGCAGGCGCTCAGTCTGTGCTACTTCCTGTGCTTACACTGCAGGTATTCAAAAGACAGTCAGTCCTAATTATCCCATCCCCCTTCACACATCCCCACACCCAATTAATAATGTTCAGTGATGTATGAAGCTGAGTTTACATTAATGTAATTTTTTTATACATTAAACTGCTGCACATCTCAGGCATTTTATAAATAAGTGCCACTAATTTATACATACTTATGCTACCCTGTGGAGCACAGACTATGAAAGGGAAAGGGCAACAGGGGTGCAATCCTCTCTTTTCCCACTCCCATTTGTAGCTCCTGGGGATGCTCAAAGAGATTAAAACTTGCTCTTGCCAAATCCCAGGACATGCATCTATTACTTACCATGCTCAGTGCTATACAGTATAGGCTCAGAAAAGAGCAGTCCTGGAACATACTCTTTACTGTTGCTGTTAATAAAATAATTAAGGTCTTCCCTAAATAAGTTGAGGCAAAATGTTTGGGTATATCATAATCAACATTCCTCTGTCAAGCCATATTCCTGGCATTCTGTAATAAACACAATAAAAATGTGTTTCTGTACGTGGCAAGCTGCAGGACAGAAAGGTTTTAAATTCAGAGTCACAGTTACCAGATCAAT
Organism: Dromococcyx pavoninus; assembly: GCA_033558185.1. Classification (NCBI taxonomy): domain Eukaryota; kingdom Metazoa; phylum Chordata; class Aves; order Cuculiformes; family Neomorphidae; genus Dromococcyx; species Dromococcyx pavoninus. The sequence continues at coordinate 3,134,388 of JAUMJL010000060.1, read as the reverse complement.
GAAATGAAGATTATCTGTCACTTAAATCACAGTTAATTGGAGTTAATGCATGAATTTAATTCCGCATTGTAACTTTCACAAGAGGGTGAAATGGCACAGAAATGCCTAAAAAGGGAAAGCATTGCCAGATGAAAATTCAAAATTAGCCAGTGTCATTGTCTGGCTTGGTCTTGAGCCATACATATATATGTATGGGAAGAGTCGGTAAGAGGCAGACCTATGCAGATGTTCTTGTGGTCATTACTGATAAATTTCTAGGAGTTATGAGTCATTTTATTTTATTCATTGTTGTAAAACTGTACATTTCCAAAGCAGGAAATCATCACACATTTGTAGTGTCTAGCACATGTATATAGCAATAACCATAAATAATTCTCCAAACCAGGACCTATGGTATAACTGAAAAAAATTGAAATATTTTTAAATGTAATATACTAAAGTGCAAAAAGAAAGTAAGTTATAATTCTTTCCCCAAATATTTTCATAAACAATGAGCAGTGAAAACACATTTTTTAGCCTTTTTACAAAACGAGCCAAAAGATTAATTTTATAATTTTTGCTCTCTATATGACCTCTCCCATCTTTATATCTTAACGAGTAAAATAGAGCACTTTCTTTCTAATACAAGTTCAAGATGAAGTTACTATATAGGTAACTGTATGAAAATTTCAGGAGTTGTGATTTTAGTTTGAATCTGCAACCATTTTCTCTTGCTGCATTTGCTGTGAGATGTTCTCAAAATATGCAGCTGGTGGTTTTTTGGGTTATCTTTGCAGACTATTTCTAGACCACATAAATGCAATCCAAATGATTCTCAGAAGTTTCTTCATTATTTATTAGAAAAAGCAATCTGGCATGCGGTGTGTTATCGACAGCTGAAATCCAATACTCAAAGGTCACCAAAACAAATAGCAGAAAGAAAAGGTGTTAAGGCAAATAAAAATACACCTTTTTAATTTTGACTGAATTGATTAAATAACAATTGAGTGGTGTCACAGGTCATAAGGCTTTGAGACGTAAGGTCAGCTTAATAGAAAAGAGCCCGGGGCTATGTCACAGGGTATGCTCTGAGCCCTAGCACCAAGGCCATATCATTGTGCTCGCTCCTGCCCTTACCCCATGTAGTCTGAAATGAAGAAATGCCTAAACAGAATAGAGAACAGTCTAAATAGACTAGTGCTTATCACTGAGGGCTACCCCCTGAGTCAATGCTGTTTAGAACTGATTGCTTTATTTGAAGTGGGAATACTGGGCATCTCTGGGTAAACGTTTTATAAAATTCAGTAGGCTGAGGGAAAAAAACCAACAACAACAAAAAAGACCCAAAAACCCCAAACCAACAAAAAACCTTTCTATACAAGTAGTACTCTATTATATATGTACATCTCATTACCGTCCCACAATTCAACCCAGATATTTGAGGACTGACATAAAATGAGTGAAGTAGAAAGTGAAACACTAAAGTACACTGAAATCAAAAGGATTTTTTTATGGGATTTTGAGAAGGAAGAACTGACTGTACAGTGGCTTACATACACTAATACATTTACAGCAAAATTAATTAATGCTGCACCATTTGTTTAGTAGCTCTGGGTTTTTTGCATGCGATCTTGTCTTACTTCTAGAAATAGCTAGCTCAGGGAACCTACTGCCACAGAAATGCATACGTTCAGATGCTGTGACTCATCTTTTAGAAGGATTTGATAATTTTTCATTAAATAATACAAATCAAACTACTTAAACTTGTGCGCCTTCATAGCGCATGAGAAACTAACTATATTACTTTGACTTCAGATGGATAACTGGAACACGTGCATCTATTGTATTCAGAAATATGCTCCTAAAAAACCCAGCATTCAGGAAACACAGTGCAGGAAAGTAAAAAATATGCAGATTAATTAACTCTTCCATGACTATCTGCTCACTCCAGTGGAGAATGAGGCACATCACCCTATTTTGTGGCTGTCCCTTCTCTCCAACATTCTCTGTTATTCCCACCTTGGAATGGTAAAATAAACAGCTGCCACTGAAGTGTATAACAAAATCTCTCTATTGAAGAGTGCTGATCTGGAAACCTTGTCTTTAGCATGAACATGTATAGTCTATTTTCGTTCATGGGTGCTGCAACATCCATTTGAAAATCCGTGTTGTTTCCCAGACATCTCCAGGCAATGGTGTGGTTAAATTTTGCTCTAGTTTTTGGACTGATCATGTTCCCACTTATTGAATGGCTAAACTTCTGCTGATTTTCAGGACAATGATTCTGAACGTCCTTGATTATTTGAATCATAATTTTGCAGACTAGTACACTGACTCACTACCTAACTTGAGAACCAGGAAGTTCTCGAGTTTACCTATGTAGTCTTTATTTTTCAAAATCTGTCATTATCTATGAAACATGTAAAATGATGCACAAAAAAATTATATTTTAATCTAGTTATGTAGCCATTAATAAATTACAATTTTCAAACACAAAAAGTACTTAAGTAAGTAAGGTACAGCATCAGTTATAACAGATAAAAACATTCAGTGTCTTCTGTGACTTCATGGTTGAAAGAATGCTTTTTACCACTGAGAATCTGATACTCTTCTTAATGTATATTCTACTTAATGACCATTTATTACAGCAATTTCAATTGTTTGGAGTTGGAAAAAAATAGCTTTTGTTTTAAGATTTCTAGTCTATCTATTTTATGTACTTTTTGTCCTGGAAAACTCTGCCTCTTTTTTGATCAGTTTATTTTAAGAAATAACCCATGGTTTAAAAAAATAATGTTTCAAAATGTAATTACATAAACAGTTAAGTTCAGGACCTACTCTGTCTACCAACATCAAAAGCCAGGATTTTAATTTGCAAACATCTTTATCAAGAATGGTAAAGCCTATAAATCACTCAACAACAGAGAAAATATTTAGTATGCTTAAGAAAAGAGTCTGAACAGTATCAATTATAGAGAACATGGAAATATAAAGATGCATTTTCCTGAAAGAACCTCTTTTTGTGCACACTGAAACATATGTGCATGCAGTTTTCAAGTACCTTGATATAGATACAATTATTTCTCGGACCTATATTCAAAGAAAATAAAATATTATTTATCAAAAGTAATTTGGAGAGATTGTTTCTTTCTGTGGAAACTACTTCTCAGTTCTATGTAGTCTTGTCCTGTACTTAGTGCTGTGATTAGTGTGTACAGAGAAGGTTGGACTGCAGACCTTTAAAACACTTCCACACTGATGACATATTTTCTATTATGGTGGATGTAAAATGTCAGTGGAAAAAATGTATGTTATTGTGCAGAAATAATGCGCAAGTACTTGATGGCTGGAATGGTTTTTCCTGTGTAACCTCGATAAGGTTCCCCCTGGCAGCTGTGGTACTCTGAAGCAAGGCAAGACTATCCTCTTCACCAAACCCCACTGTCAAGGAAAAAGCAAGGAGGAACAGTGGAGAAGTTCTGCCTCAGAAACAGCCTGAATGTCTCTGATTATTCACACAACAGGGCTACTGCAAAAAATGCCAGTTCCCAATATACCAGATTTTCAATGCCCTAGTGCTTTGCAGGTTTGTAAAATGAAATTCTCATCTTCCTAACTCACAGCAGGACTTTTGTTGGCAATCTAGATAGAGAACCAGGCTACCTGATCTAATATCCCTACTTTCAAATCATTCTCTTTTGTGGAAGAACCGAAATATACGAACACAAAAGCTATGTATTATGTGCCCTCTGCCCCACCTTGACTTTCCAGGCTGGAAATCACTGCTCTAGGTAGATTATAACAGTTACGGGGTTTCTGGATTCAGGCAAAATATTTATTTTCTGATCCACTTTATCCCTCTCAGTACTTATGAGGAATGGGAAGATGAAAATGTTGTGAATCATTCATGACATTCCCGTAACATTTCTTGTGTGCCAGCAGTCTTGGATTAGATTCTTGTGTTAAACACCTGAGTTTTAAAGTATTTGAGGACGTAACAGCTGAAGTTTACTGTAAGGCTGGGCAACGGGTTCTTGTACTTCTGGCATTGACCTGTTTGTTTAGGTATCTGATATTAAGAGCTTTAAGTGGTTTTGATAGACTGAGATGGTCAGCTTTAAAGAAATGGTAATAACTACAAATGGTAATAACTACATTAGGCGTCTTCAAAAGTATTGTCTTAAATTAGGATTCATGAACTCAACTTCAGTGTCCTTGGTTTGCTTATTTACATTTATTAACTGCTCTGTTTAACCTCACCTCTTCCTTAGCAATGTATTTCAAATTACACCTTTTATCTGATTTTGCGTTAGACTAGAAAGTCTACCTAATTGTACATATTTTTGCTGAAATATTGGCACAAATACTCTTAACTTTGCCTTTTCTGGATCATATTCTCCATTCCTATTTTAAAATCTCTATTAGTTCATGTTCTTACTTGTATCTTATCTGATATTCTTCTATTCTACTTCATAGATTAAATAAAATTGAGTACATTCTCTGAGGTTTTATTCAGTCTTTTCTTCTCAGCAAATTAATCCAGGACACAATGTCCATCAAGCGGGTAGAGGGTTAAACAGTGTTTGCATAAGCTTTTCCTGAACTTTCCTAAGTTTTCCAGTTAACTGAGGTAACAATAAACCCACATATTTTGTGGTGTCCAGTGTTTCCTTTCCCTATTAGTAAAGTTGCTTTAAGTAGCCATGCATAGTTTTAAAGACTCTAACTGAAATGTGAAAGTTTGAATCATTGCTCACTGTGTATGAGAAGCACCAGTTGAGATGGATTTCAGTGGTAACTCTAACCTGGCTGCTCACAATTCACTTTCCTTTTAATTTGTGAGCAGAGAAAGAAACAAGTATCTTCTCCATAGAGGAAAAGATCTTGATATACAGAAGCATTTTTATAAGGTCTCTATCCACACTCTGTGCAATGATGGTGCCATATGGCCTGAGAAACTATCCTTAAAGGAGATGCAGGGCAGTTGTTCAGTCCCCTCTTGAACCGTACCAGTGAAAATCCTACATGCTCCAGATGTTTAGCTTGCGTAACACCTTCATGCTAGGTAGTGTTAAAGTGGAAGCTGTGGTGGAATGGTCCAGAAGCACAGCCCATCTGAATGGGCACGCTGTCGTAAATATGTAGATTAGGGAAAGGTATAGTTGTCCTGTACTGAACTGCTGATTTAGCTCATCTCCTCGACACTTGAAGAAGAAAGGCAAAAACTGACTGATATCTGCAAGGTAGAGATGAAGCTGATACATAAGAACTGCCAGAACTACTCTGAAAATTTGTTAGAAAAGTGTCTGTCGTACTTAAAAGCAATCCACTTTATCCAAAATCCTCTAATTCCAGTCCTGTGTCATTAAGCATTCCAAGTTTGACTACTAGAAAAATGAGCTAGCCCTTCAGGAATGATGGTTGAAAACCATCTTTATCACAGGGAATTATGTGAAACGTTAGAAATGGAGCCTATAAATTTCAATGCCTTGGATTCCTAATACCATATGATTAAAATAATAATTCCACAAAAATTCAAACAAGCATCCAAAAAATGCTAGCTACATTGTTTCAGCAGTGAGGGAGATTATCTTTTGTCTCTAACACCATTAATTTTCTGACATAGCTACTGTGATGCTGTGTTATTTCTTGTCTGCATTTTTTTATTTAATGACTTAATTTTCTTGTACTTGAAAAAAATAAACTAAAATCTGAATGAAATTAAGAAAAATCACATAGTTCGGGGATTGGATAGTTTTAGTTGCACCCGATGATACGCTCATCTTGCTGTCTCCTGCGGTTTCTTCTTGCCTTCAAGTTTTCTTCCTAATTATGAGGAAACTTCTGACTTCCTCAGTCATGAATTTAAGTGTTTCATTGGGTTGCAAACTGACAAAATGTTCTAAGTAACTGAGAGGTGCATCTAGGTACGTTTGTAATGTGAATAATTAGACACATTCCTATCCTTATATACATTCACAAATTTAAAGGAAGGGAAAAAACAAGTCCTCTAACAGGCCTTGTGGAAAGCTAGAACATGTTTGAATAAAATATTCACTATGACTCCTTTATTTGACAAAAATTCCCAGACCATGACTTCCTTTCGTAGTTCAAATGTCAAGCATCCCTTCCACTGTGGTCAGGGTGGCATGCAGGAACAGAAGGAGACCCTAAACAGAAGTCTTTAATGATGACAAGCCTGGTTAACTCAATGACCCACAGCATCTTTTGTCTCCCTTTCTCCCCATGTTGGCTCCTGCTGATTTAGATGGGGGAAGCCAACTAGCAGAGCAGTTGCTCATGCATAGTCTAGCGAAAACGCTTTCTTCACCGTTGTGCATAGAGTGCAAAAGGGTCTTCAATTTCCTCTGTACTGTTTTTCAGGTTTTGTCTTTTTCTCTGATTGACTAGCTTTATATTGATTGAAAAGTCATTTCCTTTCCCAGTCTTCTGAAAAACAAAATAAATGTTTTCTGTGACCCTAACTCTTAGATTTTTCTTTCCACAGAGCTAAAGAAAAAGTTTCCTGTCAATTATATTGAAGGAAAAATTATATTGTTGTTTTGTAGCACTTTTTTTCTCCCTATGTGTCAAAAGGGAGCAAATGATGCATTAAAAGCCTAAAAGCTGAAATAAAGATTAGGTGTAAAGTGCTATTGATCCCTTTACAAAAAGAAGCTAAGACAGATTCCACTCCCTGTCAGGTTACATTTTCAGTAAGTTTCCCAGATGCAAGGTTTGAAAGTTCTACAAAGGAGTCTTTAAAGTGTTGTTGAAAGTATCAAATAAGATTAGACTAGACAGCAAAAACAACCATTAAAAATGTCAGTGATGCAGTGAAGTAGTGTCAGGATGCACTGTCCCAGTGTTTAATGTATCCCAATGCCTGGATGTTAAAGATGCCCATATGAACTTCTAGAATTTAAAAATATCACTTACTACCTTCTCTGTGTGTACTCTCTACATATATATATATTATACATACATATGTATCTCCATGTCCAGAATCCACAAGGTCTTAGGCACATGATGTAGCTTTCGTTGGATGGAGTTGAAGAAAACTCCCATTTTCAGTTCCCTAACTTGGTATTCATCCAAAGAACAGTCTGGCTATTTTGGAGATTGTTATAAGCTAAACCAGTTCTAATGAGAACCTCTCTACCTTCTTGTTCCTGACAAAGTCTTTTGCTATTCATTTGCTCCAACCAGGAAACTGGACAGCAGCTGAAAAATTATGTGACTTCTTAGAAAAGTGTATATGGTCAAATGTCATATTTATTAGAAACCAGATACTCAAAAGGTTTACATTACTTTCTACATCAATTGATGACTAAGTTTAGAAGCTGTAGGCACAAAATGCAGACAGGATCAACTATAAAACTGTCGATTGTTAGTTGCATGAGCTGGAGGCAGCAGAGCCAGATAAATCTAAAAAAAGATTAGGAAGCTTCTGATTAAATTCTATAAAGTAAAAAACAATTCTACAAAGCTGAGGCAATGCAATGATTGTCCTGATTCTCAGTAGGACACCTTTAGAAAATATGCAGACATTAATTGGGGGGAGAAGGGAAGAAAAATACCCAAAACCCCCAACAAACAACCACACAAAACAAATAGTAGCAAATGCCCAATGAAAACAGATGATGAACCTTCGTCGTAATCTAATACATCTGGAAATATACCAGTGATGGTGAAGGTAGACTCTGCTACTCAAGAAGCACTAACAGTGTACAATTTTTGTAGAGCAAGGGGGTAAACCATTTGAAATCCTGCAACACTCGTGATAGAGGCAGTAGCTCAAAAAAGGGGTCAAGGATAAGGATGACAGATTATTTGGGGTGAACTGCTTTAGGTTAATACCAGAAGTGGCAGAAAAACTCAGAGATGAGACTTAAATTCAAAGTTGTTGGAATGCAAAAGGAATTTCGAAGAAGCCTGTAATTTTGTACTAGAAACCTATACTAGAAAATACTAATTTCTGTTAAAAAAGATATTCAGTGACTTTGTGAAACCAGTAAACCCTGGCTTCACACAGATTTGTGTCATATTTTCCCATTTCTTTTCTATTTGGAACCATTCTTCTGTACCCTCTTAAAACACAATGCACTTAGGTCATTCTGAGACACCCATAACGTACGCTTTCAGATTGTGTCATGTTTACTAGTTAATTTTTGGTTATATGTCATATGCCTGGTCCACTCAGAGGATGCAGAACACAGCTGCAACAGCAGAGCGAAGCAGTGTTGACAAGATTTCCATAGGGCTAAATGATGAGTACTCTTTCCTTGTTTAGTGTCGCCTCATTTTCCACGTTTAGTGTGGTTCAATGATGAGCAAGAGCAGAACCAATGTTGTGTCAATGTTCTAAAGGGGCAAAAATAACCCAAATAACTACAGATCAGAGGATTTGACATGATGCTGTGGAAGACTTATCAGAATACCTAAAGTGCAATGTTATCCTTAAATTTTTCAAGAGAAATTTAATTTATTCTAATGAAAATGAACCTGAAATGCCTCTAATAGGCACTCCTGTGGTACAAAAAGTACAGAACTTTCAAGCAAAAGCTGGAGTCAGTATCCAAAAGCCACATTTTGTGCATTTTAAGCTCTAACTTTGAGATAGTTCTGGTTAAATTTAATGGAGTAAATTTGTTTTACCAGCTGAAAAACACTAGGTGATCTCCTGCAATGTGCTTCTCGGTCTAATTTTAGTGGAAACTACTCTTCACATCCTTTAAGACTGTTCCATGATGCAAACTGCACCATTGTAGGTTAGAATGATTAAGAGTTTTACTTATTATAAATTAACAAGTCATGAACAAATCAATTCAGATAGATCATAGCTACCATGATCTATCGCTTAGTTGTTGCTTGTACACTTGCCTGTACGCTTGTGATCATTGGAGGGGGCAGAGTAAGAGAATAGTCTGAAGCTTGGTTTTCACTTTGGGATGAGTTGGCAGCTTGCCTACTTTTCTTGTAGAATTTAGAATCTTTTGTCCAGCAGCTGATAATCCTTCCAAGCATCCAACAACAAATTCATGTACTATATTTTCCTGTCTGAGATTTTCCTTCTTCTGAATTGATTGAGATCTTGTGACACTAACCTTCAGGTATAGCCTATGAAGTGAGACCTTCCAAACACCTTGTCAAAACAGCATATTTAATGGATATTCAAGAGCTGAAAAAGAAAAACAAATCAGTGAATTTACTAGAAGTCTTCTTACAGTTTTCAGACCTTACAGTGCTTTTGCTGCCAGATGCTGCTTTCACTCATCTTGAAAACTATCTGCATCAATAGCAATTGTTCCATTTACATATTACTTTAAGAAATATTTTCCTCATACCATTACTGACAGCAGCTCCAACTGAGAACACGGACAGAAACATGTGATTCCACATTTTAACACACTTAAAGGAATCCATAGACAGGCTATTGAAGGACAGATGTGAGTGAAGTTACTTGACTGATCACAAGAATGACTCTCCACTTCTTTTCAGCTAGTTATGATTAAATATATGAAGAAGACATATCGATGTTGATGTGTAACATATCAGCATCTGATGTGCAAACCAAAATTGATAAAGCAGTACCAAAAACTTCAGCATGCATTACCATTCAACTAACATACCATGGATCACTATAAGTCTTCTACAGAACATTCAGTAACCAAGGGCACTCGTACAGGTGTGTGTCTTTTTGCTCAGAATTAGTATGGTTATGTTATGTCGGAATACCAACACATCTACACTGTGGTTCACAGACAAACCCTTGTAAAGAGCAATCTGTGCAGTACACTTGAGCAAATGGTGTTATGACAGTGCCGTTGGTCTAAGAATGAAGAAGAGTATTTAATCTGAAAACAGCATGGAAATAATGGGAAACAAAAGGCATATACTAAATTTTCAAATGACTGCTCTTGTTGTGCCACTATTATCTACTTTAGAAAGGACTGTAGTTATTACTCAGTTAATACACAGAACCAAATGAACACCATGTATATTAATCATTGAGTTCTTTTAGCAAGTGTAATATGAGAGCCTTCGTTGCACGTCTCATGTCATGCTCATCTTCCACATCAGATTTTTAGATTTTGTTCTTACCTTCTGAAATTTATAGAACTGCATCTCAGCATCTCCCTGTGTTTTTAAAACTTGCCCCTTTTACCATACCTGTTATTCCTTCCACAGGTTTTTACATTGAAACTCTGCCCTTTAAATTATTTAACTCCACAGTGTATGAAGAACATGTGCAGCTTGATAGCTTCTGTTTAAAGCATATCCATAATGTATCTTGCACTGTTCAAAATGCCCTATATTAATTACAGTGTCCTATACCTCTTTGGTTACTATTCTTAGTATAGTCTGTGTATGATATGCCTGGGGACCAGCAACATCCATTTTGTGTGGTTTTATATAGGCTAATCTTGAGACTTAACTCTGAATTCTTTCCAAAATGTCATGAAAAGAGAAAACTCTAGGTTGTACTTCAGAAAAGAAGTACAAGTACAAAGGAAAAAACCCCAGATTTTACAGCTACAATTAATATTCTTTCTAGGACCTTACATAAACACTTCTCTAATGAAATGCAGAAGTGTTTGGCTTTTGTTTACTCTGTAAAGTTCATAGATCATATATATTTTGTTAAGTACGCTGTGTCTGGACAGTAACAAAATGACTTCTTAGCACTGGTCACAGTGTTTGCAGCAGCAGGAACTCTCTGGAGGGAGAGGTAGATTGAATCTTCCTTGGAAAAACTTGAGTGTGCCCATGAGAAGAAGCTTCTAGCCTGGTACAGAGTCTGTCACACTGTTGGAGCTGGAAGACTCTAAAGAATAGGTCAGTAATAAACAGGCAGCAGAGATAAATCTGGGAGAGTATGATGGGAGGATGTGAAGATGGTTGAATGCCAGAAAGCACTGAAGCTGCTATACAGGGGCAAGAGTGGAGGAAGGAGCTACCCACTATATGAGTAGACTGTAGACAGCACAACTGTACTATAATAAAACCTAGTTGGAGAGGAACAGGACTTCGATTTCCTGATACACTTACTTCAAAAACAGAGCACTTCTATGCTCTGGACCTCCTCACAGCAACGACGTTCACATGCTGAAGGAGAATGTAGAGAAGTTTGCCTTTTAGTATTTAAGATTTTCTGCCTACTAGGCTTTACATTTTGTCCATCCAGGAGGATAAACAATGTCATGTGATTTAGATCACCCATCTCACCCACCAACTGCAGTATTTTGTCCTGCAGGTTGCAATTTGTTGAAACAAAATAGCAGCAAAAGGCTTCCTTGTCTCTAAGGTAGAATACAAACTGAAAAAATAATTTCAGCATAATGCAAGTAATTTCTTAGAAATATTTTAACCAGTTGAAGCAGTGAGGGATATTCATTGACTCAAGAACAAGAAGAAAACACTATTTAAAATATCTCTTCCTTTCTTCTAAGCTACTTATCCCTTTTTATTCAAGCTTTTCCTGAAACCTTACTTCTCTATTAGGGCTCAAGGCAGAAACAGCAAGTCAGATCACATGGAAGGTGATCACCATGGTTTGCATACTGTATTTCAGAATTATTCCTCCACTAATAATTAACATACTTCATATTATTATAAGTCATGTGTGAGGAAGAGCATCTGTTTGTTCTTAGTTTGTATGTTGCACCTCCTTAAAAAAAGGAAACAACTAGGTCAGATGACATTTGATGGCAGGGATTGATCCTGTTTATTGTTGGAGCAACTTACACTCCCAGAAGAGGAAATGACTGAAAGAGTCATAAGAAACGTAGGGTGTGCAACACAAGAAAATACTGAGAAACCTCTGAGAGGAAAAAGGAACAAATACATACCCAAGAATGACAGAAAAAGAGGATTCGGAGAAACAGAAGAAATTATGCATGTCAGAAAGCCACTGAATTGAGTGAAAGCAGACTTGGAAGCAAGAAACTGCCCTGCAAGGACACGGGGGGCAGAATAAGATTTTTTTGCAAACCTTTTGCTTTCTGCTGGGTTTTCTCTGTTTTTATGATGTCCCTGTTGTCTTTATTCTTCATATAAAAGATTGCTTTTGGACTTTGAAAGCCTTTTTGGTCTTTTTAGGGTAAGACTCCTTTCATTCCACTGAAAACTCTGTGAAACAGTAACTTGTTCTTACAGTGTCTTCGGACGATTGGGGTGTTAGTGGACTACTGCTACTTCTCTGCAGTGAGCCGACTGAACACAAGGGGAAAGGTATTCTGTTCTCTGCTGAAGGAAAACAAACAGTGAAAGTTACAAGGGGAATCAAATGTCAAGAGGGCTCAACTTTCTGAAAATATTGATTTCATTGAGAAAAAATAAAAATACTGAAAGCATTTTCTCTGAGATATTTCACAATCATGAAGGAAGGAAAGGGGAGAGTAAGAAGAAATGGAAACTGCAAGAGAGTGTAAAAGGAAACTGAGTGTCCACAGCAGACATCTATTTTTAGATTTAAAAGAACACTGTCTTTATCAGAGTCTTCTCTGAAAAACAAAAGAACTATTATCCACCTTTTTAAAACTGGAAAAGAGTAAGAATATAAACAAAGATATAACTGAAGACATTTGCAGATTTTCTTCTTCAGAGAAATGTGCCAGGATTCACTCTGTGTGACACCTAGCATTTGTTTGTTCACACTGACCTGATTTTCAGGAAGCTTTAGGTTTTCACGTGTAGTTACCAAGGCAAAAAAATTGTTCGTGGAAAAGATGTATCATTAAACCATTAAAGCTTTCGTGCACATAGTTCCCTATAAATTAGATACAAACTACTTAAATACTAATCTGTGCTAATGCTTTTATATGTAAAATAAGTAAGTATGTTTTTATTCCATTTCAAACCACCAATCCTTCTTTCTTGCCCATATTTACATTTTTCTCTTGCATTAAGTACATATAATTTAACACATTTAGAGGGTAATTCTTCAGCTGGGGAGTCAAATTTTACATCAAAGCAGATACTATATTTTCATCATGTTTTTAATGGCAACATTTTGCAAGTGCATGAGAAGTAATAACTGCTCATCAGACAAAATAAAATGAAACTTGGAAAAATGTAGAACAGGTTTAATAAACTATTTGACCTGCAAAGAAAAATATTTAAATTTGTAGTCAACTTATACAAGCAAATCACTCACCAAATTTCCTAATATTATGGTGCTAAGTAAGCTAATTATCCCTATTAAACATTATTAAAATAACATTTTTTTCCTTTGAAGTTAACACATTAGTGTTAAAATAACTATCAGACATGAGTAATATAAAAAACACAAACAACAAAGACAAATGCACAATATTAAGTACATGTTCTTTCAAATGTTTGGACTTTGCTGAAGATTGTCAGGGCATATCAGAATGCTGCTCTTTACAACCCAACACTAGAAATACAGAGAACATAGGGAGATCTGACTTCTTACTGCAACACATTGAATGAATTTCAAAGCTTTATGTTCTGGACTCAACATATTCTTCAGAGCCAAAATATCTATCATCTCCTGCGTTAACTGGGTCTACACTGATGCAAAACTGAGGAGAGACATGGAGGGTTTTTTTAAAAAAGCAAATGTATTTGCATAATACACACAAGTGAAAAATGAAACTTTCAAACTAAATTCACATCAAGAGTGAAAAGGATAGATGTTTATAATCATTCATTATAAAAGTTACAGTTGAAATCCATTCCAACATTCAAAGTATGTATTTAAGGTAATCAAATTACAATAACTTTGTTAATCCACCAGACGAATAAAAATTATTCAGCTGGATTTATCTTAGAAAAAAAATGCCTACTCAGAGAAAAATAAGCATTATGATGATTAACCACCATTCTGTGAAGTATGTCACTAAATGTTAACTTTAATTAATTACTTTAATTAGTTTGTTTCTTCAAATGCAAAACACAACTTAAAATTTCATATATAATATATGCATTTCATGGGAAATACGAAATGCAAGCCTTATCCTGTCTCCTTATTTGAGACAAAGAGGAACAGGAGACAAGCTTGGCATTTGCAAAAGTTAACACAGGACATTTTCTTTTCAAAACAATCAAAGAATGTTTCATCTTCTTGTAGCGTTACTTAATGATTCATGCATGTAATCAGTACAGGTGTTCATCAGCCCAACTGTAGCTTTATGAAAGTTAGAAATGGCCTTCACTGTTGTTATTTCAACCAAAAGGCATATACAAGTACAAGTTTTAGACATTGCATCTAGGTGTGGCAAGATTTCACCTCTGAAGATATATCTCTCTTTCTCCCTTCTTACAGACAGAATCTAGCAAACTTGATTAGAACAAATATTTAAACTTTATCATCTGGCTAAAAAGGTGGACTCAACTAGACTCCATGATTAAGCAGAGGGCTGTTGTCAATACAGGATAGAAAATAACTATAAATGGAAAAGATAGTTATTTTAATCAATGGGAAATAATGATGAAAAAGGTCTGATAAACTGTATTGTCTACAAATCATTTGATAACCCCTCTACTGACCTCACTTCCAAATTAGGTAATAGGTAGTATATTCTTTCTCTAACTGATTAGACTAAACTTAAACTATCTTGAGGGTTAACAAAGAAAATGAGCAGAACTTGTCTGTCTTTCTCCTGTGAATCTTTCTCATGAGCCAGCGACTTTTGACTATCTTTTGTTATTACAATGACAATTCTGCCCTTGTTTACATCTTCGTCTCTTCTTATAAGAGTTTTAAATAAACAATAGAAAAAAATGCAATAATTCTTTCCTAAACTTGCTGATGGGGAGAATCAAAATGCAAAGATTTCAGACGTAAGATGTGCATAAAAGGGAATGAATGGTCAAAGATGTAATAAATTTCTTAAGACCTAGGCTTAAATTTAAAAACTGTGTTTCACTTAGAAAAGGGAAACAACCTGAGTTTTAAAAAACAAAGAAAACAAAAAGCCTCATGAGTGCTAAAGTCTGTTTAGGATCTTGTAAAAGAAACTGCCCTTTGGACCTCCTCCAGTTTATCCATATTCCTAACCAAAATTGAACAGTTGCCCATGACCACATATACTTGTTCCTGAGGATATTACTTCTGTTTTCCAAAAGTGTTTCAACTCCAGCATGAAGAAAAATGCTGTGTAAATGAAAAATATTGCAAACAAATATCTCAGCATTTCTGATTTGAATTTTCTCATAGTCTTTTAATCTGCCAAAAAGCTTCATTTTTTTCTGAGTTTTCTGTTTTATTTTGTCAGAAACATTATTTAAATTGTTCAGTTCCTTGAATTTTCATTGGACTGTAAAGCCACATTTCAAGCCATCTCTTAATGACATGATGGAATACATCCTGCTAAAATTAAATCAGCTTTATGTTAAATTATATTAAATGTTTGTTAAAGATATCTTGTCTTTTAACATGTTAGTCTGCAGCACCAGTTTTTGAAATCTGTATATCTCTGCTGAAGACAGCTGAGAAAAACCAGCTTATAACAAATATGGGTATTCTCTGCTATTTGAGAGAATAAAAAAAATCTTTGCCCAGTTAATTAATTTCCGCTTTAATACAATTATATGAAACTCCCTAATACTTTATTTCCACGTAAATCTGTGATTAGCTTATACAAATGTGATCAGTAAATATGAGGAGTTTTTATATTTGTGACTTCACAATATTTCTTGTAAGAAATTAACTGGATAAATGAAAAATAATCTTTTTTGTAACTGCTTTATAACTTTCACCATACAAGCGCTTTGTTGGCAAGCACTTAAATATAATTGCGTTGAAAATTAAGCATATAAATTAAATACAAAATAAATTTGCATTGAAAGTTCATTTTGTTGGGTTTTTTCACTGTTTACCTGACACTGCTTAGAACAGAATGTATATCCTTTAGATGCGGTATATAGAGAATTCTGTCTCATCATCATTCAAGGATTTGGCATAATTTGGGTAGAGCTTCAAAACGTACGTCTTAGTTGGATTGATGTAAGGACTTCAGACTCGTGGAGGTGTACAATATATGTCTGGCTTTTGAGGCATATAATAAGCATACAAGCACTTTCAAAACAGTATATTTAGTAATTGCATCGTGTGTATCTTCTAAGACGCGAAGTGTAAGCATCTGTATGTAATACATTTGACTCCTATGAGCCAGAGAGGTAATAAAATTATATTGTCATTAAAAATTGTATTTACATGATTCTGTAACCTCTACATCATAGTCAAGATACAGTTACAGCTGAGGACTAACTCCACCACTGACCTTTTATGACATTCTGTAAAGCTTATTGTCAGCACTACAAGCTGCAAAGTAATGGAAAAAAAACCTAAAACAATTCCCAAACCCAGATCAGTTTCTAACCACATGTAAGCTCAGCCATGTTATGCGATAAAGTGACCCAGCATGTATCTTGCATCTGTAATTATTTCCCATATTTCCTAAAGCAGTCACCCTAATGTGAACTAATCTATGAACTAGTCATACCCATATTTAAGAGACTGTTTCTTCCTTTTTGCTTTAGAATTAATATTTTGTTGATACAAACAGGCAGAAACAATTTAATAATCTCTTGGAACAATTTTCTCACTCAACTTATACGAATACTCATTAAGACAGCAGTCCCTCATTTTCATATGAATCACACACCCCAGTTTAGGGCAAAAATGCAGATTCGCGCAATCCATTTAAGTCACACTTTACCTAGTTGAATGTAACACTGGAATAAACATAGTTGAAATACTTTTCAGTGTGTCTACACTCAAGATTTAACTTTCTAAATACTGAAAACATAACTATGTTTACTTTAAATTAATTTAAATATAGTTGTGTAAAAATGTAAGGTATTCATATTTGACCTGTTTTGAAAAAAACTTTCTGAATCTCTGAAAGAAAAGTGGATTGCAAAGTGCCAAATAGATACATATGCATTGCAAAATATTTGAAACCAGGTTTTTAAATTTCAAAGTTATATCTGTTGTGCAAGGTTCACTTTTTCTCCACAGGAATCAATGTTTTATACTACATAAAAGGGAAGAGTCACAAGAGAAACATGGAAAGAGTGACCCAGCTGCTTTTGTAGCTTGTAATAAGTAGTAAGAAAGTGATTTGAACTTAGTTTTCATTTCTGTGGTGGTCCAACAGGCAGTAGCTGTTGGGAATGGCACCTTTAAATACATTGGTTTAATTCGGCTAAGTTTCAGGGGAAGGGTAAATGTCATGGAGGGCAAGGTTGATTTATGAATATACTGAATTTCTCTCAACTACACTTTGATCACAGACTTAAACTCATGTTCTTAGAGTGAAGAAACATATGCTAAAGAAGAACTTGTCACGCAGGACATCTATAATTAAAGAATATCTTCAATGAAAGCATTTCAAAACATCTCCATTAAGCTTTGTCATACTGCAAAAAGAACATGAGCCTCTGTGTAAAGAAAAGTTAAACAATTGTCAGCTGAAAGCAGATGAGGGTTTTATTGAATACCTGTATTACTAATTCATGAAGAAGTACCCACGCAAAGCAGACGAGTTACAATCATTGCTTTTAATCATTGTGCAATTTTTATTACTAATGGAACTACAAAACAAAAAGAGAAGGATACATTTCCTTTACCAGTGGCCATAGTTTTATTTCAGGAGAAATCAGTGACCTAGGTCACTGAGTTGTCACTGTTCCTAGTACCAGGATCACCTCTTCATGAAGAGACAGGTAGGATTACTGTCTTGAAGACAGCATAGATCGGGACATTCAAACCCCATGAGCTGGGGTTACACAAAGGTTAAAGTATGGATAACCATTTCCAAAAGGAATAAAACTTATTTAATGATAAAAACCACCACCCACAACAAATATAACACAGATATATAGAATTTCTAAAGGAATATAT
Source organism: Dromococcyx pavoninus (assembly GCA_033558185.1). Taxonomy (NCBI): domain Eukaryota; kingdom Metazoa; phylum Chordata; class Aves; order Cuculiformes; family Neomorphidae; genus Dromococcyx; species Dromococcyx pavoninus. The sequence continues at coordinate 3,116,534 of JAUMJL010000060.1, read as the reverse complement.
AATAATTTATAATCAAGAGGGTAGTATCATTTCTTCAATTTTTTAAGTGAAAAAAAAATATTAATTTTGAGAACCTACCAAGATATTTGGTTGGTTTTACCTAATTATAGTTATTTCCATTCATAATAATATTTGTTTTAATTTATAAATGTACGTGACTATAGCTCTCGAGGCATTTTAGTAGACACAGTAATGAGATGATGCCAAAGTGTGTGTGTAAGCAATTCTTTTAGAAGTACCCAAGTTTCAAAAATTAATAAAAAATCTTCTCATTAACAGAAGTTTAAAGAAAAATTAATATTGTTCCCACTCCTGAAAGATAACAGTGGTTGTTCAGTCTGTATGAAATGAGGATAATTAACTGTTCCAGATAATGAGATTTTTCTACTTTTCTCAAAACTGTGACATGGAATACTCAACTGTTTCTGCTTCAAGGATGTTTTCACTGTCCTAGCAGAACATACTACTACAACTCATGTTTTCACTGTAAATATGTACTTTTATTTTTTTAAATTATGGTATTATGATAGCGAAACATAATTGACAGATAGAAGCTGCTATCAATATGGAATATATTTAATTTCAAGCATAAAATAAGTCAAATTTTTTTTTTTTTTAAGATCGTGGTCCATACTGTTTCAAGTACCATTGAGATCATGATCCTCAAGGGTAGCCACAGTCAAAAGAGGGATCTACCTGACTCTGCATATTGGAGATTCCCACTTTGACAACTTTACTTTTCAGACCCTGATTTGACTCTTTCACTAATCTAATAAGTCTATAAAATAACTTTTAAAATATTAAGCTTCAGTGCAATCCAGAACCTGATTTTGCATAGAAGCTCTTTCATGAAAATACAGAGATCATAGCTCTTTGCTTGAATGAACTGCTAAAACAATATCCCTTGGGAGTAAGAAGGAAGAACTCTTTTGTCTCCTTTAGACTTGCACCTGTAAAACTGAGGTCAGAATATAGAGAACAGGCAAAGATCAAGATATATTTATTCATTCATTCATTCTTCTGTCTGAGCCAACAACATTACAAAAGATTTAATCTTTACTCTGTTTTTCTTATTGGCTCTTTTTTTCTCTGTCTGCTGCTGTTTCATTTGTAGGTTTTCAGTACCCCTTTTTTCAAAGGGAAACCCACCTGGTTTCCATTTGATACCCTTAAGTCTTGTGGTGTTAATAGAACTCATCTAGTCCCATCCATAATGCTTTGTATTTCTACATTAAGCATGGCAGAACTCAGGCGTGTCTCATTTTTCAGGTACTAAAAGGAAAAATCTTTCATTTTAAAAGGTGGTATCATATATTGGAAGTAAATATTGTGAAAAATCAACATGAAATAAATTCCCAGAGCTTTCTCAAGGAGTAGCAGTATGCTTGTTAGAAATGTATATTTCTCGCCAGTTTTCAAAGCAAACCCAAACCATTCCAAAGACTGATAAGCAAGCATAAACAGAGGCAAAGAAACAGGTAAAACGTAAAATTCATCCAAAACATGAAGTTAACGAAAACATGAAGGCTTTTTCTTTGCTTATGGGCATTTTTAAACTATACGTGGGTGCTACAAGACTTAAAAGTTGTTCTGAATCAATTCAGAAGTTTGTCAATTTGAGCTTAAGCCAAATGACTATCCAATGAAAAGTAACAGATGCACCTGATGACATAGCATTCCAGTTCAAGGACACAGCAGAACTATCACTCTAGTTCTCCCCAGTGACAGACAAAACTATTGATTTCACATTTACAGCTCAAATGCCTTTTTTTTTCTCCTTTCTAGAATAACAACAGAATTTGAAGTGTATGAAGAGCTTGTGGGTTTGGCTTCAATTCAAGGCCAAACAAAGGGCTTTGACTTTCACCACAGTCTGCAAAAGTATTTACAAGCGCTGTATTTGGATTTGTGCAAACTTGTTGATTTTTCAAGCTATCACGCATTTTCAACAGCTAAAGCACAGAATAGTACATTTTCTTTTTGTTTTCTTATGGAAAAATTTACAGGTACTAAAATCCATCCGAGAAAAGGTTAACTGATAACTTGAAACCTGCTATATTTTGTGCACTATGCACTGAGAAATTGAATCACTGATAATTGATCTACTGATGCCAGCCACCAAAGAGAGCCAATTAATTTGGGTCACCTGAAAGCATATATTGTTTTTCTAGGCAGGAAAAAGAAAGGTAAAGACAGGGGGAAAAATACCCAAACAATTCAACTTCTTTCGTTTTCATTTTGTTCACTGAATAATTTGTTGAATATGTAAAGAGAACGCAGGGGGTTTTAAACTCATTTAGCTAAAAAAATAGGAAAAAAAATCAAATGCTCATTATTTTGTAACTGTGCAATTTTTTATCTATTTTCAGGTCCTTATCAAAACATTAATACATTTTTCCTACTTTCAGGTAAAGTTCATTAGAAAAAATGTATTTTAACCACTTCCCTTTTTTTATATATATATTTCTTTTTATTTTTGTGGTATAAAATTGATCTACACATACATAAAAACTGAAAGTGATCTTTCTGCCTGCTTTATGTCTTTTTTCCCTCTCTTTTCCACTTCACTTTTCCAAAAGGAGGGGAAAAATAAGGAGGAACTGCTAAAACTAGAGTGAGTGCAGGACTTTTTCTTATTTACAGACTCATGGTTATTAATTTGTTATTTATGTTTTCAGTTTGTGTGACTGATATTGATACAAAAGATTATGTAGGTTTTTTAAGTAAAAATCATAAGAGAGACAAACAGCTGTCAACCAGTTTTACTGAGAGACAAGAAACTGAGCAAAGAGAATGTCCCACGGAGAAGCTGGCTCTTAACACAGGAACTGAGGCGATATGAAAATGTTGCCAGAGAAGACGAGTGTAAAGAGCTGGACATGAGCATCACTCCACTGCCTAGGACTTTAGCTGGAGCCATGTGTAAGAGAGAGAGGGGACTGTCTACTGCATCTTGGAGCAGTACAGCACAACAGGATCCGATATGTAGAGCTCGTGAAGATCATGAATTTCCTCACCAAGCACATTCTGGGGGGGAAGGGGGAAAGTTTCGTTTCAGACTAGCTCTAGTTTCTTGCCATGGACTGAGCCCAAATCATCTGAAAACAAACCAGGTTGTACATTCCGAGACAGCTACGAAATCTGAATCAACACACGTTAATTGAGGAGAAATGGGAAAGTTTACACTTCGGATGCACTTTGTTGATTCAAACTAAAATATTAATGTCTCCTCAAGGAGTTCTTACTTGAAGATGAGGAACTTGGGTAGACTGAGTGATTGTCTCCCATCCACAGTATAGAAGTACTGATGTTAAAATGATCTCCACTTCTCTGTTTCTAGCTAAATATCAGGCATATCATTTACATTTTCTCTTTCCAGAGAAGTCTGTTACAATTTACCTTCAGAGATGAACAAACTTGCAGTTAGAGAGCTTTGCAGTTCAGAGAATTCTTTAAACGGTGATACTTCAAAAGACAGATTAGAAAACCTGCTTCATAGTATTGATGATTATTCTTTTTATCCTTCTGTGATCTCAGCATATCAGTGTGTAATATGACATTAACTTTGATTTTTCTTACTCCCTAAAATGTTACCATTTGTGCAAATATTTTAATGTCTGTCATGATGCAACTGAAATACTTTCCACTTCTGTACACTTCAACGTTGATAAAAATCCACAACAAAAGTACTATATATAGCAGAACTGTATGTGAATGAATATAACAAATTTAGAGTCCCCTTAAGATTAGATTCTATATTCAAAGAAGTCAAGCAAGCATGAAACCTACAGTTATTCGGGCTGTTTGAAGCTGCCTGTGCCCAGAATACACCTTCTGATGAGCGGAGACCATTTTATGGGGCTCTTTTAGAACAGAAAGAAAGCGTGACACATTATAGATAAAACCTACATTCAAAATTACTGTTAACAGCTTTGGTACAGCAGTTATAGAAACACTGAAAACACAGTAGCAAAAAGACTAACAGGTCAGTTAATAGGTTCATAAGTTTTTGAAAGTAGGTAAAATATTTGCTAAACTCCTGACTGAAATTACAGGTGACAGATTTTGTTTGTTGATTTTTTGTTTCTTTTTGTTTATTTCTTGTCAAACTGTGTAACAAACTTACATGCATGGCTGTTCTTTGCAGTGTTGCTCAAGTTCTGTGGGAGAAGAGATTCACCTAGCCAACCCAGACAGAATAAGGTTATTTAATGCACTAAAATAGCTGGCAAATATTAGGACACAGTGATTTATTTATGGTCTTGTGTTTCCTGTGTATTTTCATCATTTCTAGTGTAATATCATGATGGGATATCCTTAATTATAACTTGTGAATTTAGTATTTGAAAAAAGTATTTTTCTATAAGTGTTCCTTTGCAAATGTTTTTAAGGTTATAGCTTACGTATATGCACTTCAAAACCAATCTATGTTGAAAATGAATGAAAGGAAAGCATTTCCAATTTTTGCACATGAAAATATTACTAGCAACTCTACATTTTTTCATGTAAAAAACTAGGTAATTCAATTTGGGGTTCAAGAAGAAACCTTAGTTTTGTGTATGTAGACATTCTTGGTTTTGGCTTTGTAACCACAATGCTTAAACACAGATCATTGAATTATATGGAAACTAGGATTGTTGTTCATTTGTTCTCATATAAAATGCATACATATCTTAGATTTCCTGTTTCTTGTTTTTAGCTAAAATAAGCTTCAGTTGCTGGAGTAAATCAATAACATTTGTTTCCAGCTCCTCTTGTGACAAATGTATTAAGTATTTTTCCTTTTTCTTAATTAGACTGTAGTGCACAGATGTGTTTCATTATTACCGGCCTTTCTCTCTCTTTCTCCTTCTCCTTCTCCTTCCTCCCATGCCTTTTATTTAGTATTCCAAAGCCAAAGACAGTGATTAACTCACCTGAGTTCCTTTTTTCAATACTGCAAGTCAAAAAAGCTGGTTTTGCTGGGCTGAGATATATGATATTCCCAGCTGATTCTCTCCAGGGCACAGAAAATGAAGCCTAAGTGAGCACAGTATTTCTTGGGTGTACTTTGTGTGCCACTGATTTCCATGATACTTTGAAGCTTACTTATATTCTACATTCAATTGTATTTTCCCCTTCTTCTACCGTTTCCATTTCTACCTTAAAAAAAGTATCTTAAAAGTCTGAACTAAAAATAAATCATCCAACCTCTAACACATATCTTCTATTTCTAGTATTGAATAGCCTTCTTAGGAATCTAAAAACAGTGTGTCAAAGTTTCATTTACGCATTGTTAATCCCATTTTTTGCAACACCTATTCCCAGAATAATTTTACAGGAAACCAAAAATAACAACGCGTCAGACTAAGACGGAGTAATATAGACACTAACTTCACACAGTTTTAAATACTTATCAGCTTCTACACAAAACTTATATTGTCTCATTGATTATTTCACAGCAGTAATAATACTGATAGCAACACTTTTAATTTTCATAGCCTAAGAAGTCTTTGCATTTGAAAAATCACATTTAAGCTTTCCATTGTTTCTCACATAGTAATACTTCTCCTTTTATACCTGATAGGTTGCCTCCAAAGCCTTCGGATTTTTCTTGGGTGAGGGACTGTTGGTCCACAAGTATCTGTAGAAATATCTAGTGCCATGAATGTTTTGAAAAATTCAAATATATGACAAAAATAATTCTCACAGAGATAAAATATGCTTTACTTTTTTGGACATTTTCTTCCTTTGACAAATACAAATTCAAAATGAAGAAAAATAATTTATTTATTGTATATGTCTCTGAAAAAAAAACTCATCGATATATAGCAAGTATGAAATATAATGGTTTATACACTTTAGCATTCTAGACATGCTTTATAAGGAGCTGAATACATGTAGGCATCTTCTATTTTCTTTTACTGAAATTATTTGATCATAAATTGTATATGATTTTAACAATTTTGTGATGCTCATTTCCCTTCCTGAATGAGCATACTTCTGAGAACAAATTATTGGAGCAAAAGGATAATATTCCTGCTCCTTTACAGAAGAACACACAACTGGCTTCAAGGCTTTCAAATTTTCAGTCACCAAGAATCATTATTGCCTTCTGCTGCAGGACCTTAAAAAACAGCTCTTATTTCTCCCTCAGTAAAGCACACAAGTACTCTGATACATTTCATTTACTGTTTCAAAGTTACTTATACTTTCCACCACTATGATTAAAATAAAAAGGAGACAAAGATTTAAGTACCAACATAAGAATCTGGTATCTCTACAGAGAAATACTTTCACTTCATCCTAAAGGGAAACACAAAATTCTAAGACATCTCCAACATGGTCTAAAATATATCTATATAGGCAGCCTATGTCTTTCTCTAAAGTCATAAAAAGGCCATAGAATGTTATGCATGAATTTGGGATGGAGAATTTCTACAGGTACACTGAGTTTTATGATGAAATCAAGAATATGCATTTGTTCACAAGATCCTGCGAAGATTGTAGTAGGAACTATGAAGTCTTTCTCACTCTACTTTGAAGAACAATTTGGGCTCTGCTGGGGCAATTTGATGTGGCATTGGCTCTGTTACCATAGTAAGGTCCAATGTGTCCTGGTAGAAACTAATTTTGGATTGAAAAATCTATAGTACATTATGAAAGCAATTTACCATGAGAGTTTTCAATTCAAATGTTTTCCTAAATGCTCACTTATTTTACTTGCTTTAAAAAACCTATATATTCTCCCTTTCAGGCTTTTCAAGTGTTTTGCCTGCTTTCAAGTAAATAAACAAAAAGATATACATTATTATGTGACATTCATAAACAGTATCAGTGCCTGGACATTAAACACATCTGTGCTTACACTGAGCATTTTTGTCAGTATCTGGGCCCAGCACAAAGGATGAGGACTCAGTTTGACACAGGGATTTATGGAACTCCAGTTGTCAGGACCACCACAGATATTTTTCTCCTGAGTTCTATAGGTTGTTGTGGAGCATGCATCCACATAGAAATAATGAAGTTTAGGAAGCCTTTCAGCAGTTGCATAATGCCATACTCTGGTGGATTCTGTTGTTTATGCCATTCTTTGTGTTTGTGGAGACATGAGATTCTGGTTTGGGAACTATTGAGCACGATGCCCATCGTGTATTTCTGTGCTGCTGACAGATCATATAATTTTTTGTAACAAAAATATGCTCTGCCAATGCACAATTTTACATAAAGAATGAGTATGACCACTGTGAGATTTTTTTAGAAATGGAGAAATAATAAGGGCAGGTGAGGGCAAAGCCACTAGCAATTCATAGTGAAAACGTTTTATGTTGAAATGTCACTTTCTGTCTAAAGTTAAAACTAACTGGAACCAGATGTGTAGTGTTATGGTCTCCTAAGTCTCACTAGTTTCTCTGTTTAGATGTGTCTCCAGGAACCAATGCAGTTATAGCTGATGACTGAGAAGAGTCAGGAATTCCAGTAGAGTTAGTCAGCTGTGAATGAGAGTGATGGGCTTTGATAATATTCTCATCCACAAAAACTACTGATAATGCTCACACTGAGTGCAGATTCCAGATTAAGTTCTACATGGTCACAAACCAAAATACATCAAAAATATTAACACCTTCATGAGAAACTTTATATCTAATGTGAGTTTAGTGATGAATATTTGTTGTTAACATAGAGATAGTCATGATCACCAGACATTCGTATTCTTAGAAAGTGACCCGAATATCATCAGAATTTCCAATATGGAAGAAACATTGAATGGATGTTGTCATATAAGAAAATGCAATATACCTGTAACAGCAGCTTTAAAAAATATTCTTATTTTTTAATTGACCATAGTGTTGGGATTTTTATTTCTTGAAGGCTGTAAGAAAGTGTTTGTTAGTGTCTTTCTTGTTGGCTGCTGGTTTTTAGGGGAAGAGAGGTGTTGGATTTTTTAAATTTATTTACTTATTTGTTGGCTGAATACAGGGAGATTTGGAATAAATCTATGACCATAGTGGGTATTTTTCATATTTTGGTAAAAGGCGTGGAATGAGAAGTGAACGTGGCATGTAGCTGCTTGTTCAAATTTTTTATAACTGAATATGAAATAACATGAACGAAGATATCTTTTGACATCTTAATAGTCTAGACTGCACTAATATGGCAATGTAATATATTGTCTTTGTACAATGTAAGCCTCTTAACGTACAGCTTCTGGTAATTGGAATATCAACAGATAGAAACACAAATAAATTTTAACCAGCCTAATAGATTTAAAAAAAAACCAAGTTTTTTAAGAATTAATGATAAAATTATCAACATTATGATGTTATTATGACGTATAAAATGGCACTGTGCCTATTGATAAGCAACATATATTTGCCATGAATTTCATAGGGACTGATATATTGAGAAATGTATATCTTGCAGTCTGTAAGGTTTTTCTATGTTATGCCTTCCATTTAGGAAATTAATTTTCTTATGCCCTTCCATCCACTTCACAAGGCAAATATAAATCTATGCCAGACTGTGTTACCATGTTTCCCAGTGGTGTACACTACTCATAGTATAAAGGATTATTTGCAAGTGGTCACAGGATTAATCATGACCCAATTATAGTTTGATCACTTAAGTTTCTGCCACATTCCTGCCTGACTGTCCAAATAGGTAAACTTAAATATCCCAACAGTCTGTTGAAATATTGTTGTTAAAACATCACTGAATCTTAGATACAGCTGTTAAGATATTGGCAGGTGATTTATTTCTCTCACTGAGATTGTTTGTAGTTCACCATGTTGTACGCAATGAATTGTGCAGCCCCTACTGATAGCAAGAAAACCAATTTCATGCTTCTGTCCTTAATAGTCTTATTTGGCAAAATACTTACTAAGTACTTTAAGCACATACTGTAACTATTTCTATTCTCTATACAATACAATATGCTAATATTTATTAATGTTAATGTTAATTTAAACTATATTTTTTCAGGATTCTGGTTTTTGCTTTCTAAAATAAATCAAGCAAGAATAGAAAGTGATCTTTTTGATGGGAAATAGACTCTATCTCCTGTTCAGAAATCCATTTGCCCTTGCCAGGAATCAGATACTTTAGCAGCACGAGCTAAAAAAAGCTAAAACACAGTCATACAAGTTTCATAGCTATGAACACCACCTATTTCCTCTAGATAAGTAATACCTAGCACTGGTAAATTTATGTCTTTGAAAGGTTCTAAGGGAGAAAGGTTACTACTCTTTTGCTCTTTAATGGGACCACTTAAGCACACTGTTGAAAACCCAGTACAGATAATTGATTCTGAAGTCACATGAGCTGAAAGGAAAGAAGTGTGCCATTTACACATTTTGCTCATGTGGTAGTATTGATTCTGTCCTATAAACCAACGTGTCCCCACATAAGATAAACAAAGTGTTTGAAGTGAAATGCACCAACCTATCCAAAGCATCCGTTTTCTGGAGGGAAAAAAGAGAGAGAGAAAGTGAGAGAGAGAGAGACAGAGAACAACTTAGAAAAGCAAGGAAGAACACAGCTTTTTTTTGGTCTGATAATGGTCCCATCTGTGAAAATAAAGGGTGTGAAAATCATCTAAAGCATGCAAGAACTTTTGCAAAGTGGACAGAGAAATATGCTTTCATTCTGATAACCTTGAACTTTCAGAAAGACATAACAGAGAAGAAAGTATATTGTAGGCAATAAGAAAATAATGAGAAGGCATTGTATGGTGTCATGGTTTAACCTTGGCTGGCAACTAAGCACCACACGGCTGATCTCTTACTCCTCTCCAGGGAGAGAGTTGAAAGGGTAAAAGTGAGAAAAATCATGGGTTGAGATAAAGACAGTTTAATAAGTAAAACAAAAGCTGTGCACACAAGCAAATGAATACAAGGAATTCATTCACGAATTCCCATTGGCAGGCAGGTGTTCAGCCATCTCCAGGAAAGCAAGGCTGCATAATGCATAACAGTTCCTTTCGAGGACAAACACCATCACTCCGAACATCCCTACTTTCTTCTTCTTCCCCCAACTTTCTATTACTAAGTATGATGTCATATGGCATGGTGTATTCCTTTGGTCAATTAGGTTCAACTGTCCCGTTCAGTGATGGGGTAGTATCAAGTCCTTGGCTCTGTGTAAGCACAACTCAACTATATTGAAAACATCCCTGTGTTATGAATAGTGTTTCCAGCACAAATCCAAAACATAGCACCTTACTAGCTACTATGATAACTGTATCCCAGTCCAAACCAGCACAGATTGATTTACAAGTACAGAGGCATATGCATGAGAATTCTCTTCTGGATAAAGGTCTTATTTCTATTTTGAGTAGCACTAGAGGACTTTTTTAGCAAACTGGTCAAAATCAAACAAAAAAAAAAAGGTGATGTAAAACTCTGATTTCTGGAAAACAGCAAGGAGAAACAATAGAACACTTCTAAGTGCCTTAAAAATAAGAATGAGAAGCAGCCTACACAGAATTATTAAGAACAAATCATGTCAAGCTGATGTAATGAGAAGTTAATAGGACTTGTGGATGAGGGGAAATATGCCACACATACTGACTTTAGTAAGGTTTCTGACATTGTTGCATACGACATTTTCATAAGTAAGCCATGGAAATATAGTCTAGATGATACTGCTGTATGGTGAGAATAACTGGTTGGAAAACCATATAGAGAATAATTATCAGTGGCTCACTGTCAAAGTGGAGCGATTTATCAACTTGGGCTCTTTAGGAGTCTGTCTTTAATTTAATATGATTCAATGTCTTCATTACAATGTGGGATGAAGCAGAGAGTAAGCCTATTATATCTATAGATCACACCAAAGTGGGACAGAAGCAAAGACACTGGAGGACAGGATTAGAATTTAAAATGGTCTTGTTAAATTGGAGGGAAAAAAAGCCAAAAGTAAACCAATAAGGGCAAATGCAAAACTCTATACTTAGAATAACAAACTCAACAAATCTATAATAGGAAATATCTGGGTGAACAGAAGTATCGTCTCTGCCAGATTTATTTCTGCTTAAAGAGGAAAACTGCCTTTGTCTCAGTACTGCTGCTCTTTCCCACTTCAGTGTCTATCCAATGAGACCAATCTGACTTTCCCTGAACATCCATTGTTCGTTTCCTGCTCTGTGTTACGAAGCGCTTTGGAATAAATTCCAGGGCCCAGAGATTTTGTCATTCCTTCTTCTGTTTCATGTGCTATACTCCTTACCAATGAAGACTGTCTCTGTATATTCAGAGAGTATTCCCATGTTCCTACAGTCTTTGACTCTTCTCCATTCAGTACACTGGTATTCTTATCTTCCACCTCCCAGTTCTCACAAGCTTATAAGAGATACAAACAACAACTGTTCTGTAAAGTATTTATTCTTTCTTTTAATCTTTTCCCAATTTTATACCAGTTGTCTCTTGTTTCTCTATTTAGTATGGTGAGCATATACATGACTTAGCTCTGCATCATGTAGAATTTTCTTGCTCCTGATCTTGAAATAGAGTAGCATTAGTCAAAGATCTATGCATTGGTTTTCTAAAGGAAAAGAGAGGGAAATCCCAAATTCTATCTAGAAATTTTCAATTGAATGACTGGAATTGGTATTAAATAGCTGTAATCTAGTATTCATCCTGACAAGTAGATTGTTTCCCAACCAGAAATCCAAACTGTGAGAGAATCGTGTCATCTTCCATACCTAAGAGCAAGCATTCAGTTCTTCAGATGAGATGTTTGTTGAAGGTATATAATTTATGGAGCAGCTGTGTCTTTTGATAACAAGATCCAGAAGATGGTGGAAAGTAATTTTAAAGACCCATATCTCCAAGTTCCAAAAAATTCACAGGCACAATCTGGATTTCCCATCTACCACTCATCTCCAATCCATCTCTCCCACTACATGGAACACTTATGTTCTATTTAGTTATGTTTATCTGTTTATGTTATGTTTTAAGTCTCAGGTTTGGCAAGAAAAAGATTATCCATTAGCTAATCATCATAGATACATAAACATTCAGGTCAGTCATTAGTTTTCCAACTGCTTAGTCTGGATATATGTCTGCAGCAACAAAGAAGATAAGGAAACACAAGAGAAGGTTTTACTGCCAAAGTAGTAGTGAAACACCAAGGAGCTAAGATTGAAAAACTGAAAATGAGCTATCAGTTTCATTTAGCAACAAAAAAATAGGAAAAAAGCTTTAGTGAGATGTGAAACAAACAATGCTTTTCAATAAAATATCCACAAAATCTTAAAGAAGTTTTGGATCAAGAGGAGTGACTCCAAAGGGAAGCAAGGGGAATGATCATTGTGAAGAAATATGCAGGACGATACAAGAGCGAAGTTGTTCTTTCTAAAAAAGTAAAGACTGAGAAAAGATTGTGCTATTTTATTTTATGATTTTGTTTCAATACAGCATCTGCTAATGAATTAACTCCTGAACCTTCACAACTGATACGTACCAAGATAAATACAATCAAAAAGAAGCAAGTCGTTGTACATTTGTAAGCCTTTCTGTACTGCAGTGTCACTGGAGATCTTGAGTCCTATAGAGCAGGCTTCCTGTCATGAAATGCTTTTATTGTTTCTTCTTGTTCCAGATCATTCTAAACACTTGTTATGCAGATTTCTAGGGGAAAAAAAAAAATCTCAGTTTTGACTGAGAAATGTATAAATAACATCTCCTCCTCCTGACTATCAGACTCATCTGACAGTTCCAAAGCACTATGCAATAACCTAAAAATAAAAAGTTACACAGTCATATTTAAAACTTTCCTTGATTATCCACTAGTAAACAGCAAGTTTAGATGCCTCTGTGACTCATTTTAGGATATTTTTTAACAGCACCTGAGGTCAAATATGACTACAAAACAACACTTTTAATCTTACAAATGGTTTTTAACCTTTTTTCTTCACAAACAAATACAAAGGATTTAAGATTTTTCTCTTTCCATTGTACAGATTTCCTCTTCTATCAGAAAAAGAAAAGAGAAAGAAATTCACCTATGTATCGTGCACTATTGATTATAAAAGTGAGAGTATAAACTTCATTTAATACTGTAGTACGGGAATGAATACGTAACCCCTTCGATTCAAAGGGAGTGCCACATTGAGAAATCTATAAACAATTTCTCACAAAGTTAAGCTAGGGCATGACAGTTTCGGAGTCTGATCTTTTTCTCTATCTTTTATTTTTACACTGAATTTAAATTTCCTGTAAGAGTCAAATGACAAGGTCTTATCTAATTTAAGAACTTAAATAAAATTGAAAATGAAATACACATAGCATAAAATATTTTTCTAATAAAGGCTGCAGGATCAGTGATTTTAATTGCAATGTTTACAAATACAGGCATTTTACAGGTTATAAATATGAAGAAGATATTAAAATATACTTTTCTTCCATTAATACCCTTACTCCATTGCAAACTAATGAAGAGTATAGGTTTTTTGCCTGTCAGTAATTTCTACTGGATAGTGAGATTTCATACCCAACAATAATTGCCTGATATTTTTACTTCCAAAATTGCTTATATAGTTAACTCTTGATTATTTTTTTTTGGTCAGACACACATATGTCTAATTTGTATGTAAAGTTGCTAAAGGGAAAACCTCCCACATCAACATCTTTAGGAAAATTATTCTCACTCAGATAACTCAGTTGGAAAGACTGAAATCTAACTGAATACCTCAACTAGCATGAACTTGTTCATTTAAATCAGATATGAATTAGTATCTGTGTGTTCCTTCTATAAAATCAAAAGCGAAGTAGGATTACTACATTACATAGGTGGAAACAAATTTGTTAAACATGAGGAGTTTTTAATGTTGAAGATAAAAAAGTATAGGAGTACAAAGAATGTTTGTGCCAATTATTATTTAAATAAGACTCACTTCAGCTAGAATCTACAACTCACTGTTTTGGATATGTATCATTTCATGTTCTGTGAAACTAGTGTATATGGCTATTAACCAAAGGTTAAAATCTGTACTCAGACACAGTTACTTAACAAATTTTGCAATTCTAAGTTTTAATTCCTGATCGTTTTAGAAATGGAGTTAAAATTAATTGTACAAGTTATGTCTCTGCAAAGGCGTAGTGTGCAAGTCAGCAAATGAAAACATTGACAAAACAGGTGAAAACATGCTTTAATAAATGTGTCTTGAAAACTGTTAAATGGTGGAAGATCTTGCCAAATATTGAAGGTTTTCTGGGTAGCTTTTTTAAAACATAAAAGCCAAATCGACCAGCTATGCGTGTTTCATATAGACCTGGTTTTAGCATTAAAAAAACTTTCAGAGTTTAGGAATTTTGCTGCTAAAAGACCATGCTCATAACGAATGACTCATTCGTAAAGAAAGTAATGCATTTGAATGTTGCTGAATTCTGAGGCTCAAAAGAGACAAAAATAAATCTAGATGACTACTGTGATATTATGAACCATAGATGGCATAACTTTTCTATTGTAACATCTACCTTGGATTCTATTGTTATGAACAACATTAATTGTACATATTTTGCTATTTCTTTTTGTATTACAGACAGCAGAGAGTAAGTACCCTGAAGGCATTCTAGAATTTGGATAGGAAAACTTTAACAAAAGGAAAAAACCCCATACATTGAAATTAAGCACGCTTTCTCATTTTTTAGCTAGGGTCAAAAATATTTTATAAGGTCCCTCCTGCCACCCTGTCCTGCACAGGGAGTGTTCAGGGCACAAAACTAATTTTTTTCAAATGAAACTATTTTGGAATATTCACTCCAGGAATGCACCTAATATCCTCCAACAGCCAGTAGGTGTACAATTCAGGAGGTAGACTAGATCCAACCTGAAATAACCCTCCCATCCCAAAAATATCTATACAACGTGGAGCCTGGGTTCTTGACACTATTTTATTCATACTACAGGTTCATTCCTATTGCTTTATAGGATAGTCTTAGAGACATCTATCATAACTGGCAAAACAGCTTCAGGCTATGAGATTTTGAAATCCAGATGCTAATTTCAAGACACCACAGACATCCTTATTGTTGCAGCCCACCTGTGCAGCTGAACTTGTTGAGATGATAAAGTTGGTGAATTTGTTCCCAGAGATGGACATGTAGAAAGCTACCAAGTCCTGACACCAAGTGTTTATTACATTCATGGTAAAAACAACTACAACAGAAGAGAACTTAATCTCTACTAGTCACTTATTTGCTGAGTACTATACTTTACCTGCATGAGAAAAAACTCCATTTAGGTTCCTGCTTCAAATCAAGGATACTGATGGTTAAAAAGTATTTCTTCCAGTACATAGATTTGTCTTTTAGGATATCTCACATGTAATTTCTCTGGTATGAACTGTTATATTTGGTTTCGTACAGTCAAAAAACCAGATGAAAACACCATGAAGCAGTTTAGCTGCAGTAGGAAACTGAGCCAGGACAAAATAGTATTGTTTACTTCAAGAAGCCAGAAATGTTAACTGAGGTTACTTCAAAAAAATAAAACATCCTACTTAAAAATTGGATTCAGATAAGTCATAATGATTGTTTCAATATTTATATTACTTCCAATACTGATTTTCTAATGGCATCTCCATAATTATTCTTGATTAGCTCTATTTAGGCAAACAGAAAAATATATGTTTTAAAAACCAAACACTCTCCAGTGAAGACAGGGGAAAAATGCAGCTATGATCTTCCATGACTTGCTCAATGACACAGCAAATCTATTGCGAAAGCGAGAAAAGAGACGATATTTTGCAAGCCATAAGTCTACAAATTTAATCAAAAAGTTATTTTTATTCTTTATTTAAGTATAATTATCATTGGTTATGGAAAAACATTTTACCGAAATAGTAATCAGTGCAGAAGAAACCTGTAGTTAGTTTCAGTATTAATAAAAGGAAAAGTTTAATATATATGCTTGGAAAGTATCTAGCACAGTTAAACAAGATCCATGTGAAATACACCCAACTGTCAAAAAATGAAGGCAATTAGCAGCAATTATAGAGTTTCTTTCTCAAAACTATGTGTTGTAAATCCTTTTAATCAGAGAAAAGGCCAATAACATCAAGACATTGTGTGTCTGAACAGGAAGCCTAGTATGTAAGAACACTTTACTCTTAATTAAATTTTGGATACCACTTTCTGCAGATTACTATCAGCAGAGGTGCTGCATAGAGGAAACTATGTATCTTATATTCCTATTAAAGGATTAATTGTATTTTTAAGTGCAATATGGTAATGAGAAGTAATGACTGTTTGCTGGAGGTATACTATACTTAATAGGTTGGTGGATTAAACAGTCCCTGCATTAAAGGGAATTATTGTATTTGTCATAAATGCCTTTGAGGATAAATTTGCTTTCAACTGCTGGAGGAATTCTTTGATACAAAACATGAAGGATTACATGAAGGTGACAGGAGAGGTAGTCTGCATCTGTCAGGTGTGCTCCTGATCACAGGCCAACAAAACTTACAAAGTAACCTGGGGCATATTACATTTAGAAACCAAGCCCTCTTATCAAAACTCAAAGAATCTGATGCAGTTGAATGTTTTGTGTTTGGAAAGGAGAGGGGAAGAAGTAATGCACTTGGAATTTATTGTGTTTCTGTACTAGCTGCATTTTTTCCACTGGACTCACTAACCCTTCAGTTAGAGGGCGACCATGTTCATAACAGTTCCTGTTTCTGTAACATAAAAATGAAGATGCAAAAGTTAAGTTCTTTGTTTTTTAACACAAGCCCCAAACCGTGACCACAAAGGGCAATTTAAGGAGGGGGGAAGGAATGAAAAAAAGCAAAAAAAGACACAAACCAAGAAACAAGGACAGGTCCCTTCCAAGCCAAATAATTCTATGATTCTATGACCTATCCAGAGGGAATACTTATCTGCTTCTTCAAGGCTGTGTAGTTTCATACAAAATATTTTTCATGGGAATTTTGCAATAATGTGTTCTAATCGCACCTACTCTTTCATGTTGGATATGGCTAATAATTGTGCAAAGGCATGGGTGGGGGGAGAATTGCTCCTGTGATTTTGGAGTAATTTAGTTTCTACAGACTGAAAGCTTTCATTTTTAGCAAGTGTGTAATCTAGTGTAAGCCTTTTCCTATGAAAGATTGTAGAATCGTAGAATGGTTTGGCTTGGAAGGGACCTTAGAGGTCACTTAGTTCCAACCCCCCTGCCATGGGCAGAGACACCTCCACCAGATCAAGCTGCTCAAAGCCTCATCCAGCCTAACCTTGGATAGTTCCAGGGATGGGGCATCTATGACTTCTCTGAGCAACCTGTTCCAGCGCCTCACCACCCCCACAGTAAATACTGATTCTTAATATCTAATGTAGATCTCCCCTCTTTCAACTGAAAACCGTTACCCCTCATCCTATCACTACACTCCCTAAGAAAGAGCCCCTCCACATCTTCTCTGTAGGACCCCTTTAAGTACTGGAAGACTCCTATAAGGTCTCCCAGGAGCCTTCTCTTCTCTAGGCTAAACAAGCACATTTTATGGCTGTCCTCATATGGGAGGTGCTCCATCCCTTTGATTATCTTCATGGCCTCCCCCTGGACTCGCTCTAAAAGACTAATATCCCTCCTGTGCTGAGGACTCCAGAATTGAATGCAGTACCCCAGGAGAGGTCTCACAAGAGCGGCGCAGAGAGACAGAATCACCTCCCCCAACCTGCTGGTCACACATCTTTGCATGCAGCCCAGGATACTGTTGGCTTTCTGAGCTGTAGGTGCACATCACCAGCTTGTGTTGAGCTTCTCATCCACCACCACCTCCAAGTCCTTCTATTCAGGGCTACTCTCTGCCCAGCCTGTAATTGTGCTTGGGATTGCCTTGACCCAGGTACAGGACCCTGCACTTGGCCTTGTTGAACTTCAGGAGTTTAGCACAGGCTCACCTCTCAAAACTGACAAGGTCCTTCTGGATGGCATCCCTTCCCTCCAACATGTCAACTGTGACACACAGCTTGGTGTCATCACCAAACTTGCTGAGAGCGCTCTCAATCCCCCTATCCATGTCTGTAAAAAAGACGTCAAGCAACACCAGGCCCAATACCAACTCCAGAGGAACACTACTCGTCACCAGTCTCCAACTGGACATTGAGGTGTTCACCACAACTCTTTGAGTGTGACCATTCAAGCAATTCCTTATCCACAAAGTGACCCATCTGTCAAATCCTCGTCACTCCAATTTAGAGACAAGGAAGTCATGTGGAATACTTTGCACAACTCCAGGTAGATGATGTCAGTTACTCTTCCCTTATCCACCAATCCTGTAACCCCATTGCAGAAAATACTGAATTTCCTTAGACACTGTTTACCCTTAGTGAAGCCATGTTGCCTTCACCTGTCATGTCCTTGTTTTCCATGTAGACTGGTCCTTCCTTTCAGTTGCAATGTATGTACTGGGAGCGGACATTGCTGTAGATTCAAAGAGGGAGACAGTAGGGTTAAAGCAGGGATTAGCTTTAATTTGATTGAGTGGGGAGGGCTGCACAAGAGGACAACAGCATTATGTGGTGAGTGTGCACACGTGTATATAAGGCCAAGGAGAGCGAGAAGGGGATAAACAAACTTTAAAAAATCCTGTAAGAAAGAAGAAAAACAAGAGCTTTTTGCTATAAACTATGGTTAAGGTTGGAAGCATGGAGGAGAAATTGTAGACTAGCATGATACAACAGGAAAGATGCTTAGATACTAGTAGAATTTTAAAAAAATGTTATTCTCAGTTATATAAAAGATAACCCAAAGACATAAAAAAATATTTCATTTCATTTAGGCTTGAATATCAATATTCCACTTGGTGTATCAGTTTTAAAAATAAATTTTCAGCAGCCTTCAAAATATTGAAAGTGTCTGAGACTCTCTCTCTTAAAGTGCTACAGGAGGAAGATAAATTAAGGAGGAATGCTACTAGAAAGAGTATGCATTTAGAAGACAAACACTGATCCCACAACCTTCTCCCTGAAAGAAATCACTTCTTTGTAGACCTGAGAAACTTTCTTTCCTGTTTCAAGAGATCCTTCAGCCCTCATGCTTTATAAGAGATGCTTTTTTTCAGTAAAAAACATAAGCTTCTCTTAAGGATGATTTGACTTAAAAAAACATCAAGAAAGCTATGGTTTTCTTTATTTATTTATTTATTTGATGGGGCCTTAAGGCCCTTTTTGTGCTGAAATTAGCTTGTCAAAGAAAAAGGCTGTGAGGCCCAATCAGAAAAGTTTAATGACTCTTGACGAATTAAGTTATTCCATTTATTTTTCAAAAGTTCTAGGTCTCTGTTAGATATAGAGGATGGATACAAGATTATGCAAGTATTTTTTTTACTTGTTAGTTTCTCCCAGGATTTTTCCTATGAAACTGGAAAAAAATTCAAGTATAAAAAATTAATTTTGTTGCAAAACTAAGAATTCCTATAGCTGTTTCTTTTCAAAGTATACACACAAAATGCTCCATGCACCAAGGTGTGATTTATGTATTATTTTTTGTCTGGTATGGAAATTACTAGAAATGTGGTTTCGTAAGGTATGAGGTTAATTAAAGCTTAGGGTTAAGTTAATGAAGGCTACCAGAGCCAAACTCTTAAAAATTCTAATGGAAAAGAAGCAAAAGAAATAACAAGATCGTGTAATATACAAATGTGAACAAAAGGATAAGTGTGAATAAGTATTAGGCGTGAATAAGAGACTGTATGATTTCAAAAATGTAGGAACCAATATAACATTGATACTGAAAGATCTAAGAAGTAGAATTTGTTTTCTTAACAGTATAGAAATAAACTATGTGCTAGGTCTGAAAGCGTTAGCAAAGGAAAAGAAGTCTAAGGTAATCTAAAGAAAAAAACAAAATGATTTATATTGCCAGTCAGGTTCAGCCTGCCACTGCAAGTCAGTTTTTCCAACTCTTAGGACAGTGAGTCAAGGAGAAGTGAGCCTGCTAAAACGGTTATTCCTGAAACCAATTAAAGACAATTCTGAGGTTCTTTCAACTTATCCCATTATAACCTTCAGTGAACCACCACCTAATTTTTTTATTGTAATTATTTTTGTAAATGCTAACTCATAGACAATTAGTATACTGTGTATGAACTCACATGAAATACTGGATTGACTTTGTAGAAAAGCATTGCATAAAAGTTAAATGGCTTTAGGAATAAAGGAACTTTAAAGAGTGTGGTTTTCTCAATAAATTCAGCAAGCCATAATTTCCCAACTAACTAGTTTTGAAAGGAGCATGTCTGGCTTGTGATTTTTAGTGGCTTGAGAATGGAGCTAGTGGTAAATCTTTTTACAGTGAAAACTTATTTGCAGTCTTTGAAATTAATAATTGCATTGGTCTGCAAAGTGGGGATACTTTATTGCTTTTCAGCACTAAAATATATGTCTCTGTTTCAAATTCTTTGTGTTCTCCTTAGTAATCACAATTCTTTCTGTTCATCAGCTGCATAGATTCGCAGTTTTAAGATTTAGGACATTTGTTTTCTCTTTTGTATTCACGTGATCTGTTGGAGGTTTCACGGGATTTTTTAAAAGGTTTTGCACTATAAGTAGAGAATACATTCCTTTAGTCAAACTATAAGTTCAAATCTCTTCTTCATTAGACATCAAACACTGCTAATTATTAATCTTTAGCAGGATGGCTGGCTGATTTGCAGATAATCTGCAGAATCAGTCATAGTTCCTTCTAGGCAATGTTTACCTTTTCCTCTTAGCTGGTCTAAAGCTGTGTAGAAAGAAATCAGTTCTGATATCAGCAGTAGAGCGGAATGAGCTCCTAATGAAGGTATGGAACTTTACCCATTTTGACCTATATCGTGTCTCTGACAATGACAAACCAAACAATAGAAGTGTTTGACTTTGTTCACTTATTCAACCTCCCACAGTCCGTGATTTAAGGACATTTTTTCTGATTGTCAATTTGCGTGTATGAAAATCAGATGCCCATACTTATCCTTCTGCTGAACTATCAGAAGATCCCTGATTTCTCTGTTGGAGTTATTCTTAAGGGCAGCACTCAAACTTCACATCTTCATTCCTTGTAATATCCAGTTTAGCCTAAGAAATAGATAGCTCACATCAATAGCTTTTATGTTTAAAATCCCAGTGCCTTTTGAACTCTCCCATTAATTCTACTTCTCTACTTCTCTAGTAATATTTTATTATTCATATATCAGTTTGCTCTAAAAACTCTTAGAGTTTAAAATAAAATAAAGGAGACATGGATATAGGAAATTCCTTGAACTCCATTTTAGTGAATATCAATACAGGTGACTTATTTAACTTTTGTGCTTTAGTTTTATTGCCCTAAAGAAAGTCAGAGCTCCGCCCAGGCGATTTTCTGCCTCTTCAGTTCCAGAGGCTAAAAAGACAGTAAAATCAAATCAATACTGATACAAGTGTAATCCTTTTAATTCTTCTCTATACTACCAGATTCCAGATCAGTGAAAACATATTTTTCCCATTACTTCTTCCATATCATTACACAAAGGATTATCTTTTCTTGTGCACAACCTGGAACTGTAGCAAACAGTATGAATCTGATTTAGACAAAAGCATGCAGCCTGCATTCTATTTAAAAGTAAGTATTTAGAACTATGGGATTGATTTCACCTTCAGTGAACTTTCTGTGGACAAGCACTTGCAAAGAAAATTGCAGGAGGAAAGGAGCTGGTGAAGGTAGAGAGTGGACATTCAATAGCCCTGAGTATGGGAATAACAGGTGTGGTAACTTGGTAGACTTAACAATCAAAGTGCAGCCATACAGATTCTGTTGCTCAAAGTGAATGACGTTCCTTCTTGTGAGGATTCTTGTGTATCAAGGTTGCAAAGAGTGTAGGTGCTTAACTTAGTCTTATTCACAGCTCTTCATCTCCATTTGCCGAATTAAACCAAAACCACCTTTGTAAATACCAGAGCTCTAATTGACCGAAGAGGTAGAGGGCAATACCGAGTAAGAGGTAGTTCTCATGAAAAAAGACATGTATTGAAGTAATTATTTAAATCTGGCATCTAAGGCTGAAGAAGAAAATCCAAACAATCTACTAATTTGTCTGCTTCAAAATACTGCTATGAATGGTGACAATACTGACAAAAATGAACACACACACACACATTTGTAAGAACAGCTTATGAATTTTATGTCTGTTTTGTTATTATAGTGCAAAATGTTTGTTATAGAAGGCTTTAAAATACATCTCTTTTCCTCCAGTTTGCGAACTTCATGCTGAGGCTACTATTTTTCCAAGCATTAGAAAAAAATTTTCTTATATCAAAAGGCAGAGAAGCTGAAAGTCTGTACTGCTGGCACATAATTTAAAAAGGATCTAACAAGTCCAAAAAAGAGTTCTAATAACCAGCCATAGAAAAAGCCACAGTAGGACACTTTTAATTGAAACTCAAGTGTATAACCAGTAAGAGAGAGTAACATTAACCTGGGGATGAAATTTTCCGGACTGAAGTTGCCCTGAGTTCTTTTGCTAGCCCGTACTGCTAAATGGGTGCGATATAGGGGAGATAGATACAGAAACTATGTGAATCATCTAGAAGTGTGTGGTACACCAAATTCTCCCTGACAGAGTTATTGGTCGACCAGCAATCTGACAGGGTAGTACTCAAAGCTGGTTGTGTGGTTGAATAGTGCATGCTCTCTCTGCCAGCAATTAAGAGTTTTGGTGTTATTTTATAAAGTATAGAAACACTTTCCTTCCGTGGCACTGGGAACTTATCACAGCATTGACACCTGTCACTAATGGCTATTAAAATATTTATACTCAAGTGACAGATGTGCTGACCAGACATAGTTCAGAAGGAGAGCAAGCAATGACCAAAGAAATATTTAGATGCTGATATAGACTCTGAAAATGTGACGCATAAATATTCAAAATGGCCAAGGCTAAAGCAGAAGATTTTGAAGTAATGGTGGTGTTGTGTCTGCAAAAAAGGTGATTTTCATGCTTAAGCCAGTACAACTATCCGCGTGTTCACCAAACCTGATTTATCATTTTATGATCCAGACTCCTGCTTATCCATATGTTTTTCACTTAAAATTGCATTTCAGCAATGAAGGGGGAGGCTTTAAAAAGAAACAAACAAGCAAAAAGCCCTACTGCTCTTTTCAAAATAATCTGTCTAATAATTAAGCTTGAAGGGATGATTTCTTTAACCATATCTACCTGTAATTTGTAAAAAATACATCAATAATTAAGATGACAATAAAATATTTTACTTCTAGACAATTTAAATGTTTTACTTGAGCCAAAACATATATATAACTTCCCATATTTATGTTCCCATGAGAAAAATGAGAGAAAATCATTTCAGGTTGGTCCAAAATTGATTTTTTCCACAATTTTTCAGGTCAGCCAATGAAGTGAAAAATCAATTCTTCACACAGCTTTAACTCAGGCCCTTCTTGAATATAGGATTATTACTTTTCTCATGAGTATTTTCCACGGCGTTCCTCACTACATAAATTAATTTATCTTAATTTGGCATAGATTAATTAATTTATCTTCATAATACTTTTGTAAAAGAACTGGGATTACTATTTTGATTTTACACAAGAGAAGTTGACGTATATTTAGATTAGAGAGCAAAATTTGCCTTTTTGGGTGTTCCCCAGAACTACAATCTTACCTAGCAGACAAGTTAGCTGTTGCATAAAATACAGAGCTGGAAATGGTCAAAGCATACCTGCCACAGACATCAGCTTCTTCTATGCTCCTATAGTGCATTTGTGAACAAGATTGGAGGGATTCATATTGGATAATCTGATGTCAGGAATACAGCTGGTTGTTAGCTGTGAAAAATTTACTTTAAATGGCCATCACATAGAAACCAATCTAGAAGAATAAAGTTAGAAGTACCTAATAATAATAATAATAATAAAATAAAAGAACATATTTCGCTCTAACAGTAAAATGTTTATACAGGGTTGAAGTTTGCCATGTTCCTATACAAGTGAGGCTAAAATATTCTACTACAGTACTCTGCTATAAGCCATCAAACGTTCCTGCCAGAAAAAAACCTACGTAATAGGAAATATAAAATGAGACCATGTATCATTAGATCTTGAAGACTACAATGATAAAGATCAAAAACATGTTTGAAAACCTGTCTGCACCCAGATATGACATTCCACTGACATTAATACAGGTCCAATAAAAAGCAAAAAATGGCCTATATAGTTCACCTCCATTCACATTTTTTAGATAATATTGTGACATATTACTTGAGATAGAAACCAAAAAGCAACTCAAACTCATATAGGCAAAGATTGTGTATCTTTATATCAAACCTTTAAAGTGAAACTAAATTTTGTGATTTGCCTGCCTGAACACCTTCTTTAAGTCTCATTGCAGGGCAAAGTAAAGTGATTTTAATTTCTGAGATGTCATTAAATTTGCATTTATATACTGACTGAGGTTTAGAATCTTTTCATAGACTTCATAGCCAGCAGTCTAGTGCTACAGTACAACACTCTGTGAGACCATTAAATTTAATCCTTCCTTCAGACTTACTCCAGGGGTGATTTCGATTAAATTTGTTCAAAATGTACCAGTTTCCTGCATGTAGGCATAAATGATTCAAAGGCACTTACATATTCACTGAATAGAATTTATTGAAGGTACTTACTGTTGTGATAACTTTTCACAGTTTTTTCATAAATTTATCTAATAGAAGTTTCTGTTATTCAAAATTTTCATCCTCTGCATTAAATGTTCTCAGTATTCATTCGGAAATAAAATCTATTTTTCCATGCAAATTTAAAAAATATTCCTCAGCCATTAAAACTGCCCTTTTCTTTTGCATGCTGGTACAGCTATTTCCTAGAGGAAACAAAATGGCTTATTAATGTTTTGGAAAGCTGGTTTCTGTCCACTGGAACATGGCATTGTTGATTCTGACGTAGTTTTCAGGAGAAATGACGGAATCTTTGCATGGAATTCATCATAATTTCTTTATTTTCTCAATTATCATTATGGGAGGTGTGCTTTTGCGCTAAACATGCATCAATGGTAAGAAGACAAAATGGCACAAGCATCTCAGAGATAACGTTAGATAAGAGGGTGAGCACTTAGTTCATAATAAATGTGTTTCCTCTTATCTATCTACAAGAATCTATTAGACGTCTTTGTATCCTGAAGAATTTATCTGCAGGAACCAATTGGGCAAGTTCTTTGTTTCTATATGCGTACCCATTCCTGAAAATACTGCTTGTGTACTTACCTATATATGCATGCTTAGGAATGACAACTTCAAGCATTTCATGCTTACAAATGTTTCAAAGAGCATGTTAAATCTGTGTTTGGTTTTGTAGCTTCTCATAGCTGAAAAAAAAAAAAAGAAAAAGCAGAAAGAAGACTGAGTAATCACATAATTTCATAATTTTCTGAGTAAATAACTTCTGTAGGCAATGTAAGCTAACTATTTTAGCAGGAAAGGTAAAAAGACCATCAAGTTGGTAGGAAATACATATTCCTTCCAAAATGCATTTGAGGATCTTTGGATGCAGCCAAAGGCTCAGTTGTTAGCAAGCTGTAAGGATTAAACCTTAAATTGTATTCATCAGCTGCTGCATTCTGCAACTCTTCCTCCCACAGAATAGCACTTACTCAATGGCTAACCAACCCACTTCAGTAAGACTGCTTATTAAACACGCTATCATTCAGACTGAGTAGGAGTGGCAGACAGGATTAGCATAGAAAGCATTTTGTTTGAGTTACCTGCTATAATTCAACCTTTTTATGCTTTTGTTCTGATTTCTTTCCATCATTATAAATTCAGGGAGAGCACAGAGCCTTTCTTAAATTGTGCTCTATAGCTTTCTTTCAGATAAACTCAAACTGTATTCTAAAGATGACATCAGATGTCATCTCCGCTTCATCACAAAATGTATGAGCTGTAAAGCTCTGCTCATGATCTGACTGGCTAAAGCTGACTTCCTGGGGACACCTTCTCTACTCCCTCCACCAGGGAGCAGGGCAGGATAGTGGCTTCGGATACTTATGTGGTTCCTCCCTAGTGCTGCCAGGACAGTCAGAGAAAATCGGTCTGCATCAGTCTATCAAACTACCATGAAAGTCACAGTCTCTCAAAAAAGCCTGAAAGAGCAGCATTAATAGAAACAATAAAATTCATGCTAGAGTATGCCAAGGTTAAGAAGCAGAAATCGCTACTTTGCCCTGTTGCCTAGAAAGTAGAACTTCTACACTACTCAGTTCACTTGATCATTTTACTTATTTCATGCAGTAATTCCTGTGGAAGACTAATGATATTAGTACTTGGCTGGCATTATAGAAAAAATATAGCTATACATAATTTGTTTGTACAGTGACTTGCACCAGGGAGTACTGGTCCATGACTTGAGCTTCTAAGAATGACAATAATGAAGATGATTCCCAAAGGAAGGTCTGCTTGGCAACTTTCAGATCTAAGATAATAAATTTTTCTACCTTCTTTGGAGATAGAAACCACAAGGGAAAATGGATGGTGCAACTGCACCACATTTTTTATATATAGCTGAGAATTTTCCTGGAATAAGTCCAAAGAAATATTTTATGGCCTGATCATTACTTATATAAAGTAAGCTACTGAATTAAATGTTTTTTTTTTTGTTTGCTCTTTACCTAAATCACATTTTCAACCATGTGAAAATTAAACCTCATCGGTTTTTTTACCGTTATATTTTTAATACTTCAGATTAAAAGAGTCTTTTACATTTTTAATCCCTTATTTTTTCACCTAAACACTCAAGGTTTCTGAGGCAGCTATTAATTTGCTCATTTAGACTACATATCTATTCATTTTGGCCCTAGGTTCACAATTCATTAGAAAACATATCTTGATAAAAACTGAGACTTCAGAACAAGAGTATTTAGCCTCAAATTGGGAAGAAGTTTTTCTGTGCAAAATGTGAAAAATTCTGGCATCTTACTTTTTAAGAAAAGAAATTAAAAAGTGAACATTAAAATAGGAAATAATTTAAATATTTTACAAAAAAATAAGTTACTTTTAAGAACTTTGGAGAAAGTGTTTTTCATTAACATTTGAAATAAAATTCTAGATATTTTTAGCTTACAAATTTCAAATAAATTGAGTTTTTAAACCTAATAAGAAGCAGGGTTTTTTTTTCAGGTCAGATTTGCAAAATGTCTGAGGTTTAAAGCCCCACAGTGTATTAACATCCGTGAGGTGCTTTGTGTTGTCACAAGATGTAAGACTTATATGAGAGGCCTGTGTTAACTCTCCTGTGCTTCTGTGCACTGAAGCTAAACAAATTAGGTATTTCAGAGGGCAGATTAGTAGAGCCCTTGATTTTAATACCTTAATATATAAATAGTAACACAAGAACTCTTAAATAAGGTAAACAAGAGGAGAAATAAATCTTAAAGGGAAAAACAGTTGTCTTTGCAAACCCACAGGCAAATCCCTCTGCAATTTCAATATGTTGATTTACCCATGTTTTTCTGAAAAGTGACAAAAGTAATTTAACTGATTTAGCAAGAATATAGTTTAAGCTAATCAGTCCAAGATGAACAGTGAAGGAAGAAAAAAAAAAATCATCCAACCTCATTTTATGCTGAGACATCTACATGGTTCCATAAGTGCACCTGGGCCTTTACTAAGCATTGAGAACTGGTCCTTGCCTTGGAGAGTTCATGGCTAATGATAACAGTTTACATGTCCACTTACTATTGGATGTGCTGAACTGTATCTTGCCATAACATAACTCTGTATCACTCCTCCTTCTTAACAGCCCACTTTAAAGAATCATATTTAAAGGCTGGTATAAAGTATTGTGTTAGGAGAACTTGCACTAATCATTGCAGAGTGGTTACGTGAAAGGTACAGTGTATCTGGCATGAAATTAATATAATGCGCAAGTACTGAAACTGCACCAATGATAATTCTCAGATATGTTTTATACATATTTTGTCTCTTCCAATGTTATTTAAAAAAATAATAAAAAGCAAATTTCAACTGAAAAAAATGAGAGCAAATTATAGTTGGTGCTGTACTTCCTACAAAGACCTCTACTGCAAAATATCAAATGCAAAGTGGCATGAAAATTTCTTTTCAAATGCAAATAATTAAACTACTTGCTTTAACTAGCGCTTTTTTTCCAAGGGAAAAATAAGAATTTTGATGAAATTTAATTTACTGACATTTTCTTAGATTTATTTTATTTACCTCATTTACTCTTTTCAAATATCTAAATGTCATTATTTTTCCTTGAAGTGGGTAAAAGCATGTGACTCCCACTCTTAAGTTATGTTCATCTTAAATCTGTCAAAGGGGTCTCAACACATAACCAATACTCATACTTTTCCCACGCCAACTGAAAATTACAGAACTCTGAAAAGGACTCTTATTGCATGCAGTTTCACAAGATAATTGCAGCAAAGATGAATGACATAAAACACTGTTTGATCCAGACACTGGAACACAGACTTTAAGTGTCTAGTTAGAGAAAAGTGTAAAATGAGACAAGCATGCTTTCTGGGGTGTAGTGATCACACACTGATGGAGTTTGTGGTGTTGAAGAACATGGGTCAAGCGAAGAGTAAAGTCAGGACCTTGAATTTCAGGGAAACAAGCTTCCAGCTCTTCAAGGAGCTAGTCAATAGGACCCCCTGAGAGACTTCCCTCAGGGACAAGGGAGCACAGCAGAGGTGGCAGATTTTCAAGAGTGTTTTCCATAGAGCGCAAGGGCTCACCACCCCCAGATGAAAAAGTCTGACAGGAAAGAGAAGAGACCAGAATGGCTGAGATGTGACCTGCGGCTCAAACTAAAGAGCAAGAAGGAAATGCACGTGCAGTGGAAGTAGGTTCAGGTATCATGGGAAGAGTATAGGGACGCTGCCTGGTTGTGAAGGGATGGGGTCAGGAAGGCCAATGCTTGATTGGAGCTGAACTTGGCAAGGGATGCAAAGAACAACGAGAAGAGTTTCTTACAGGTATGTAAATCAGAAAATAAAGGTCTAAGAGAGTGTACCTGCCCTAATGATTGAGACTGCCAAGCTGGCAACAACAGACAAGGAGAAGGCTTGAAGCAGCCTAGCAGCCTCTCTTCCTACACCTCTCGAGGGGATGGGCTGCAAGACATGGTCCAGGAAGACAAAGTCCCACTGTAAGAGAGGATCAGGCTCACAACCACATGAGGAACCTGGATGCACATAAGTCCATGATACCAGACAAGATACATCAAAAGTTCTGAGGGAATTGGCTAATACAGTCACCAGACCACTCTCTGTGACATTTGAAAAGTCATGGCAGTCAGGAAAAGTCCCTGGTGACTGGGAAAAAAGGCAACATTGCACCGATTTTTAAAAACGGTAGAAAGGATGACCCTGGGAATTACTAACCTGTCAGCCTCACCTCTGTGCCTGGGAAGATCACTGTATAGACCGTCCTAGAAGCTATGTTAAAGCACATAGAGGACAGAGAGGTGATTTGAGACAGCCAACAGCGTTTCTCCAAGGGAAAGTCCTGTCTGACCAACCTAGTGGTTTTCCGCAGTGGGATGACTGCATCAGTGGACACGGGAAGAGCAAAGGATGGAATTTTGTAAAGTCTTTAACATGGTCCCCTACAACATTCTTCTCTCTAAATTTGGAGAGATATGCATTTGATAGATGGACTATTCAGTGAATAAGAAATTGATTGTATGGCCACACCCAGAGGGCAGTGGCCAACGGCTCATTGTCCAGATGGAGATCAGTGACAAGCAGTGTCCCTCAGGATTCTGTTCTGGGACTGGTATTGTTTAAAATCTTCATCAACAAAGTAGATGACAGGATCAAATGCACCCTCAGCAAGTTTGCAGATGACACCAAGCTGAGTGGTGAGGTTGATACCCCCAAGGAATGGGATTCCATCCAGAGGGACTCTGACAAGTTGGAGATGTGGGCTTTTGAAAACGTCATGAGGTTCAACAAGGCAAAGTGCAAGGTATTGCACCTAGCTTGGGGCAACCCTCAGTATCGATACAGTCTGGGTGATGAAGAGATTAAGAGAAGCCCTGTGGAGAAGGACCCAGAGATCCTGGTGGATGAGAAGCTGGACATGAGATGCCGATGTGTTCTTGAAGCCCAGAAGGACAGTTGTATCCTGGGCTGCATCAAAAGAAGCATTGCCAGCAGGTCGAGGGAGGAGATTCTGACCCTCTACTCTGCTCTGTTGAGACCACACTTGGAATACCACATTTAGCTCTGGAGCCCTCAACACAGGAAAGACATGGATCTGTTCATGTAGGTCCAGAAGATGGCCACTAAAACAATCAAAGGCCTGGAGCACCTCTGCTATGAGGACAGGCTGAGAGAGTTGGGTTTGTTCAGCCTGGACAAGAAAAGACTCCGAGAAAAGCTTATTGTGGCCTTTTGAATACTTAAAGGAGGCTTGTAAGAAAGCTGGGGAAAAGCTTTTTAGCAGGGCCTGCAGCAACAGGAAAAAGGCATAATGGTTTGAAACTAAAACAGGAGAAGTTTAGTTTGGATATTAGGAAGAATTTTTTTTAGTGAGAGTGATTAAACAGTAGAATAGGTTGCCTGAAAAGGTGGTAGATGCTCTATGCCTAGAAACATTCAAGATCAGGTTGGATGAGGTTCTGAGCAATCTGATTTAGTGGAAGATGTCCCTGCTCACTGCAGGTGGATTGGACTAGATGACCGTCATGGTCCTTTCCAATTCAAATCATTCTAAGATTTTATGACCTTTGTTACAGTGTTTATATTGGTCTTGGAAAGAAAAAGAATTTGCCTCATGCCTTTGCAGTCAGTCAATAAAATAACTTTAAAGCACTTCCTTTTATCCCAGGTCTTCACAACAGGATTCAAATAAGAAGTTAGTGAAATATGTAATTTGATGTTATATCAGAAATTATCAAGTATCTAGAAAAATTGAGAGATGGTGAAATAAGGTAAAAGTTGTAAGGCAAGTAGCAGTAGATCTTGCTGACAGGAAAATTATTAGATTGAATGGTGGAAAACCAAAGACCAGCCTTCTGGTTGAGCTGCTTGGATGTTCTATAAATGAATTTGATAAAAATATTGGTTTGTTACTGAAACAATTGATGGTACAATTCACAAAGCATTGTCTACACTGAGGAAGATCTGTTAGTCTAGCACAAGAGCGTAAAACTCACAGCTCCCATTATTCTCCTGCTCCTGCAGTGTAACGCACGTCACACGCTGCACACTTGACCAGCTCAGGCAGGAGTGTAGGGGCAAGGATCTCGGCACTGCTGCCAGGTAGGAACAAGGTAATGGGACAGATAAAACAAGGCAGAGTGCCGGATTCGGCCTGTGGGCTGTGAGTGTGACACCCCTGGCGTGGTACTTGCATTGATTGGTTCCCTTGCCTGGAAAATCCAGAAGACTGTAGAGTAATGGAAAAACAATGAAATTCAAATGTTCATAGAGCATGGAACTCACCCTTATAGTAGCAGCAAAACTGTCCTAGCAACAGAAATGCTGAACAGACAAGGAATTTTCTCAGAAGATTGCTAGCAAGTATAGAAATTTAGACAGGGAAAGACTACAGCAAAAAAATATCTACCAAAAGTAATAACTGCTCATGAAAATGTATGGCTGAAATTATCAAATGGTGCTTTGCAGTAAGAGAAGTGAGGTTCTGAAAAAGTCTTCCATGTGTAGATATGGCATAAATAAACCCTGGCCAGCTGTAAGACCTGCTGACCTTAACTGTTTACACTACTGCTTTATTCATGTTAGGAGAAAGCTTTCTCCTTTGCTCTGTGATGTTAGGGATCAAAAGGCAATTTTTTCAGTTTCAAAGTTTTAACTTGTATGACAAAAACTATTGAAATTATCTGTATAAATTTTATTGTCTTGTTTTTGCAACACTGCTTCTAATACAGATGTTTCCTACAGGCAAGTCCAGCTCCACGACTGTATTATGACTTTGGGAACTTTTTTGGACAGTTATGGGAACATGTTACTACTTATATATGATGCTACAAGAAATTCAATCACCATCCCAAAGAAATTAGATGTGTCTTTTTCTTGTCTCATCTAAACCTTCTGTGAGAGTAGGTCTCAGAAATTTTATCTACCTTCAGTATTTGACAAGGTTGAAAGTTTGATGACCCTGCTGAAATTTGAATATGAAGATTTCAGGCATTTAAATTACAGTTCTTCAAAAACACAGTTTTATAAAGACCCATATACTTTTCCACTGCCTTTGACATCCATTGTTAGTGAAATCTGTATAAAGGCTCAATGTTTTCATTTCAAGAAAAATTTTAGGCTATGGGAAGTCAAAAATCAAACATATGATGAGTCCAAAATTTTTTTCAGTCTCACAGGTGATCAGTGAGAGTTGAGAGTCTTCAGACTCCGTTGAAGATGCGTTTGACATTAGTATGTTACTGGTGATGTCAAACATAGGCCCCTCTGGTTTGTTTTTCCTGTCAGCTCATGCACAGGAGCCAGACAATTTAACCACTCGGGGGACGAGCTTGGCAGATGAAGAACCCAGATGCCAGTTTATAGATTTTACGTTTCCAGGAGTGGCATCTGAGTCTGGTTGGCCTTTGACCGATTTGTGTTACAGACTTTGTCAACCTGCCATGTAGCTAGTCTGTTACAAGGGTACTTCATCCTTCTGTAAGAAGCTTCTTCAAACTAATTTCTAATTCCGAAGAATTCATATAATTTTAAATATGATTAAGGTTGTGAAGCACGTGTAGCTACTGTTTTGTTCATAACCGGAAGATGGGAATCATTGCATACAAAAAAGACATCATAAAATACAATCATTAAAGAACAGAAATAATTTGTGTTTGATTCCTTGTATCATACCAACTTCTGCTCACAATGGAATGGCTCACAAAATGTCCAGCCTTTAACCAATGTTATTACTACATCCAATTGTGCATGATTAAAGAAAGCCCGGAATGCTTTCAGCAGCTTACAGTTACCACCACAGAGCTGGTTTTGTGCTTTGGGGTTTTTTAGAAGGTAAATGCTCTGATATGTCTAAAGCTAGGGTAAATGTACATATATTTGTACCTGTTACCAGGATGAAGTTTTATTCTAGAACTCTGTTTTTGTTTAACTGAAGTAGTATTTCTTTGAATCGTTGTCTGAACATTATTAGTTCAGTCCATTTACTTTTACATTTACAGTCCTTATACTTTTACAAGTGCAACATCTTTTGTTCTTTCTACCTTAAGATACTTTGAGGTATATGATTAATAGAAAAAAAAATTCTCTACTTCTTCAGGCACCAATAAAACAGACCTCAGCACATGATTTTTATTTGTTACAGCAGCAACACTGAGATGACCACATGTCTGTTTCCATAAAGAAATTGGAATCATGTAATATAGACTTTAAAATAAATTTATTTTAAAATTTCTTCTCCAATGTATTAGGATATAAATATACATGAATAATCCTTTCTTCCTTTCTGAATTACAAGTATCTTTAAAAATATTTGGTTTTATTAAAATATAATCTTCTAAATCACATTCCTTTTTTCTCTTCTTATGATGTTTACTTAGGCTCATGCTTTCATCATAACCTAATCTGTCATATTTCAGCTGGTTTTCCTTGTCATTCAGACTTCTCTATTGTCCTTGCAGCATTTAGAACAATTGAAATAAAGCACCATTGTTAGTATTTTTCATGCCTTAGCGTTCATTTTGAGTATTTGTGGCAGTATCACACATTAATTCTACGTATAATTGTCATATAAGTTATAAAGTTGCTTCAGTAAGCTAAAGGCTATATGGTCTACATTGACATTTATATCCAAGCATCTGAGAACTCAGCTGAACAATTCTTAGTTTAGAAAAGAAGGAGAATGCAATTGTTTTCGTATTCATTTGGTTGTTCTAAAACTTACCACTGTGTATTTTTAAATATGTTGGGAAGTAACAAGGTGAACAGTTCTACCAGTCCACTAACTCTAGGTCATTCTATCACTGTTGGGAATGCTGTTTTAACTCTCCATGATCTTTCTTTTCACACATTAGCAAATTAAAATTAGAGTCATAAAATAATGATTTGTAATGCATCAAGGATGTCATTGTTTTACAAAAGAGGAAAATCAAGCATGGTTAAGTTAAACAACTTATTTGAGTTCAAGCAATTTTCCAGCACGATTCAAAATATAGCTTCACACTAGTACAGTGCTTTGACTGGAACACATTTTCCCTCACAGTTATGAATGAAGTATAAAGCTAGAATTACATGTACTGAACAGAAATATTCAAATAATGCATCACCTCAAGTACGAATCATTCATTTACACACTTTGAAAGCTCATGAGCTTTTAAGCGAAGTGTACGTTTCCCCAGCTGTTTTGGACAACAGGCATCCTACCCTACTTGGCATCTTACGGCATAATACAGAACAACATCAGATGAGCAGAATCAAACAATCTGATCTCAAATTCTTTTATCTACCTAAACTGCCATAGAAAGATTAATACATTGTAAATAATTTAATAACAATCGATGAAACAAATACTCAAAAGCAACAAACACATTTGTTGGTACTTTGCCATGGAAACAGATACACGTTCCTAATTCACAGTTCCTAATGGTACGTGATTGGTAAGAGGCAAAATTAAAGGTGATGGAAGATACTGGTCTCATCCACACTGCTGAATTTCAGCCATGTGCAAGCCTAGTTCTGCTGACTGTAAAGAGACTCGAGGCCACAACACAGAATAATATCTGTACATGTAAGGCCACTGTGATAACTGCAAAGACAAGATTAGCTATTGTGCAAAAAGTGGTGCTCGTGCTATGCATTCTTTAGATTTCCCTAAAATTGTGCTTTGATCATCAAGTTCAGCTCTTGGGTAGCTTGCTGAGACACTGCCACTTCACAATGATGTGTGCTTCATGATGCACTTCACAATGACTTCTTCTCCAACAGCTTTTCAAAGATATACAGAGCCAAACTTACTTGGTTGCAAGTGGCTTGTTCTTTTAATGTTTTGGAGCTGGGCTTTTTTTCTGTCTAAAACCTCACTTATTGCTTTGGAAATGTGCTCATAAAAAGGATTTATCCTGCTCAGCCTGATATTCTCCAGAAGCCTGCAGAGTGCTGCTATGCACTCAGGACTGATTTGTGTCACACAGAATTGCAGCGAAGCAGGTGTATGTCTGGCATGTTCACTTGAGAAGTCTACCTGTGTGAGAAAATCCCTAAGACTGCCACCAGTGCTTTGCACCTACCATGATGCAGAGAAATTCCTTGATCCAAACTTTTCTCATGGACATATTTTCTCCCTCCATCTTGTTTTCTCTTTCCTTCTTTCTCTTTCTTCTATGTTTGGTTCTGATTGACAAAAGAAAAAATGTATTTCCAGGCAACTTGCTAGATTTACAATCAAGTGACATGGCAGCCAGACCATTACTTATCAACTCTCCATTAAACTTTAATAGATTAATCATCAATTATTGAGGAATTAATGCTCAGATCCAGCTGTGTTGTCCCAGTTCAGTTCACAAGTGCCAACAAAGATACTTTATGGCCTATGCTGTTGAGCATTCAGATTCTCAATCACCTCTTACTTTCACATCTGAGCTTTCTGAAGCAGAAATAGAGATTTTTTTTTAGAGTATGCAGACAGAATGAGAGAGGAGCAGAAATCTGAGCTAAAGAATAATTTTCCAGTGCTTAGGAATGTTCTAATACAAGAGTTTTGTTCATACACATCTTCACCTGAGAACTAGAAAACCCCACGACTTGAAGAGTAGTTTTCTAAACTAGGTATATAATGCTAATCTGAAACATATTATCCATGGATCCTATGACACAAAAAAATGCTTATCTGCCTCTCAATGGCAACGAAAATGATAGTGACTTATTAATGTACGATAAAAAGTAAATCTACCATTCTAAACATAGCTGAGCTTGGATCTAAAACCAAACCAACTGTTATAATAGCTGATTTACATTTTTTGAACCCCCTGAAACACAAGAAGGGGTGCTAATAACAATAGTAGATGATTTGGAAGTGATACTTTCCCCATTAGGAATGAAAACTGAAAATCTGCACTGTAGAAATAATTTTTCAGCTTCAATTACTGAAGCATGGGTCAAGAGATAATGATACTTAAACTAAAGGAGTTGGTATTTCCGCATACCTTACTTTGGAGAACACTATGCATAAGCCATAAGGACAGGCTCTGTCAAGCAATCTTTCCTTTCCCCTATCCCTGCCAATATCAGTCCACCTGTCAGTCCACCTGCTTATTAGTATGCTGTTCAAGGTTGAAAAGAAATACCAAAACAGTGTTCCTCAGTCAGTCTTCATTGCCACAAGGAATGAACAGTGAACAGAGAAACTTCATTGCTAGATCATTATAGTTAGGTGTAAACATTTTAGAAGCATAAGCAGACTTCGGGAGTAGGCACATAATTACTGAGATGAAAATTATATAATTCAGGGTACTGAAACTGTCATCAGCAAACCCTACAGGGGAAAGTGAAAACATGTATTGATATATAAGTAAGGGAACCAACATGAAATGATAATTATATTACCAAGTCATTTTGTTAGCTGATTGCTTTCTTTGATGAGGACAACCTGGGAGATATCAGAGTGAAATAATTTTGGCTTTGACTTTTACAGAAGATCCAAGTACATGGAAAAGGGTGTTGGAAAATAAAAATTCAATACTGTAAATGCAGGCTCCATATGCATTGATTGTGGCTGTGATGTGAGGTTCTAAGAATGATTTATATTAATTTCATTGTCATTAGGAAAACACCAGCCATGGAAATAAAACCTCTTTACTCAATAGTCCTCTAAAATAAAAATTGTTGCTGTATCCAGCAGTTTGCTTCAGTCTGTTGTAGTAACTATCACAGTCGCTGGAGATGTTATTTAATGAAAAACTACTCTCCTTCTAAAGTAACAAGTTGCCATCGTGTCCAGACTCTGTATGCATTGCTCTCACAGATACTCTTACACAGAGCACATGCGAGAATATTCTTGTTAATGCTTCATGCTGAAGTTGCACACTGAAGGCCGAGGTCTACCTGCCTGGGCACAGGGGAATATTTTATCAAAGTGACTTGATAATTGATACATGATTAGTGTGGGGTTATGGGTGGGATCGTTCGTTTGTTCTGTTTACCATTTGGACTGAAGATGGCTCCACTAAGGCCATTAGCAAAAGCATTGGGATAGTATCAGGGGGTGGTGAATAATTTGCTAGCACTGCAAATAATGTTCTGATAAATAATGGATCGTTGGATTCCTTAGAGGCCAAGAGAGGATGTGGAGCCAAGAGCTTAAATCTGAGAGGAGTCTGATAGCCACATCTTTAGTAAGTAATTTTCCTTTCCTCTTACCTCAGAGGTTGCCTTATGAGAAGGTTGATTTAAAATATCTGGCTGACACTAGGGCACACCTCTCCTTTAGGTATGTTAATGTGTAAAATTCAGGTATTGCACAGCTCTTGTTTGGCTCCCGACTACAGCTTCCAGAAGGTGTAAGTTTTCAGGATGCTTTTACACTAGGCTTCACACATTGTGTTACTAGTGACCCATATAACACACTAGTGTGGAGGACTGGTTGGTGTACCAGTGAATATCACCAGCCAGTGGGGCTTGAACATGTTTACTATCTGTGCATGCAGTAAATCATGAATGCACTTTTTACAAGATTCTCAACCACACCTGTCCATTTAAACTAAAACACACTGGAAGGGCAGAAGTGAACTGATGGATATTATAAGGGAAAATGAGTAATGTTTCCTTCTGTTCATTTGGCAGTGTATTAGAAGACTAATAAAATCAGTGTTAGTTCCAGTAGGAAACAAATGTATAAAAGGACATAATTTAAGGCTACCTATCTAGTTTGTATATCCGACTGTCTTGAAGCTTTGAACAATTGTTTTAAACTGAGTAGATAATGATACCGGTCAAAAGAAACTTCAGATGTGTATTAAAGTAATTTTACTAATGTTTAATAGAGGTAGACTCCTCCCTTTTCCTCACTGCTAACAGGAGAGAATAGTTGAACAGTCTTTTAAGAGTGAAGATGACAAAGGGAAGTTTTATGACTATTGAAATTTTTTTTTTGGTTTTGGAGTAATTCTTTCTCTTTTTTTTCATACATTCACACACATACAACAATATGTCTGACTAGAAATCATTTGATACATATATCTGACATAAATTTGCTAGCAAGCCAAGTACACAAGACAGTATAAGTCTGTAGCTATACCACCTTGGGCTTTGATCTTGTCAGATCTCATAAACTAAGCAAGATTGGGCCCGCTGTGTAATTGGGATGGAAGACCTCCAAGGAAAACCCAGCTGTTCTAGGAAGTGGTGTTGGTCACTCAGTTGGTGGTATTCTTCATTCTAGTCCTGCACTGAATCAATGCTGTACTAAGATGCCGCTGGAGGTATTATCTGTGCGCAATACATAAATCTAAGATGCTGACCAGGTGGGCTAATTAGATATCCTCTGTTACATTTCATAAGAGCTAAAATTATTAACTGCAGCATCCTGGAGAAAGCCCAAAATTAGTAAATACATTATGCCAATTTAAATATTTTCTACAGTTGCAACTGAATAAAGTATTTAAATACTTTTAACTCACGGTGTGCTGTTTTGTATCATTTATGAACATTGTTAAACAACTGCCACATTTTACTGTAGGGGTGATGACATTTCACTGTTGGTTGAGCTAATTCCTGCATGGCCTATAAAACACAGTCGTAGTGAAAAGCATCTTGTACAAGTAAATATTTGTAGAGAGCATTTTTACAGCTATACATTTTTTTCTCAGAATATATCATATGTTTTAATTAGGCCAAACTGTTTTTTGAACGAAAACTGAAATTAAAAGGATTATCTTATATTTTCATGTCCTGACTAATTTGCTACTTAGTTAAAATTTATCATTACTGTGCAAATTTGAACAGATGGAGAATATTTTCCTTTACAGTGAACTAAAACTAAAAGCAAAACAAAGCAAAGCTTTCTAGCTCCTCAGAGCTTCAAATATCTTAAGATCAGGCAAAACTGTGCAAAAGTTTGTACTGGGGGTTCTTCAGCATATATGACTCTTTCTCAGTAATACAGAAATCACTGAACCATTAAGTAAATTACAGTATTAAAATCTCAATATTATGTGACATAATTATGATGAAGTTTGGACAGCCATCCTGAATTTTTATTGCTCTAATATTTGCAAAATTAAAATTAAAACTCCATACTCAGCTTTAGATTTTAGAACCCTGATATAACTACAGATAAAACATCAGCAAGGAGCGAGATTAATGGCAATGTAATTTTCTCAGAAGAAAGAGGCTCTGCTGTTAACATTCCAATTTAATTATTTAACTGTCATTTAAAAAAATTAACACATTACATAAAAAGCTATACATTGCATTACATTTGTATAGTTTTGCCAAGACAGAAACCATGTGATTCAACTCAATTTCATTTGGCAGTACTCATGTGAAAGGAAGAGTATATTTAAGTGTTCATTTTAATGACACCTTGTTTGAACATGTCATAATAATTAAAGATATAGTAACTTTATCAGCAAAATTAGCTGTCAGATCACTATTTTATCACAGATATTTTGGAGAAATGTGGGCTATCAAAAGAAAAGTGGCAATTCCTATGCTCTTCTTGAGGGAAACATTATTCACTTCGGTGAACACCCTCAAGATTCACACTAAAAAGGGAGTCTTTTCCACAAGGTAAATGGCGGGGGGAGGGGGGGGTGTTGATTGCAAAGTAATTCAGTACCTGGAAATATTCAAAGCAAGTTTATTAACTAAAATTCTGGAATAAAATCTCTTAATGACAATAAGAATGGTTTAATGATAGCATTTCATCTCACTCAGTTCTTCAGGGAGATGCCTTAATTCATTTGTGAGCCAAATGCCTGAACTTTTGCTCTCAGCTAAGCAGCTGAGTTCATATTTTCCTTTTTCAATGTGTACTTCAGTGTGCTATGGCATATTTTACACTGAAAAGAGTGTACAAAAAGAGTATATAAAAAATGTAGCATGAGAATGACTTGAAGTAAAGTCTCCTAACTCACAATTAATGCTCTAAATACTAAAATGCAGGGTTTAATGCTGCTGGATTTACCCTTTTTCTTTCACGCTCTTTCAGGAGAAAAAAAATCCATGTATTTCTCTCTTTAATTAGAAAAGCCTTAAATAGCCTCTACGTACAAACATAGGAAAGTGACCAACACATTGGTCTTTCTTCCCACTCTCACCCCTCTCAGATGTTGTCCAGAAGAGTGGAAATTAATGTTTCACTCATTTCAAAACACAAGATTGAACTGAACTGGGATACCCCACCAACCAAGGGGAAGTTTCAGTTACAAAAGTTGAACAAAAGATGAAGAGAAAACCATTTTCCAGCTATTTCCTAAAAAACAGAATTAAATAAGTAGTGTCCATCCTTTTTGTCATTACATTTACTTAGCCTCAATTTTTCTTTTAAAGTTAGAGGAAACAATATTTAGTCCCAGAAATAGAATTTAAATAAAAGTGTATATTAACATTAATTTGCCTATTATTTGTTAATTCATGTACTATTTCACAATGGCCTGAGGTAGGTGGATTGAAAGACTTGTGAAAGATGGGGAAGAAAAGGGGAAACCCAAAGTAGAGAAATGTAAATTCAGACCTCAAATAGGCATGAATTACTCCTCCTGATGTTAGCGGATATTTTAAGATAGATGTGGCTACAGATTTCAGATGCCTAAAGGTAAATGTCTAAACCCACATGTAGGCACCTAAGTAGTACTAGCTTGATTTCAAAACATATCTGAACGTTAGCTCCTACTGTTTTTGAAACAACACTTCTGACAGGTTATTTTTATTAAGTTATTTCAATGCAGAATTGGAATATATGTATATATGAACCTGAAAATTACGGACATCATTATGAAATTTGTATTTTGCCAGAAGTATAGTGATACTTTTCCATATGTGGCCAAAAATTGTATTTAAGTTCCTTTTCTAATTATCATGCACACATGGTGAAGACAGAACAGAGAGATATTACTTGCCAGTAGTGAAACCAAAGGGAGGGCTTGGCAGAAGATGAATTTTGCTGAGGACTCAGGTACTCAGGTGCTTGTCCTTTTGAAAGAGAAAAAGATCAAATTCTCAAATAAGGGTTCTAGAGAGAAACTGTAGGAACTTAAAATAAGATCAAGAATTTCTTTCTTCGTTAGTCAGTAAGGGCATCTCTCACGTTGTTTTTATTAACCTGAGCGGCACATTCATTGAGATGGAGCGACGGCAATGCTGCTACTCATTTCCCCAAAACTCTGGGTTTGTAGTAATGTCGCAAAAACTTTCAATGGGAAGAAACAAATGCACTTCAGGAGATGATACGGTGAGAACATTTGAGGCTACTAATGAAAATATTTTATTGATTTTAGTGGAGCAAAGATATGGCACTTCTACAACTATTTCAATAACTGTCTCTTGCTTTCA
Organism: Dromococcyx pavoninus; assembly: GCA_033558185.1. Taxonomy (NCBI): domain Eukaryota; kingdom Metazoa; phylum Chordata; class Aves; order Cuculiformes; family Neomorphidae; genus Dromococcyx; species Dromococcyx pavoninus. Next base: position 3,075,079 of record JAUMJL010000060.1, on the reverse strand, counting down.
TGAATTTGTTCAGTTGTACTTTATTTAGGACTTTGTACTGCAGCCATAGAAACAGGTACTGAAATAAATGAGGCACATGTTTTAGATGGTGCAACTCTGAATTTTTTGGTGAATCTGTAATGAAAGGGAGTTAAAATGATTTATGTTTAAAATCTAATCTTTTGTCTGGTTTTATATACGTATACACACACAAATATCCATCCGTATAAGACAGAACTTAAATTTGTCAGCAAGTTTACATTCATCAAAGCAAAAAATAAAAAAGAAAGCAGGAAAGAGATTATACACTCCAGCAGACTTGAAACAACCATGCTAAATTTTCAGGTCTCTGAAAAAAGACTATAAATGAAAACCAAACTTCCTTTTAAAAACAGTCAATGTGCCCTGGAGTCTGCACTATCCCAAGCTGGATTAGAAGCATGAGTAGACTCGTGTCCCTTCTTTTTAATTAAATATGAAGTCAAGAGTTTAAGGGTTAGCCCAAAGACACGTGTTCCATATGATATAGAGAAGAGAAGGAACAGGAAACTGGCAGCACAGAGAGCAACAAAGCCTTAAATTCAGTATTGTGTTTAGAAGACAAATAATAGGAAAGGAGTACTTATACAACATAAAACATAAGTTTTAAAGGACAGCTTCATTTACAGCATATTCTTGTACACAACTATACTTGTACAGGTTGGTTCCAGAATGATTTTGTTATAAAGATCACCAAGATTCTCATATACAGCTAATGTAGACATCCTTTGTAAAGCTAGTAGTGTACAGTTTTCACATCTACAAGAAAAAAAATCTACATTTGCAAAACTCTGATGAGCAACAAAATGAGTGTTTTTCCTAAGACTATCCATGTTTTCTGTGCTTATTATTGCAGTTACTTGACTTTTCACATTTTATATCAAACCCCAACTAAGGTTAGGATCAAACTATTTTAATACAAACCAAAAATACTTACATAAGATGAATCTTACAAATAATTAATGCAACAGATACATATTTGGTTTTATTGACCACAGACTGAGGTCACAGATTGTTTGAGATAGAAATGTACCTCTGTGGGATTATTCTTTTTCCTCATGCATGACACCCAAGATATTTCACATGGTCTAATGCTGGTATTTCCCTAAGAATCTACTGTTGAAGACTTGACCTCAAATCACTTGTGGTAAACACAAAAAAATATGGAAAAAAATGTTTTGATGTTTATAAAAAACTGTCCTGAACTCTCTGAAGCTACATTTTTTTTCCAGATCAGTTTGGAAGAGCTTCAAATAGAGTCTTTCTTTTGGGATTTGACTCTACAAATCCCATCTCCAGAGACAAACCGGAAATGGAGAAGATATCTGAGAGTTTTAAAAATCATATAACTCAGAGACAGTTCTAGAAATCAATGCTACCAGAGAGAAGGAAGTTATGTTTTCTAAACTGATTTTTTTCATTCTGATTTCATTCTGTCTTCCAGCCTTAATGCCAAAACAGAGGTAGTAATTTTTCCCCTTTCATACAAAGTTCTGGAAAAAAAATGTTTCAGCATTTTGGGGCTGACCTGACTATTGGGTCTCAGTCATTGGCTGAGTTCTTCTCAACTGGAGAGTTAGCAGTTATATACAGTTAAATGCTGTCTCATTTTCCTATTTTGTTGGATTTGTGGATGTTGTGTGGGCCTCCACTAAATTATATACTGGTTGTTTGTTGTGTATTGATTTTTTTTTGTTAAAGTGCTCAGGAGTTTGCATGACTTCATTTCTACAGAGAAATGCTTCATGAAATCTTAACCTACATCAAAGTAGCTCCTACGTTGTCAAAAAAAGAACTTGCACTTCAATTCTCACTATTCCTATTGAAATTATATTTTGGATTACTTCTCCAACCTTTAAAACGTTCATTTTCTTCTTTAATTTTTATTTTTGCAAAATTATCAATAAAGAGTAAGCTCACTTAGAAACAATTCAGTATTTTAATATAGACTATGAACTCCTTGAAAATGCTCTGCTATTTTAAGGGTTCGATTCTTGAACTGGGTGAGTAGCTTACAAAGACATCACATTTCACTAAAGTTTTTCACCCATTCAGCACAGATTTCCATCCAGCATGCAACATGAAAGTCTGTCTGCTAGCAGCAATTAATTAGTCTTCCCACTCACTCTTTTGACTGTCACATTTTAACAATTATTTTTTGTTTATACATCAGATAGTGCTTAAAAGCCAGCTGTAGAGAGTAGAACATTGTTTTTTCCTGTAGTCCTCTACAATGGTGAAAACTATTCTGTAGATAAGTCGTAAAAGTGGTCCTCACTGGTGTATGCATTACTGAAAAATGTGCAGAATATTTTTGTTTTCCCCCTTCAAAGCTCTTAAAAAACAACACAAAGTCTCAGTAAACACAGAATGACAGTGATGGGAGGGATTACTAGCCTCTCTATTCCCTTACTGTAGGTTGTAGTAAGAGATAACCTTAGAACACTGCTTATAAGTGTTGAAGTCCTCCATGAGAATAATTAATTCTAAATCTGGATCTCCTACAAGTCCTTTCACAAAAACAATGCAAACAGGACCTTCCTCTTCTTTCAGAGAAAGAACTGGTTAGTTACCTAACTGGAGATGATCAGTCCTCTCTGTAAGCATCAGTGAAAGAGTAACCTCACTCCATGTTCGTTACATGTTTGACACTACAAAGGACAGCTCAAGTGAGACAGTTCACACAACTCTGATTCAAGGGTATCCTAACGCCTTTGGAGGGGTTCTCTGCATTGCAGCAGCTGAGTGACATGAAGCTTTCAAGCCAATAAACCTCAGCATACAGAAATCACTACATTGCTCACGTTGGCCTCCCCAGGAGCTCCTGGTGATGGCCACAGTGCAGGTGGCCACTCTTTATCATCTTACAGGATACAGGCACAGACCAGATGTGATAGCAAATACAGTCTGTTTTGTGATGGGGATGAGGCAGGAAGAAGCAACGGGGATGGTGGAAAAGAGGAACAAAAAATATAGTCTGAAAAGATATTCAGATAGATGAAGGTATGTGGCAAGTTTGGCAGTGGGACAAGGGGTGTTCTAACAATGATAGTGACAGTAGAGCAGGGTGCAGAGCCATGGCGTGTTTTTTATTCCCCTGATCCCCAAGCCAACTCTCAGGTACATTTTGCAGAGGGACCTCTAACAGACAGTTAAGCTTCTCTAACACTTCAATCCCCGTTTACCTTTTTGAAATTAAGACTGACTGACCTAATAGGACAGCCCTAACGCATGAAATTTGCAGGAGTAGCACAAAATAAAATAAAATAAAATCTATTTCAAATTTGCAGAATTTTGATTAAATTTAGAAATGAAAACAAGATTCCAAGTGTCAGGAAATCCCCATAGGATAGAACCTCCATTTTCCAACCCAGTTCAGTGAATTAATGTGTTTCTATAACTTATAAAGTATCTAAAAAAAGTAAGTTTTTCAAAAGTGTGGGGAAGTTTATTTTATTTCACTAACAATCTTAATTCTACCTTATTTTCATGTTAAACCGCACCTAATAATTCAAAAATGCTCAAGCATAGTTGCATATATTTGTAACGTGAAGAAGCAGTCTTCTGTTCCAGATTTTCTCATTTTTACTTGCTGTTTTGAATCAAAGTGAAAATCCAGATTTTTACACTTTTCAGTCTTTGATTGCACACATGCATTAATCTCAGACTAGAACATTAGAATTTCCTTTCTTGAGTCCACAGTTGATGTTTATAATAACTTGATCTGCACCTGATGGATTATGATTGCCAAAATGTGATATATTGTTAAATAGATGCACAGTCTTATTGTTCAGGTTTTGAGATACTGATGGATGCATGGAATTAAAACTTGCCCCTGCATAATATTGCACCCAACATATAACCTACTTTGTAAGCAAAAAAAAGTACATTAAATTCAAGTTAAATAGTTATTTAAACGTGTATAAATGAAACAGCAAAAAAACATTAAAAAACAGAGTAGTTTTAGAAGAATATTGTTCACTCTGCCAAAACACAGGAAAAAAAAGAAAACTTCAGATTTGAGAAATTATGTAACTGGAAAGGAAAGGAAGAGAGAGGAAAAATGGTAATATCATATAATCTGAATATATATAATATAACAAATTAATCTACTAGTAACACTTTATATGGAGGGTCTTAAATGCTGATTTATATATATAATTACTGAGCTTCCATTGGATCTTTTTATGCTAATTGAATTTCCACTGATTATTAAAAGCCTGTTTATGTAAGTCGAGCAACTGCATAGATGTTCTATTTCTATTACTTAGTTGTTAAATTTCAGTAAATACCTTTTTAGGAAAGATTTGGTGTTTAATTAACATAGAATAGCTCTCCTCTTAAAACAAAATTAAAACCTTATTTGAAGCACTTAATTTAAACTGTTAACCAAACGTGCATACCTGCAAGGTGGTAATTTCAGATTTCTGGTAGCAGTCAAGGTCTAGTAATTCTGCAATGCTGAAGGTTAGAAAATCTGAACTCACTTCTCAGCTAGGTGATTTTTAACCTAATCTTTCATGTACCCAAGACACAAAGTGACAACGCTGAAGTTATTTTTCATTTTTTGATTAATTTTGATATATAATCACTGAGGGAATTAGTAAAATAACACATAAATAGGAATCTGGGTGTTTGCTGTTGTTACAATTTTAATGTATTTGTGAATATTTAGGCAAAATAAATACTAGCTGATGTTTAATTTACTCTTTGGACAACTTCTTTTCAAAAAAAGTAAAAATTCTTCTGTAGGCCTGATTAGATTTTCCTTATATACTAACGTTCCCTCTTTACCTTAAGATATCCACAAAGATTACATCAAGTCTGTTCATATTTTGCATACTATCAAGTGTTAGATGTAGAAGTAAGTGCTAGAGAAGGTAAGCATGATACCACTGTGTAGTTGAACTCAGAGCACATTCATCTACTCTAACCTTATCATGAAACTTATTGTGTAAGCTTTGATCAAGCCAGCTATTCAGGTGCAGATCCAAAGCCAAAAAGAAAAGGTTGAATCCTCAAGAAGGTAGGTTGAAAGAAACTCAAGACTACCCCACAGTGCCACTGCAGATTGCTGTGTTTCTACACGTGGTGTCCTGTGCAGCCAACAGACTGCCTGACAAAATGGGCAAAACCTGCCAGAAGACTATGCCACGTCTAGACCTAAGCAGTAAGCAGCATGTCAGCAGGGAAAAATCTCTACCTGACCTTGCAAGAGATGACCCTTTACCCCCTGGATCCATCTCCTACAGAAAACACTCTGTTACATGGCCAAAGGAGCAGGTGGCAGTGGCACAATCACAACCTTAGCAGCTCCTCTCAGGCCTCCATGTGGAGTACAGCTGAGTTGTTTTCACAGCTTTTTTTGCATCATAAATTCAATTTCTTGTGCATAATTATTGCCTTTTCAACCTGATCATCCTTTTCCTTTGCCACCCCCACACCCATAGCTAGCTCAGGAAAGCAGCTCTCAGGACGGCAGGATGCCTGGCATGAGCACACCAGAGAGTTACTATCAAGTACCAAGTGCTCCCTGGACTTCCAAGCTCACTAGTAGCTCATACAGCAGGCACCTAAGGAGCCAGGGGTTTCCCACCACCTCCTAAATCCACAAGAGCTTTAGGGAGTATCTTGGTCAAGCTCCAAAATGTAGTTATCCCTCTTCCTATTGCAAAGCACAATTAGGGGCATTTTCAGCTTGAGCTGTTTGACTTCTACAATGCTAGAGGCTAAAGCCCAAGTGAGATTTTTCCTTGCCCTAGTAATCCACCTACTTAGCAGCAGGGGCACAGGCCAAACCACTCAAGTGCTGATAGTCTTCTGAAGACTGAATTTACATGAACAATGCCTACTGGCATCTGTAATTAAAAAAGGAAAACCTATTTTTGCTATTACTTTTATAATGACATGAAAGTAAGGTTGTGTCCTTGACTGATGTACTGATAAGCTGCGTGTGGGCAAGGGTAATTCAGAAAGGGAACTGAACTTGTAAAAATAAAACAGGGTGAAGACTGTGCCTGACTTAGGCATTACCTAGGGTGGGGCATCACTCATAATGTAATGGGGAGAAGCTATGGCAAATGCCAAAAGGGAGGGAATCCTGCATTTTGCAAGATTAAAATGTGTGTTGTACATCTTCTTCCTTAGAAATATTCCTGGTCAGTCTTTGTTAGTAATACCTCAGTTTGTCTGTTTGGAGACATGGTACTAGTCAAGGTTGTGCTTTTGAAAAAAAATTCAGGTAAATTTTCAAAATTCCAACACTCTGAGAACTTGAACAAGTCAGCAAAAACTATCACTCATTAATTTATGAATTTTATTCAAGTTGCAGAAACATAAGTAAAAAAGTCTTTCCTAAAGCAGCAAAATAAATATATCTATTTTTTGAACCTCAGCCTAGGATTATCATGATTTCTTTAGGTGCTTGAAATCCTAAAACATCAACTGATAAATTTTGAAAAGCTCACAAGCTGTGTCACAAATCTTCCTGAACTATGTTTCGCAGAGTACACAAATAGATCTTAATCTAGGATTTGTTAATAAAACAGTTCTTGGATTCGACTCTTCCAAACTAATTTTCTTGGCTACTTTACTTGGTTAATAAATAAAAAAAATAAAATTACCCAAGAATTTTACTATATATGGTTAACAAAAGGAGTTTAAATATGTTTCAAACAGTTATATGCTTGGTGTAAATATAGGTATCTTCTTGCCACACTGCAGTTTGGTTTTTTGTTCGAGGTTTTTTGTTCCTCACCACCTGTTAGTGGTTCTTTAAGCAGTGGCAATGATCTTGATTGAAAAATAGTTCCTATAACTGTAGAGACTAATAAAAAATGTTCTTTTAAAATAGAGACTGGCATTGTCTTTTCAATCATCAATCTCTATTTTCATAAAGATAGGCGTAATATCTGCAGTGATGTTGAGACTAACAGCTGCAAACTACCGCCAGTATGAACCTTCTCCTCCCCATTCAGGATACAACAGAGAAAACAGTGAAAAATAAGCTGAAGTTATTCTGGTGAATGGAAAACGAGGATAAATATGTGTCCATAGGATACATCAATCGGCTTCATTAGATCTTCCATGTATGTCATCTTTACATATGTCAGTTTTCTGAGCATGCAAAAGTTATTAGAAGAAAGGAAACTGTTTGCAATTAGCTTCTTTGCCTGTGTAGTATAGAACTGAAATGGAATTTAAAAGCTCTGTCATTTTTTATGTTCCACCATTCCGGTAACTTTGTTATGGCTTCAAATTAAAAAAAATAAGAGAAAAAACTTTCTGTAGTGAGAAGCAATATTAAGACTAATATTAGTAATGGGGTTTATTTGGTTCTGTTTTTCTTTTTAAATCTTCGCCAATGCTAAATCTGGTGGAAAATTTTTCTTTTATCCTGTTGGATTACTTAGAAGTGGATCCTGTAAAGATTGGAACAAATAAACATTGTTAGTCCACAGAGGAAAATAGATTCCTCCTTGCCAGAAGTTCGATTCTTATGATTTGTGAAAACTTCCATTCCTTACTTCCATATGTGTTTATGGTGGTAATAAAAGTGTGTAGTTTTAATAAAAAGCCATTTTAAAATTTTCAAGGCACTGAAAGCAGATCCAGTTCTTACAGAACTATTCACACTAGAAAGCATGTAACGATCACAGCATGAACCTGGGGCTTACAGAACAACAGACATAGCAGGGAAAGGGTAACAGAATGAGAAGACAGCTAGCAGATGATCCATACAGAAATCTACCCTTGACACCTATTGCAGACCATAATGTTCTCAAATTACCCTAGGGAACAAAAGTTCAGGTCAGTTCCTTGTGTGACAGGGTGCAACAAAGTGGGAAAAAACGTTCAGCCTTTCCAGACTAAGGGGTCTACAACCTGGCTTGAATATGACAAAGCAGGGATGATGGACTATAAAATGAGAGGCCAAAACAAGTTCCATCACTGCAGAAGGTGTCCTTGGAAAACAAAAAAAGAAGGTGGACTTTCAGACTCTTGGAGCTGACAGAGTGGGTGGAAAGAGTTCACAAGAACAAGAGGCTTGAAAATGTGGTGAGCAGCACAAGGCAAGAGAGAGGGACTTAGAAAAAAAATCATCTGATCTATCCAGATGTCAAACCTTTACTAAATAAAACAGATGTTCCTGTCCTACTTTCAGTCCTGAAATTTTTGTATTTTTTATTTCCTTCTTCATTTTGATACTTTATTCCAGAAAGTCTCTCTTTTGTTGTCTTAAGAAAAGCATTTTAATGTAGTGATTTTTTTTTTTCAGTAAGGTAAAAAAGCAAAAAGAGATGTCTCCAGAAGTCTGCTAGATGTTGGAATGGCTGCTAAGATCCCACGTTCTTAGCTCTCCAGGCACAAAGGTGTGAGAAAGTACTAGAGTACGAATTTAAAATCCCTGCTTTGTTTTCACTCATCTTATGTGTGAATTTTCTTGTGTCTTAAAGGAAAAGAAAATAAGACCCTCAAACCACCTCAGCTAATAATTTCCTTTTACCCTATGATTCCTGTCCTCCAAAAGGTATCATCTTTTAATACAATCGCAAAATTTATTAGAAGGGAAAAATGTCTTTATAAAAACTCTCCTCAATTTATAGAGAATAAAGACTGATAAGCAAAAGGAGGACTCAGTAATTTTATTTTGCTAGCACTTTATTGAATTTACTTTCATCCTTTCTGGTGGTTTATTGAAAGACTCAAGAAATTTTTAAGTCAGTATTTGTAATGAAAATGAGCTAGCTTGGTTCTAGAACTTTGAAGTCTTTGCAACTCATTTAACTCTTCAGTATAATGCAATCACATTAACACCTTTAAGCTTCTCTGCAAATTTGTTCTACCAAAATTAACAAGCTTAACTATTAAACCTAAAACAAATGGCTGTATATGAGAGGAACCAGTAAAGGGAGGAGTGCAGGTTTCAGTGTTTCCAGATGAGGTTCACTGCTTGCCAACAGGAGTTGCTCTGTAAGGAGATGACCAAGATGAAGGTGTTACCAGATTTAAACTTTGGAGATATTTAATAGAAGCTAAAAACATTGCTGACTAAGCAAACTGAAGCCACACAAGTAGGTTTTAAAACAAGGTAATGTTGTATTATTCGTTTTACTAAGTGAAATAGCTATCTTCCCACTTCGCAGAGTTTATTCTGAGTTCCAGATACACCTATAAAATATTATTTTATTAACACTGACGTACAGATTACAAAATATTTCACCTGTTCTTATCACCCTGGAACAGATACAGAACAAGATAAGCCACGATGAAGGCTACATGCTCTCATTTGACAACTAAGTGTAACATCTAAAAGGAAAAAAAGTCTATTCTTCTTGCTATATATAAAATTTCATTTCAACGACAACCAAAACATCATTTTTAACACAAGATACTTGAGTTAATCTGCTGTTCCCACCATGACCTATCTGACACTGTATACATATTTAATACTATTTGGCAATTTGTCTCCGAAACAGCATAATAACATCCTCTCTTTACCAGTGGAACGAAACATAACAGTTGAAATCCAGTGCTGCTGAGCCAAAGGGAGAAAAAAAAATTCTTACAGTGTTTCTAGTTTTGTCTCAGTCAATCAAACTGAATCTTCAATGATACAGGTAAACGTATTTCTATCGTTCAAAAATTGCCACTAATTTCAGATTTAATCAGAAACTTGATTTGTGATATATTAGCAAATTTATAAATAACATACTGCCTGTCTCAAGAAAAATGAACAAGCTTTTTATGCTGAAGGTTTTATGAATCTAATCAGGCCATTGCAGACCTAATTAATCTATAGTATTGCTAATAAGGATGATAAAGAAATTGGATATTTTACTTCCATAACTCAAATTCAAAATAGCTAGCAATAAAGACTATAACAAAGCAACCTACAATTCATAAAATAGTCATATAACCCATTAGCTTATATAACCTTACATATAATAAATGTTTTTAGGACAAATTAAACACTTGCAGAGTTCACTCTGTGCTCTCAAGCCAAGTATTCTGAAAAAAAAAATTCAACAAAATACCTTCATACTGACAGATCCTTTGATAGCTGTTTTTTATATCCAGATAGCTATGGATACACCACCCAAAACTCTCCATATAGCTTGAACTGGGGAGATATTATTATATTATTGCATTCTGAGTCAGATAAAAGGCCTTTGTTTTGCATTTTTTTAATATTTTCTCACTTTTCTCTTAGCTTTCCGTTGAGCAGAGAGAACTTGCAAAGTTCTGAAATGCCATTAAGTACTTTGTATTTCCTCCATTGCAGGAGCAATCAGAAGCTTAAATTAGCTAGTTTCCTGGATTTCATTTTGCTTCCTTTCTTTCGACACTGTGAAAGCTACATGCCTACAGTTTAGAGTGGCCTACAATTTTCTATAGTGAAGTGCTCCTCTGTTGCTTTTACGATGTCAAACTTTGTCTGTTTGGATTGCACTTTGTGTGCTTGGTATCTAACTTCACATACTTTTTTAGAAAAACTTAAATCTTTCAACAAAAACTTAAAAGCGCTCTTCTGCTGATGAAAGAAAATGCTAACATTCTTTTCACTGAGAGACTTTCAACATGTTATAGCTTAGCTTAAACCCTGTACACATCAGATAGGGCATCACTTTCTACGTCAAGGCTATCCCCAGAAGTCCACTTCAGCCAAATTAAAGGTATGCAAACCAATGTACATCCTTTCTTCCAACTAGGGAAGACCCTGAGAATGCCCCATCCAAGATATACAGTGTCTCTGGGCTTTTCCTGAATACTAAGTTGGGTAAGCTGGTGAATGAAGCAACAAAACAAATAGAGTTTAACAGAAAGGCAGAAATCAACTTGTCACTTGAGTAACCAGGGCAAGACTAGAGTGATTTGTAGTCCTTACAAAAGCATTAGCTTTTAAGGAAGAATTTAAATGAGGAGCAAATTGTGGGTGTTAGTACATAGCTCCAATGTGCTTGAAGGAATAATGGATAAGCCAGTGATCAAGGTACTTCGTCGCATGAAAATTACCACTGATGAAACTACTTGAGTAAGTGCTCACGGCCATGAAAAAAGGATTGCAAAATTTAGCCTGAAGTTTGCAAACACACACCAAATAAAAATTACAAGCCTAATCCCTGCCAAAAGAAATATGTGGAAGATAAAAATATTAATATAAATGTTCATTAAAACCATTAATTAATGATGATATTAAAAGATAAATGTTAAAATATGATAATATAATATTTTAATTACATACTAAGTGTAGCCATTACTCACTTTAAAAGGGCTGTAATGCGCAATGCTCTATTACAATGGGACTATTTGTAAAGTTATTACTCAACCTCATTAAGTGAGCTAGAAAGAAGTCCTATATAAATCATGTATATAAAGAAAGTACGTGTGAGTTTAAAGACAGCATTATTGACATAGAATATATCTATTGCAATTCCATGGAAAATTGCATATTAGCAAAATTAAATCTAAACAAAACCCTTGAAATTACAATGTTAAATTCACTGTAATGAAATTTTTGATTTTGGTTTACGATCATCTTCAAAACTAAATGTAAATCATCTCTTTAGCTTTTAAGATGGTTGTGCTTTGCAGTCACACATGTAGGTACAGAGTCTGCGTTGTTGCTTCAGAACCAATAAAGTGTCAAAAACTTGTCTGTGTTGTTTGATTTAAGGACAGAGGTGGTTTAATTTAAACTTTTCAGTTTATGTAGTTAAGTGAAGTCTTTTGACGTGTATTTTCATCTACATTCTCAGGCATGTGTTACTATGAGTACCACAAATTCATTAGAAGACCTAAGTCTTGGCTTCACAAACCAGAATTTGTGACTTATATCGTACCCAGCAATACAAATCAGGTCTGAATTCTCAATAAACCCTTCTTGGGTCAAGTTTGCTATTGAAGAAGTTTGGAACAGGAGTTCTCTGCATTTCATTCACAGCCTGATGAATTCATTGGAGAAGCAGAAGATCAAAAATCCAGCTATTGCCTTTCTGAAGGTGCATTAAGATATATTTAGCCTGTTTACTCACTTCAAGGCACTATGTTCCAAGAGTAAGCATTTGAATATGTGGGTAGCAGAGGATGTTTAAATATTCACATTTTGATGCTCTTCTGTTTTGCATCGGATGCTTCAGTATTCATCAGACTTACTTGTAGGCATAACTCTACAACAGCTGGCGTATCATGAGTTGCAGTCTAGAATCCCCTGTGCTAATGCATCCTTGACATGAAGACCACAGCACTACAGGCTCTGGTCCTAATATTCTCTCATGAAACAAATTTTCTTTTCTGTAAAACTCAGAAAACTGATATTACTTCAGCAAGGAAAAGTACCTTGGTACTCTCAGCAACATTTATCCACGTTTTTGTGTTTGGTTTCTTCCCCCCACTGAAAAACACCTGGTGAGATTTTGTTTCAGGATTAACCCAAACCCAAATGCATATTCATATTTATTACTGAGGTACAGAACGTGTCAACTGAGCTAATGCTTTTCAACTGAGCTAATGCTTTTATCTATAAGGATTTCTTTTACTCTTCAAGGAGCAGGTCAAGTGCAAAACACTAGGATGGTACATTTCAAATGTTTGTGCTGACAACACCAGCTAATGTGCAGGAGGGTACTGACAGCCATTAAGAATAGGCAATGATTATGTCAGAAATTTCAGATCAATGAATTTGAAGAAAATTGTATAGTATGTAATAGGCAAAATCTACTGCTATAGTCATTCATTTTGTGTCTTCTCTGTAATTTCAAACATGTTAGAAAATACAACAAAGGATTTGATTAGCTTTGAGGTTTTAAAAAACGTCTTCACACTAGAGTTATTTCTGCATTTTGACCAAGTAAAAAAAACTAATGTAGAGTTGTTACCAAACAGTTCTTTAAAAAGATTGTAGCATAAATTCATAGACATAACCTAAATTAATTTTTAAAAATTATTTTAATACAAAACAAAAATAAGATGAGTACTGGAATTTCTTCCAACTATTTTATAATTTAAATGAAAAGTATGAGTTCATGAGGAAAATACTTTGTGACTTCAATGCAAGTCATCATTCATTCATCATACATGTGGAACAAGTAATATTATCTCTCTCTAATCTTTCTGTCACTGGCTTTATAGTAGCAGGGCTCATGCAGTCTTAATCTAATGGCCCATGCAGCTATGATTATAATAAGATGTATAGCACATACCGCACTAGCTCTGGCAACTGGAGAATAAAAATCCTCTTAATTAGTTAGTGTGAAGGTGGAATATGAATTTTATTTTTATACTGAATGTCTATGAATAAAGAGATTAATTCAGGAAAGAATAAGCTCTAAATGGGCTTGCAGTTTAAAGTGTCATTAAAAGTTAAGGGTCACCACGTGGAAGGCTAAATTACATATTAAAAAACTAAGTTTCTCTTTAGAACTTCTGGGGCACATTCACATTTTGCAATGTCAGCACAGAATGGGATACCAGGCTACCCAATAAAAACAAAATGAAAAATGAAAATTGAGTAATATTGGACTACTTTGGAGATTCCAGAGAGAAACCAAAATGAGTCAACGCAGTCAGCGAAACAGTACGAAACCCTCCTGCAAAAAAACTCTTGCCTCAGGGATAAACAAATGATCTTTAGAAAAATGTGGTAACTCTCTAATTCTCAAACTCACTTGCAATACATGAGTGATTTGAAAGTATCCTGCCAAGGTCCATTTGTATTTGTACGTGTGCAAGGTCCATATATACCAAGTATATATCTTCCTACATAACAAAATGTCAAGGAACTTGATATCTTGCCAAGGTACCCCATTTTGATAGGATAAGATCTTTTTGAATGGAACAGCATTTCTCTAATAATGAATTACTTTATCCAAGAATTATCTCATATTTAAACCATAAGTCTCAAGAAAGATTCATTTTTGATGTTGATATGAAGACTACAAATGAACAGTTTGGTTTGTTCCAGGCATCCAAAAAGAGTCTTTTAAGTAAATTTAAACTCATAATAAATACCTCAATTTGTTTCAAATAAAAGTCAAAATTGTCATGTGATATCCTTAAAACTTCCAAAATATTGATTCTACAAGGGAAAGAGTGTGGGGTTTTTTTCTATTTTCAGTTGTCTCGAATCCTTCAGCCTTCTGTAGAAATGGGGATTCCATCTATGTATTCTAGTGATCCAGTATCAATATCCTGAGTACCTTGCACAGAGGAGTCATTATTTCCTATTGCTACTACTCTGCTTATGTACCTAAATATCAACTCAACCTCTTTCATTACAGCAAGACACTGATATTGTTCACAATGGGCTGTTTTCGTTATGGACCCTAAAACTTTTTTAATCTGTTCATCTGGATGAAAACCTTTATTCTGGCAGCAAATTCTTTTTATAACATCATATATATCTGACCCTAGTTTTAGCTGTGTTAAAACACATTTTTGTATGAATGGATCAGTATGTCGAATATGGTTATCATCCAGTAAATAGAATCTCTTTGAATGACTGCCTATGATCTGCAGTCTACCAGTTTCTGTCACATGTAAGTTTTATCCACATTTTTAATTCATATTTTGTTGCAGATGCTAAAATGAAATATTGGTGAGAGTTAATCCTTGTGAAGCCCTAAATGAAGAATCCTGCCTTGACTTCCCTGATAATAAGCAATGTTTAGAAATCTTTATTACACCCTGTTACACCATTTTATATTTGTTTTATTGCAGCTATATGATACTGGTTTTTTCAGGACGTCACGTGGTACTAATCCAAAAGCTACTCCTGATTCCACGTACATTCCACATAAGCAGTCATCTTTTATCACCCCAAATTTTTACTCCTGTTAAAATTACAACAGACCTACCTAAAATCATACATTCATAAGACCTATTAAAAGGCTATAGAAGGTCACTCAAGTTCTTACAAGATCATACTTGTCCAATTCACTTCTACTATGAAGAAATCACATATATTCAACTGAATTTTTACAGTAGACATATTTAAACAATATAAAGCTTTTGGCAGTGCACAATAAAAGGTAGAAATACAGAGCAGAGAAGGGTAACATTAAGCACCTCACAGTATCTGTGCAGAGGGAGGCAGTTCTTAAGCAGTCTATTCTCATTTGAACTGAGTAGGCTTTTCCTCTTTGTTGCACTTTTTCTCTCCTACAGTACTGCCACAAATTTCCAGTTCTATTCATATTGCTTTTGATGAAATATAACAATCAGTATGTTTTAGCTTATTGATGAGTTTGGTATCCTAAAATAGTATTTCTGTGGGATTTCCTTTTATTTGTCCATTCTCAATAATAATGCATGAACTATCATAGGTGTATATTGCAGGTGATATTATTCCAACTTATTCTTATTACAATGCTGGACATTTCTTATATTTATCAATGTGGTAATGCTGCTAAGCCATAATACTAAACCATTTGACAATATAAATCAAAACTCCTTTACCTTCCAATCCATCAAGTGTGTTTCTTTGCTTAAAAATTATTGCCCGCAGTTGCAAATATGTGGGGAAAGTCAGTTACTATATTTACAACACTAACATTTTTTTCAGGATAGACAGTATAGAAAGAAATACTGTCTATGTATGTGAGAGAGAAATGCACTAAAATAGTTACTTTCGAAAATTAGTTTACTTTTAATTCTATTACTTCCTTTTCATTTTACACATCACATTTTGACTTTTTTTTTGCTTTAACTTTAGTACTGAATATCAGCTTAAGCCCACCTTTATTTCATTTTAGAAGGACTATTCCAGCCATAATTACCCTTGCCAATTTCAGAGGAAAGTCAGCAGTATACTAGCTTGGGGATCTAAGGCAGGATGGGAAAACAGGACTGGGGATTAAAGAAAGATGTGTTTGCCTAGCCTGTGGCTATAGTCTGGGTCTTCTTTATAATAAATCAAAATAAGTACAGAAGTTCTCGATATTGGGTGATTGACAAGAAAATTCTTGTATCCTAAACTTAATGGTGACCTTGGTCTTCATATCTTACTTGGAAAAGAAATTATTTCCTCCTCTTGATGAGTAAGGTTAGATACTTCCCATCAGCTTGTATGAGAGAAAACACACCCTCAGTCTCCATTCAATTAGTTTTGTCTGTATAAGAAAATTGTATAAGAAAATGCAGGTTTATGATTTTGCAATATATGATTAGGATCTATAGACACAGTATACAGGCTCTGATTTTTATGATTAGATAGGAGTTGGCACACCCATCACTTCAAGGCTAAGGTAATTTAGGACTTAAACTTGGGCAAAAGAACTTCTATGCCCCACTGAAGTTTTTAGGATTGCAAAATAATTCAGTTGAACAAATTGAGTTCACAACCTTTGCACTTCTGTGGGAAAAAAAATAAAAAAGAAGCCCAAGGTCTCATCTCCATTCCACCACACAGCAAATATTCCATCCATCTCCAAATCTTCAAACACTACTTTCCTTGAATGAGTCTAGAGTTATGAAATTAATCTTTCATAGCAAATAAACTAGAGTGTTCATCATTCTGGGGTTAGGCTTATTGTGTACATTATAAACATTTTTTAAACAAATCAAAACCTCCTCTAGTAAATGTGGTCCTCTCTTTCACCTATATCTATGGATGCCTGCCATATCTGTTGCTGCTGAGAACAATGACATCACCACGTAAAAGAGGATGGTCTCAACCAGTGATGGAAATTACTCACTGATTTTAAAATCCAAACTCTTCTCATCCACAAAATTCACCTAAGTATGAGGAAATGATTTTTGACAGAGCAAGTCTATTCCCACAGAGAGTTTCCCACTGTTTTGCAAGAGATTAACAATGCAATCTATCTGGTAGCCAGTATCTAGATGAATTTGTCAGTGAGCAAAAGGAGTAGAATTCCTCCACAAGGGAATGATCCGAAATATGAGCTGACAGTACTTCAGGAAGGGCAGTTGCCTCACTCAAAGGGTGCAGCCCCCAAGATCTAGGCACAACAGATAGAGCAAGTTGTTGGTAAAA
This sequence comes from Dromococcyx pavoninus, assembly GCA_033558185.1. Lineage (NCBI taxonomy): Eukaryota > Metazoa > Chordata > Aves > Cuculiformes > Neomorphidae > Dromococcyx > Dromococcyx pavoninus. The sequence continues at coordinate 3,058,065 of JAUMJL010000060.1, read as the reverse complement.
AGGTCCGTAAACTGACAGCACTGTTTATCTAAACAGTGGTAAAAGTAGTGATGCTCGTTTTTTCATTTAAAAAATAGTGATTATAGCCGAGAGCAGATTAGAAGAAATATGCTTTCTGTATGTTTGGAATGACAGTAACTTTTCATGTTTTAACCATCTGCCCAAAACTAAAGTCACTTTTAGAGGTATGTCACATCGCGTAGACAAGTGGGTACATGTTCAGAGCCTGTAATGTGTTTCTGCTTGACCTTCCATTTGTTTCCTGTTGCAGCTGACAGTTTTTCCAGTGATGTCTATTTATCTTGCAATTTAATTTAGACTACAGCCTGTAGTTTGCAACTATCATTCTGTAGAAAGAGAAAATCCACTAGATCAATAAGTCAGGCAACTGTGCAGGAACTACTTTCAAAAGCTTGGCTAGTGTTATCCTGTTTGCCGAGTGTGGTCACTGATGGAGTAAGATATACAACTCATCTACCATAATGTAATAACTCATTATTATGAGTTCTGCCGTGGGGATATATTTCAAACAAATGTAAAAACACATCATGAAAGATAGACTAGATCTTCTAGCGTATAGTAAGAGAAGAGCTAGCTCAGAGATAAAGACATATTCAAATGAAAACACCATATGAATCTCACTCCAGCTCAGAGTAATCTAAGTTTAACAGAGCAATCTTCCACGTCATTCCTTGTCTTAATTTTAAGTTGTCTTAATTTTTACTTCCAGAAAATTTCAGTAATTAACCAGATTGTTCCTACAATGATTCTGTTTTGTGTATATTTTCTTTCTCTGTCTCTGATTTACAGTGGCTTCGTAACAGTAGAAAAATACTTATTGTCTTCAGGGGCGATTGATCTGGTCTAGCATGGTAATTTCTTTATTGTATTTCCTCAGTATGTTACAAACACATTTTTCAAACCCCTTTGTTGACCGTTGCCTTGTCTAGAAAGTTTTGTTGCTCATGAAAATTATTCTCATATTTACATGCCTCCAAATATTTTCACTTGGAGTGTTTTGCCCTTTCTAGAGTAAAATCTAGTGGCATTTCAAGTCCTTTTTTGCAGTATGCAAAAGAATATTTGAAAAGAAACTGATCGTAAAATAGTCTTTAATACTTCATCAGAAAACTTTGGCGTCTTCTGAGTTAAAGCTTGAAGTTTCACTGGCTTTAACTATAACAAGCTTTGCAGTTAAGCAGACCACATCTTAAGACTGTTTTTTAATCCTTGTGTTTATGCCTTTTTCTAGAAAGAATTGCAATTAAAATAACTTCTGTTCACACGCTTTTCACACTGCACAAATGACAGCATAACTTTTATGTAAAACAGACTGAGAACTAAAACGAAGCCTCTAAAACATAGAATTTCATAGATATGTTGAACTGCTCCACTGTCATATCAGAAAGTACATATTAACAATTACACTCCTGTCAGTGACAAACATTTTGTATAGGATTCTTGTGATCTCTGGCACAGAAATGAAAGGAATAAAATTAATCAAATACCACTATTTATTTCAACAATGTGTTTTGTATTATCCAGAGTATTCTCTCTGTGACAATTAGACCCAGGTTATCTTTTGCAATTCTCTACTTCAAGGTGGTGAATGTTTAAAAGGAATAATAATAAAACTCAAAATCTTCCACCCACACACACCCCACCTCCCAAGATATTTATTTATTCATAACACAAGCTGCAATAAAAATGTACATATCAAGGGTCTACCAAAACAATAGAATCTTTGCTGAGGTACCCTAAATTTGTCTTAATTACTCTGAGGACTGTTCATCAAGGTCATAATCAAATGTAAGACATAGCCTGCTCAGAAAAAAATGGAAAAAACTGACAGCTGTGTTGAAAGTTTAAAATTGCAGAAGTCTGAAAGAGACAAGTTTATCAGAAAGTAGATGTTCAAGACCTTCACAATTCAGCTGCTTTACAGTTAGGTGCAGTTTCATGGGCAAGGAGAAAGGAGGACAATGACAAATATGGCCAAGTGGTTGCTTTGTGTCACAGCTGTGTTTAAAGCTGTGTTGTGCTGAACTGAGCACCCAATGCTCAAGGCCATGCAAAGCCGTTAGTGAGTTTGGAAAAAATCTTCCCAGATGTGAGCTCAGTTTATAGCCATCTTGTAACAGAAAAGATGAGGGACTTCCAAAAGAGCTGACTTGTCTTTAGCTATCCTTATAGCCATTCAATAGCTATATTAGCTGTATTTTGAATTCACGTTGAAAAATGTCAACCTCAACCTTTGTTATTTGTCTATACAATTGTCTTAGGAGCACACCCCCAGTATGGAATTTGATATCTGGATCCTGTAGGATGCAAAAAGCTGAAGTGACAGGTCTCTAAATGTGACAATAAATACAGTTTAAATCACTCCTTTTGAGTCTCTGCAGTAGAGAAGGTCTCTTGTCTTGTTTCCTTAAGTACTAACTTGTGCAATCTTATACAAACCAGTATCATACATTTCTTGAATTTCAGTTTATGGGTAGTAAATAACTTCTGAAACAACTGAAAATATCAGGTATTCAAGTACTAGGGTTTTCTAATGCAAGTAACAAAATTTGAATGTCTCCAACGTCTCTCAAAATGATCTACTATCACTATGACACATCAAAATCTTATCAGTAGAAGGTGCAAAATATTCCTCCTCTCTATACTTCTGCATTATGTGGCACATTTGCCTCAGATGGGAGGGCAAACTAGAAATTCCAAGGTATATTTACCTAAATCTTTGACTCCTTTTTAGTGTTGCCTTCTTTCATTTTTTGCATCCCCTACAACAGATCATGTGCAGGCAAAATATTGTAGCAAGAAGGCAAATTGATTCTTCAAGTTTCCTAATACTCTGTGGTTTTCTAGCAGAACTCCATAGCCCCAAAGCCGCTTTGAGGATTCCTGGTGGTAGGAACACTTCTATGTAGGTTTGTGCAAATGACAGATTTTTCCAGGCTTTCAAAGCAGGAAGAATGGGAAATGTCCTAACCGTGTCAGTCTCTGGATGACAGAAATCTCTGAATAGCAAATTACTTAAAATAGAATTACACTGATTGCAAAAGTAATATAAAGCAATGTTACACCATATGTCTCTGTATAAGGCACATTCTTTTCAGATGAAATATATAATGCAATGGTAAAAAATAAATTACTATCAGGTAGAAAATAAAAACAAGGATGACACACTATAGAGAATATTACTCTTTGTAAGAGAACTCCATACACTTTGTATTTGGAGAAATTCTGTGGTTTAGTTTCTTCTTAAAGAGGGAATTAACATAGCTTCTAATTGTTTAAGATATTTCTTTTCTGACAGCAATGTCCTATGCTCTTGCTAAAATGAAATAACTGCTCTGAGAAGCAAGCCTATGACTTACATGAAGTGGACAATATAATTTTCCTCAGAATATTTGATTCATTTTTTTCACGTATTCTTTGCAAAAGCAACAGACACACTGTTCAAACCACACTCAGCGACCTGAAAAAAAAAGATTGTAGTGCTTCTCTTCTCATAATGGGGCACACAGCCTGTGCTGCAGGAAGATATATCCTACTATATGAGAGGAAAATATTCACATATAACAGAGGTTTCTTGATGTCCGTTTTCTTGTCCTTGTACACATCACAAAAAGAAACAGCTTTCTTAATTATTGCTAGGTCCTAGTGGTGATTCAGTTCATTGACTGTTGAACTGGAGTACTCCAGGTGAGATCTGCAGCTGGATGTCCTCTAACTGTTGGTTAGAGCACTCTCCTGGAATACCTGAGGCTCTGCCTCAAAATACACAAAGGAGCCCAAATGTGGTGTTCTCCATGTCAAAGGTCTCACTGGCTGGTTTTCTGACTGCATTTAAAGGTAGACGTGTAGTCCTGAAATTAAATTGATCATTCCAAAATTTGTTGTTTATGTAATTTTGTTAATTCTATTAGATTAATACCCCGAGGAAAGATTGCTTTGTTATTTCTTCAATGTTATGTATGTATACCTATTTGTTGGAGGGTTTTTTTTAATTTTACTGAAAAAGGGAAAATTAAAGTGTTTTAAGGAATTGGTGCTCTTGGGTTTAAATTCATGTGATTTTTTTCTTTTTTTTTTTAAATTATGAGTTGATACAGTTTAGCACTACTCTATTTATGTCTTAATTCTACAGAGTTATAATCCATGTAAAACTACAGCTATATAAATGAAAATACTCCAGAAAAGGTGGAGTTTTAATGTCAGAGGTGTTTGTTGTTTAAGAATTAAACTACAGTATATTATCTCATGTTTTCTGTAGTACAGTTTTCAAAGTTCAACTTGATGAGATTGGTAGTACTAGAGATAATTCCAGCGGAAGGTGTTCTTGGTCTATTGCATTTCTTTTTCTCACCCATTAGCCTTGTAAAATTTTCAAAATATGCCATAATAAATCAGCTATCAAAAAAGGAATGAAAGAATGTGACAGGTTTTTATTAAAAAACAACAACAAAAAGCCCCAAACCCTTCTGCATATGCTTCCTCTCAGAATCCCAGTTTCAAAATTAATGATCAGTACTTCCTTCTTTAGATTTTGATTAAAAGACAGAATGGATTACTATATTATTTCATTTTGGAAAGTGTGGAAAAACAAAAGTTCTGGCACATTTTTCCCTATTCTATGGTTTCTTACTTCCCCAAGCTTTCTGATGTCTTTCCAGTTTGGAGCTCCTGCTTAGATAAAACAGATGACTTTCTGGGCCTGCTTCTGCTAACAGCAGGCAGGAGCAACGGTGACTGATTGGTTGAAACATGAGGATTAATGGGTATTTATATTTCATTAAATTTTATGCTCACTGGAGAATAATGTATCACTCGCAGATATTGAAACATATGTCAACCCTATCCACTTACATATAATTCAATTTGACTTAAATGCATTGATCAAATTTTATTAAAGTCCAATATATCTTCCAAAAAGGCCCACTAACACAATATTGCTGCTTCGCATTCATCAGATAAAAGGAGGCAATTGTGTTGTAATTCCATTTATACCATTTTTCGGGAAAAAGGAGATTATTGTGAAGCAAATACTCATTACAAGGTGACTGGAGCTGACTGAAGGACTTGAGACTGAGATTATTAAGTGAATTCTCAAGTGGAGTTCTTTAGTTAAAATTACCCCAGGGCGGGTCATGTCTGTTTTCTTCCCCAGTGAAAAAGAGAGATCAGCATCGTTAATGATATAATCCAGGAAAGTCTGGCATGCAAGATTTTTGGTTATGCTAATAATTTATTAATTTTTTCTTTTAAAGCTCAGTTTATCAATCATGCATAATTGTCTTTTAAAAACTACTTTTCAGTATTTTTTCCTCTTTCTTTTCTGCATCTCTCCTTTTTATTCAACTTTTGCAACTATTCTTACTGTGACGATTAAGAAAAATATAAAAAGATTATTTCTTCAATTTTACACAGAAAGGTAGGGTGTTTTATACAAAGCCCCTCTCTCAAAACAAGCACAGTAATAATGGAATGTTTCTCAAGTGTTTGGATTTGGGCTCTTGCTTGCAGTTTGTACTGTGCAGAATAGAGTTAAAAAGATTAGGGTTTAGCCCTTCTAATAAGAATAAATAACAACTATTTGAACACATGATCCAGGAGGGACATTTAGGCCTCACCCTCGAACTGTGAGGGTTTGAGGTGGTGGGTTGGTGTAATAAGTCTTAGGAAGCTCTCTGTTTCTGGGTCATGTGTTCCTAGGGGTTAAATCGCTGGCACTCCAATATACAAATAAGCATCTCAGCAAAGGCCTTTCAAAGAAAAGGTCCACTTCTAAGATGGAAAATAAAAGGTATTGGCCAGGAAGGATGTTCAAGAGTCACAACAAGGGAGTGTGGAAGCCTAGCTACTCTCAGGAATCTTAAAAAACATGATTACACTACATTGTGAGAATTAAGCACATCACCTAGACTAATCTCCTATCTCTCAAAGATTTAAATCACTTTAAGGTCACTGAGAGCCTTAGTTCAATGAAAGTATATTTTTTTCTAATGTTAATTATCCTGGAAGTCTTCCACTAAAAAAAAGGAAGGTCTGTGGGAAGTTATATTGTCAACCTCCTGCTCAAAGCAGAGTCAGCTGTGAGGACAGATCCTGCTTCTCAGAGTTTTATCTAGTTTGGTCTTAAAGCTTTCCACGGGCAGTTGCAAGCAAGCAAGCAAACATACAGGTGTGTGTGTATTGAGAATACAATGTGCCGTGTTACGGTCAGATGTTGAAATATAGTCTTAAGTGCAACTTCCAAGGCATATTACTGCTACTTAGCATCCTTTACTTATTAGGAAAACCACTCTGACAACCCTGCTTCAGTAAGAGTGTCAGCATCATCTCATGTTGTGATTTAGTTATAAGATAGGTGAGAAATACACATAAATGTAAGCTGCCTTTTCCCCTCTTGCAAATAATTTAGTGCTAAAACAGTTAAATGAAAAGCAGCCCCAGACACCTATCATACAGACAACCTTTTAAATAAGAATTGTCATCCCTTCTGAAATGCTGTTACACCATGGAGACCATGCTGTTACTGAACCCAGGATGAGATGACCTTTTGGAAGAAAAAATTGCACTTGCCTCTCTACTTTCACCCCTCCTTCCTGCACCTCCATGACTTTTTCTTCTCTCCCAGTCCCCTCTCTCCAGTGCAAACTAAGCAAAGCAATAAGTATGTACAAAACGTCTGGGGAAAAGGATTTGGTCTTCCAGTTCCTATGTTCCTTTCTGATTGGTTTTGAGTCGACACATACACATGCAAATGTTTGCAAAATGTGAAGCTCAAAGTTATGTGTTCTCATATCCATACTGCATCAGGCTCAATCTCACTCATACTAGCGTTTCTGTTAGTTGTGTTTTTCACTCAATAAGTCAGTAAGCTGAAACAGTAGCACAGTTCATCTGAGACTATCGTGTGACATGCAAAAATACCATTTAACCAATCACAGCCCCTCATCACTCCCAGAGAATGAATATGGAATGTTAAGTAAACATGAAGAATTACCTGCATTCATCCCATAAATTAGAAGATTCATTAATATTTTTAAATTGAATATAAACATCCAAGGAAGCTGATCTCTTCATAGGCACTGCACAAAGAGGGGAAAAAATTTTTAAAAGGCTGAATTTATGAAAAAATTATTTCTTATAAATTATTCATTGTAGTCTAATAAAATTGCAAAATTAAGATGTTAATTGAGTTTTATCTGTCTATTAATTTTAGAAAAATATTACTGTTACATTTAATTGCAGTTGATTTTTTTTCTTTATTGATATACATGAAAAAAATCATTCCACTGTTTCACCAAAATGAATGCAAACTTCTGCTTGATTGTAGTGTTTTCTTCAGTGACTAGTGCAATGTAAAACAATTGCTCTCATGCTTTAGGACTCTTTTTCCCCCACATATTTGGGGAAATTGGACAGATACCAGAAGGTTCTCTGTTACAGATTCAGTGTAAGTTAGGGTGGAAACCTATGACAGGCAGAAAGACCAGAAAGTCTGGTGCCAGACTAGAATCAGTCACAAGAGGAGAAGCAGAAGGAATTCACGCAGTTCCGGGTATCAATTGTAAATCACCTCAGTTTATCCTTGTACTTTGTTTTGCTTGCCCTCAGTTTGCTACGGAAAAAAATATAAAACAAATCAAAACAAAAACCCAAACAAAAAAAACCTCATTCACTCTACAAATAATAACTATTTTGAATCAACTGCCAAACTCATGCAATATACCTTACAGAGAAGCTAGATTTCTCTAAAAATATACAGAAATCCTGGTGCAGAATCAGTGTTAGTGCCACTAAATACAGAACAAAAAGTGTACAATATACGATGTTTTGTTGCTCTACAGGATTTAAATAACATGAATTTGGGATGAATGTAATACTCATCAAACATGAAGCTATGAAGGCATTAAGCAGATCATGTCATGACTTATGAAGGACAAACTTTTCTATTTACTTTTCTTTATAAATAAAGAAAAAGCAACATTTCATGCATCTTTAACTCAAATACAGACCCTTTCTCCAGGAAAACCAAGGCCATTCTATGCAAAATATAGCCTTTACACTTAAAGTAGGAATATTTTAAATGTAAAATCATCATTTGTACCAGAATCTTATTATAAGTGAATCACCCACTGTAGCAGATTTGCAGATATATTTATTTTAATGCTGTCTTTTACTTTTCTTGTTTAATTGCACCTCTGAACCATATGGTACAAGGTTAACATACTGTGGAATTCAAGAAAGAAATCTCAGTTGTCTTAAAAATGCATGTTATTTTTATAAAATTTTTTCTATTTTTATTAAAAAATGAATTCCTCTTAAAAATTAATTCCATATGCATTTGTACTCATCTAAATCTGTAGTCCCAGGCTCCTCTAATTATGCTAGGTTTTCCTTGGAAGATGTGTGATGAATACTGACAAAAATGGTGAAAGATTCATCTTCCAAAAGACATTAAGAGAGTCGCCAGCTGTGCATCATCAAAGTGAAGTGGAACTTCCAAAGATCTAGTAGACGCAGCGAAGCAGGAGGATATTGTTTTGCTAGCTGCTGTAAAAAAAATAGAGTTGCAGGGTTCAGGAAACACTAGCACGTTCCTCTATGAGCATGCAGTGAAAGATACATCTTTTCTCCCTTGAAGCCTTTCCAGGGTCACCTTTGTTGCTCGTGTTATCTGCTCATTCTTTCCATCTTGTCTAACTCCGCCTCTAGCTCAAAATATTGATGTCATTAAAGGCAATAGTAATTGCCAACAATGGTTTCTCTTGTGTAGTGCCCATTTTTTATGGTCATTACCACAATAATTATGTGGATGAAGAAATTACACTATGTGGTGCTGTTTACAATAAAACTATTGGACTTCTGTGGTGTTTTAAGGTAATTAATCAGGCAAATTATCTATTTACATGAACACTTGTGTCATATCTTAATTTGCTCCAGCTGAGAAGTAGAGCTATATTTCTCAAAATCTTTCTACACAGCACATTCACCAAAATGCATTTTAAAAATAACCAAGTTACTGCAAATCTTAAGACCAACTCCTGGCAGAAGTTTTCTTTAGCTACAGATCCCAGGCAACAGTGAATTATCCTATGTTGAATTATCCTCCATTTTTCTGTGACTTTACTAATCCACTCATATCCTGTTTCCTACAGATGTTTCTGCTGGTGCGCAGACATCTTTGTCTTGTGTCCCCATTGCTGTTCTTTACAGACACCTTTTTTGTCAGGCTTCTGTCTGGAAACTTCCGCTGTTCCGTTGCTTGCCTTCTTGTTGTTCAAATCACTTTTCTATTGTTAAGAAGGACATTTAAAGAACTGCATCTTCCAAATTTGACTCACAATATAGTTGGCCTCAAAGTCACAAGGCCACATACTTGTGTCAGTCCTCAGGCGTTCTCTTTTTTTCTTTAATAATTTTTATTCAATAAGGCTGTTGCGTATTTTTTGGGGGTCATGCTAACTTGTAGTGAGGATGGAAAAGAGAAAATACTTGTTCAGACACACATGTGCATGTACACCTCCCTCTTCCCTGTTGTGATGCAGCAAAGACCACCAGCAGGCCATGTGCCTTTGCACTGGTTCTGTAGCAGTACAATTCCAAACAAACAAACTATTACTTGCCAGCTAGAAGTCCCAGAACCCCATTCAGTGTCACTGAAATTATCACTTAGTGCCATCTCATATTGCTTTCAGGGGTTCAAGGATTACAAAGTCTACCTCTGTTGATAGGCATAGAAATTTCTTGCTCAGACGCATAAATTATTGTCCAATTGTGACCTGAAGACTGGATATCTAACCATTCCTGCTTACTCCTCTTTCACCAGTCCATAAAATTACAGGTGGAAGCAGCTTTTTTCTTGACAGGAGGGTGCTGTTTCTGAGATAGTGCTCTCAAGGGCTGATCGGTAAGGAAGAATTTCAGTAGCCCAAGAAGAGCTGGCAGATAGCAAAAAAAGACAGAAAAAGGATCTGACTTTTAGGCTGGTGCCAGATATACCTCATCTCCTTTCTATCCCCAGGTTTTTAGCTTTGCTGATAGACTATGCAAATGTTTCACAATATTACTTCTCAAGCTGTTAGAGGTACAAACTATCTGGATATTTAGATACTATGGTATCTAATAGGATGCTATCAATCTTTTATAGTAAGAGAATACATAAATTATAAACAAATATGTCCTTTGGTCTAGTGGAACAGCATAATGATCAAAGACACACAATAGAAATGTATTTGCTTCTACAGTAAGCTTTATTCCCCAGCCAGCCTGTAGTGATGGACAGGCAGTGAGCTGTCAGTTTTTGTTCTGTCTGTCACACTACACTTACCTCCTGTTGTTTTAAGTAATCAATATGGGGGCTGAAATCACCTACCACTACCTCTGCTACCTACTATTTTGTCCACTCATAAATTATGAATCCCTGCACAACATCAAGTCTACAATTTCGATTGCATTTGCTAATCATTGATCAATAATTCAAAAGCCTCTTCTTCTTCAAGGGTCCCTAGTTTCCTGGAACATATGGCATAAGGCTGACAATATTCACGAAACTATTCCCTTATCACAAAAAGGAGCCAGGGAAAACAAGTTGTTTAAAGTTTTTTCTTTATTTCTTTTTTTTTCTTTTCCCCCCAAGGGAGTGACTTTGTACTTTTTTATTATTATTTCCTTGGCTTGCCACAGTTAATGACTGCACAAGCACTTGTATGCAGCAGCTTCCAGAATTATTTTCGGCTTCATACCTTCAGAAGACATGCCACTTATCAGCCAATCTGGGTAGTTCAGTTTTACAATGTTAATGTTTGCTGTGCTTACTTTTACTGAGGTTGGACTACATTTCCCTTTTCCATAAGTCTTATTTTTTCATATTTATGTTATGCTGTTTATTCTCTATAAAATGTCATGAAAATGAGATAAAAATAATCTTTATTATGTGTTCCTATAAATACATAAACATGAAAACAATGAGCAACAGACTCTGTCACAAGAGATTTTGAAGTCCTTAGCCGTTACAAGAGAGCCATAGAATGCTTGCTGCAGTGTTTCTTTCTGTAAGATTGTTTTATTAAGTATTTTACTGCTAGAATAGGACCATGAATAATAAATATTGTCATACAGAACAGTTCTGATTACTTCTCCATGGAAACCTTTTAAATGGCCAGATCCTGAAAACAGCTACAAAAATTCACTTCATGAATAATCTCTGTGGCTTAAAGAAGAAACAAGTTGAGGTGCATTGGTATATTTGACTATTTTTATGACTAGTCTAAATAAACCCTTACAATTCTCAAACTTTTTTTTCAGTCCTTTTTTCTATGAGTTCAGTTTTAGAAAAGACACAATAAGGCTTATTTAGACTGGTGTATAAAAGCCTCCTTTAATAACGTAAACTTTTATTTTATTATATTTCATTGGTTAAGAAGTTAAACAAAAGTAAGAAAATGAAACCAGTATGGTAATGCCATTTGATATTTTTAGAAAAGTTGTACTGCATTGTCTATAATAATTTGTTTATCTATACCTCTATTTCCTATAGCAACACTTAATAGTTACACAACTGAAAAAAAATCAACCCAGGACTTGGGGTTTTAAATACTTGCTCAAACAATTTTAACTCATAATAAAGCCACTAAAATGATTATTACTTTTTTTCCTAGGAGACAAGACAGTGTATGTTTGTCTGGAGATTAACTGATGTACTTCTGCACTTTGTACTTCCTTACATTAGTTCTTTCAAGTGGACCATAACTATGAACACCAATCAGACCGTCCACAAGTTCTATTCTGATTGTGTCAGATGCTTACTGCATATTTGAAGGCAATATCTTGCATGATGGTTTACAAGAAATATCAGGCATCAAAATTTATGTCTTTATTGCCTAGTAAACCTTGTATGAAAATAGTATTAACAGTAGCAATTTCTGTTAAAAGAAAATAAAAATCCTACTTTCAAAGTTTAATCATAATTTCAAATGCTGCAACCATCTTGTGAGATGAATATCACTTATATCCTGGTTTAAAAATTATTTTTCTTTTCAAGTTTGTTTTAAATATCCAATTTATATTTCTTCAAAGATATTTCATACCCCAGAAGGATCAGAATTATATCAGTTTTGTATGTAACTATTATATATCATACTCAGGATGCACAGAATTCAGTTGCATCATCTTGATGCAGCTCACTCAGTTAAGGAGTTTAAATCAAAGCAGTTTCTAGATGGTACTATCTTTTATTTCTGGGTTTAGTGTCTTTTGGCCTGTCTGAAAAGTAATAAGAAAGACTTTCTGCCCTACATAGTATACACGTGCAGTTTTATCACGAATGAGCACATGAATTTAGCAGCTAGAAGAACAGAGGGGAAGAGAACAAGAATGATACTGAGGAAATGAAGGTGTGTAGGATAATCCTAATCCAATAACTTTGAAAGTGAACTTGTGTCTTGACTACATCAAATTATTGGAGGCGGAAAAGAAGATTCAATAGTTATGTTTTTATGTTCTCTCCAGATTTTCTGTAGTTTTCCTATCCTTCTCTACATGAGAAACAAGATGTTCCTAATTATAAATCATTTCTGCATTACTTTCTTCCTCAAATTTTGGCCAAAAAAATATTTTCCAAGGACAGAGGACATGATGATATATATTGTGTAGAACCAATTGATGGAAATTTCAATTCTATATGTCATGAGATTTATGCCTTCCCATTTGCAAGCCACATTAATATTTTCTGAAGTACAAATTATTGCTTTACATAATGGAGATTTGGAAAATCTCAAAAATTATTTTGAGAATAGTTCTCAAAATCACAGGAGATCTAGTAATAGAGGAGTCTTCTTTTTATCCTTGTCTGTTAGGATTTTGAAATTTTAGAAGAAATAAAGGGTCGGAGGGGGTTCACAGTGAGACTAATCTATGTTAAAATTAAAATATTCATTAAAACCGCAAATTAAAATATGCAAATAATATTTTGACAAAGATGTGCCAAGCATTCTAAAATTATTTTCTGAAAATAGAAAGTTAAAAACTTCGAAGTTATTAATCAGACCTCATATATAAAGTCTGAAATCTTATGTGAACAGCTCTACTTTCAAGTGAAAACTTTAATCTTTGCCACATTTCATCTCCTACTGGCCCCCTTTTCAGTCATTGTTCCTCTGCCAACTCTTTTATTTGAGTCAGTCAGGTTAAAATCAGTTTTATCCAACACCCATTTTGTATTTCTGGCAGTAAACTCTATCCATATCTAATGTATTTTACAGTCTTTAGTATTGGTGGTGGAACGGGTCTAACAAAGAGCACAGCTGAAATATTGACCAACATGTAGCAAAGATACTGCTGCTTGACAGAATTAAATATAAAAACGCTTTCTTGTTCTGTCCTTCTATCCTGTTTGTTCCTTAACACAAGAAAAAGTATTTTTACAGTTAAGTGGACTGAGCACTGGTACAGGTTGCCCAGGGACGTTGTGGAGTCTCCATCCTTAGAGATATTCAAAAGCCACCTGCACATGGTCCTGGATAACCAGCTTTGGGTAGCCCAGCTTGAGCAAGGAGGTTGCACCAGATGATCTTTTGAGGTCTCTTCCTACCCTAGCTGTTCCATGATTCTAAATCTGAACTCCTTCTCTCTCCTCAAAGACAATAAAAGGCTCTAATTAGAGATGTTTCAGAAACAAATTTCTGACTTTTTTTTATAACAGCAAACATTTTTCATAAAATCCATATTTGTGCAGATCTGTGATCATAAATTATGAAAGCTACAACTGATTTTTTGACAGTAAGTGGATCATCTAGTAAAGTCACGGGTTTCCTTATTTCTTATCTGCCATTTCCTGGGGTGATTACAAGATATGTTGCAGCTGAGTAAGACTTCTGATATAACTGGTGGCAGAGATCACAATGATCATAACAAGTGGGATAACCTCCCCAGGTGAAATAAGCACCAACTCACCTAACAAACATTCTGATTTTTTCAGTCTGTTTCTTTTTCTTTTCTCTCATGGATAAAAATGTTGTAGCAGTTATCATATGGAAGTATAGATAGGAAAGCTAAGCATGAAACGCAAGTTGAAATTGCATTACAGAAAGGAAGAGCCTTGTACTAATTTAAGCCAGTGTTCAATTGATGGGAGCTAATGAACTACAAAAGCTCTGACAACTTTTGCAGCAGACAATCCAGTGTAAGCTAATCAACATTAAATCAATATAATCTAACTCTTCGTTGTTCATTGATCTTTTTTACAGGCTACACACTGCCTGGCCATGTGAATGGGTTAGAAATATATATCAGTAAGAGGATAAAGCTGTTACCACAAAGGAGGACTAAATTAAAACTGGCCAGCGTGAAAGGAAAATTAAAATTACCTGCTGCATCTTTTCTTTCTGCTTTTATAAAATGTCTATACTTTTCATCAATGCCTGGTATTGAACCAGACCGCTTCATCCATGCCTGTCTAACTTGTATGCATTCCAGCTGGAGCTATACAATGAAATCACTAAAAACTTGAATTGAGCAAAGACTGAATTTCCTTTTAAAAGGAGCTTCACACCAAGATGCAAGATCACTTTTTCTCCTACTAAATTTTAAAGGGGCTTATGAACATTTGATTTTAATCTGTGAATATGCTGACTGTTTTGAACTAACACTGCGGAGATTCAAAATTTCCCACAGAAGCTTTTTCTTTTCTCATATCCGTGGATATGCATGGGGGGATGTCACTAGACAGTTGAAGATGTTGCCTCTCCTTTGAAACCATTAAAGCCTTTAAGAGTATAAAAGACATACTTTCTCCTAAGCATTTAGCAGACAGAAAATTGCAGAGGTTTCACTGTGGATGAGGGAACTAGATATTTCATTTGGTGGTGTGTATTTCTTTTACTTACATAGAGAAATTCCTTGGACAATGGAATGACACCGTGTTACCCAGAGCCTAGATCAAATGTTTCTTTATGTTTGTAGAAATAAAAATAATATACTACTTTAAAATATAAAATGCATTTGGAACCATTGTTAGGGATAATGTTTATTAAAATCTGCCTATGAAAAGATCATTCTTTTTTTTTACTTATACCTTGCAAAAATTAGAAAATTTAGAAGTAATAATTTACTAGCAAAGCTTTTTCTATAGTTTTGTGTACTACTCCACCTTTCTCCTATCGCATTTTTTCATTCTTCCTGGAAATTTCAAAGGAACCTGAAGGTGCTAGATTCCTAACCTAAGTGGAATTTGATAGAGAATACCCTTACGACTATTCCGGTTCTCAGCAAGAAGATTCTTGAAACCAGAGGACTTATCAAGATGTACCCAGGACTGAATCCTGCTCAATTTGCTCAGAGGGGTTGTCTCAGTGCAGACAATGGGACAGTTTGTGACAGCATGCCAAGCAAGTCTTGACCTGTAGAGAAGAAAAAAAAAAAATCACATATTTGTGGCAGAAAACAAAAATAATTTTTATGTCTATTTGAAGGACTAGTTTACCAGCTTTCTTACATAAACAATAGATTTCAGTGTATTCCAGCTTCTGATTGCTTTCTATACTAGGGTAGTCACTTCAGGTTCAAATATGTTAAAATTTATACTTAATATTCAATTTTTATTATAGAGTTTTAAATTGTATCTCTGTTTGCTATGACACAATTGAGAGAGTATAGCTGAGGAGGAGTGTGATCACATTAAGGAAATCTCCCAAATGTCCACATAAGACAATGTTATTGAGTCATGAGACTATTAGAACACAAGGAGAAAAACATGGTGTAACTTCAATCCCAGATTTTTAGTTTATTCAAATGAAGGACCCTCAAATGGTTTATTTAGGAATTAAGTTAATTGGGTTTAGTGTAAGGTTGGAGTACTTCCTGCTGGAAAGTTTCCCATATTTCCTCAGTATAAGTAGCGACTGGACTCCCATGTCACCCTGTTAGCCCAGACTTTAATTAGTTCTGGCATTCGCCTCATAATGATAAATGCTGAGATGATGAATGGAAATGCAAATGAGTGTGAAGTGGCTCAGCCATCAGTGCTGAATATCATTAATACCTTCCTACTGTTAAATCGATCAATGTCATCCCAAGATCCCTCTGTTCAGCGGGTGCAGATGGCTCTCTGCCAGAATGCCTTCCATTATATTGGCAGTGAAAACTTTGTGGGCTTTTCCTCCCCATATGCTTTAATTCATCTTTTGCTGAATATTTGTTTGGCAACTACAACTCTAATATATTTCCAGCTGAGATGATAACTATTTAGGGTCAATAAGCGAGTAGCTTATTAGAGCAAAATAAATATGAATATGGATATCTTCTTATGTCGGGAGAGGAGTATCAAGCGTGGATTCAATGAGTTGGAGAGGAATAAGATCTTTCATGATGTAAAATTTTGTGTGGTCACAATGAAAGATAAAAAATAGGATGAAAAGGTTTTTATTCAGTTCTCAGGTACGTTACATCTTTGTATTTTACAAGATTTTGGCTCTGGCAACACATCCACAGAACTAAGTCAGAATCAAAGGGTTGGATAATCTTCAGCATGAAGTTTTAATATCTGAAAGCATTGGGAATAATTATTTTATTAGTTACATTGCATTTTTCTACAGTGAGTTTGGGGGTCATTCACAAGGACGTGCATTAGCCTACTGGGGTTATTTTTATAGAGAAGTTTCTTGGTCTGTGCAAACACAGATGTTTTTCAAGGGGGTATTTCTGTACACCTAAACTTGGGAACTACAACTGACACTTCCTTTGAAGATACTTCTCTGCTTAGCACATTATGGGGATTAGACTTTGTGAACAATCACTTCTCCATATGGTTCCCAACTTTCTAACAGCCTCAAAAAGTAATGAGTCAAACGTGCTTTATTATGTTAAATTGGGAAGAAATATTTTTCATCCACAGGAAGTGCAAATAACCACATTTTATGAAGGTGTCAAGAGGATGAGATGCTAAATTCACTGCAGTGTGTACCAACCTGCAGTCCATTCTCTTACAGCTTGTATTTAGCTATATGTGATAACAGCCAAACCATATCATTTTCACATTGTAATCTGTGTAATCAAATCTCCAATTGTCTGTGAATCTGCTCATCTGTGACTGTGGAAAAACTGAGGAAAAACATTCTGTGCTGTGTACAGCCTGTACACCATAATACCTAGGTGAAAAGTGTACTGGCCCTTCCATCCACTCTTCTTCCCATAAACAACAGAGTATATCTTTCATTCCCCTAAATAAACCCTCTCATTCCATCCTCTCAGTAGGCTGGAAACTCTTCAGTGGATTGGAATTTACTGGAACTGGTCCAAGCATAAATCACTCATTATCAGGTTCTATCCTTTGTAGAAATGAAACTCTTTTTTTTTTCTAAGCATCTATATTCCAAGAAGTAATTTCTATAAATCATCCTTGTGTTTACCCCCTGAATTTGTTCAATAATGGGATGGTTCTGTGGTGCTAGGTTAAGTGGTTTTTGTATTAGTCTAACGAAAATTGAAAAATACAATTGGACAAAATATTTTTGTTACTTTGGAGTCTGTTAGAGCTTTGGCATGTATGCTGGAGGAGCACAGGCCAATTTCAATAACATCAGGATCACAAGGAAGCAAATTAAGCATTTTAATTGTGTGATTATATCACTTCGATAGGAGGGCTAGGGAAAAGGCAAAACAAATTCTAAAAACAAAACAATAGTTTAAACGGAACATATCACAATTATTCTGTGTTATATTTGCTACATTTTAATGTTTTAAAAATTATAATAATTCCTCATGCAATGAAGCTGCTACACTGACTTATGAAGTGAATATCAACTTTAATACTCCTTTTCCTTACAGTCAACACTTTCATGAAGCCTGAGATAGAAACTTAAAAATACTGCTCAATTTGATTTGAAAAAGAATAAAATCATTCTTTGGAAAAAAAGTGCTAATATTTCATATCCATACAATATAAAACCACAAGCATATTCCAGGAATTATGTCAATCAAAACTACAGAGTAAGTTATGCTTTTTTTAGTACCATAGACATACATTTTTATGTCATTCGGTTCTTGCTTATACTGTTCGCAAAACCATTTTATAACAGTGATTCTTTTTTTTAATTAGTTGTACTCTTGTTACATATTAATTTTCCATAATACCAGATGTATATATAGTACTTTAAAGAATAGTTGGGGGAAAACGGGTCTGGAAGAGGATTGTGCCCATAAGAAACTCAATGTTAAGTGAAATTAAATGAGGTCTGAAGCACAGACATTAATGTGGGAAGTTTGTGACAGAGATTTCGTCAGAAGGCTGTCAGCAAAGGCTGTGTCAGTAATGTCACTTCAGAAGGGTTTTGAATTCCAAGGCATCCTTGAAGCACCACAGTCACATACTGTTCTCCAGGCTTCTGGTTTTACCCATCCAAAAACACTTACAAAATATTCCTTAACACAGCTCTTGTTTGAACTGGATGTGGTCCATGCACAGCACAAATGTGCTGGCTTTGCTTGCTTTACTCTCTGTTTTCATATTGATCTCCTCATAAGTTCTGCTTGCCATCTCACATCTCATGCAATGAAGATCTACAATTATTCAGAGCTTGTTGTTTTGAATGGAGTTCATCTCTCTACTTGGATTCTCCATTGTAACTGATACCTCATATTGAAATGCATATTTCAGACTCAATTACGTATATTCAATTATCTCTCCCTGTTACACAACTTCCAATGGTTTTCTGTGATCATATTTTACTATTTAGTACATACACCTTCATTATCTATTTTTATATGTGGTAACAAATTTTTACAGAGCATTTCCCAGCTCAGTCAAATCAGGTGGAGATTTGGACACTAGCTTCAATGAAAAAAAAATTAGTTTCTACAACTTTCTTTTCAATTACCATCTGTACTGCAAGGCCACTGCGTTGGTTATACCCATTGGCTTGTACTTTATACTCAGTGACAGTATGTGCAAGGGGACATATTATACAGAATGCATAAAAAGGTAAGTTTATGCCAGTGGGAAAAGACATGTCTATTACACATCAAGTTGACAGCATTATCCTAGGCTGCACAGTTTTTCATTATAAAAAGCTGCTTTCAGTTATTTACAGCTTTAAGAAATCCGAACCATTGGACACGTGTACAGCTTCACATGTACATGTGTGCTTTTACATGCACATGCACAGATAAATCTTCAGAAAAACAATGTTTTCTATCTATAGCTCAGGGTGACTGAAAAGGTACAGACACTAGGAGCGTGATCAAAGAGAAAAATAGGATTAATTAAAACAAAATACCAAAAGCAGGATTAGGACCATGAAGTAAAGCGTTATCTTGCTAAAGTTTGATAAAGTTAGAGACAGAAGAGCTTTGTCTGTCTGGGATAGAGAAGAAGGAACTTTCCCATCAGATGCTGGCAAAGAATCAGGGTGTCCACAGCCTCAGCCACATCTCAAAGGTAGGAAAACAGTTCTGCAAAAGCCCTTGATAGGCTACGGGCCTCATTTATCTCTAAGAACGTGTCTGTGCAAAGGACAAAACCTTGCTACTCTTACAATGGTCATATGAGATATGATATTTGTGCAGCAGTCTAAAAGGTTTCAGTTCAGCTAACGAGAGATCTAATATCTAAGTCTTAATCCATTACAAAGATCTAGGAATTACGTACAAAATATGTGAAACATAGAAAAGCCAGACAAAAACAGAACCTATGCAAAGACCAGGTTGCAAGAGTAACCTTACCTGAAGCCCACTTTGAGTGGTACAGAGTACTTAGTTGATTAAGGGTTACAGAAAGTTTTATGGGTAAAGCAGTCTCGGAGAACTGGATTAAAACTTGCCTCTTGTCATACTGGTCTGTAATGAGACTGGTCTAGTCAATTCAACCAAACTTTTTGCAGGTGGTTACTAATTATATACTGTTAGGTTTATGAGTCTCTGATTTGCAAAAATGCCAGGTACTCACATGTCCATTGGTAAGAGCTGTGCTCTGAGTTAGTAAGGAGATGGAGAACAGCAAGCACATACACAGAAGCCAGGCCATATGCATACAAGCAGACAAACAAAAATCAGAGAAAGGCTGCTGAAGCTGCCATCAACATAAAAAGGGATAATTTTTTTCACAGCTCCCTGCTGCAGTCTGAGCAGTCTATATATCCACTAACTGGGAAAGAGCTACAAATCTCAGTCCAGAGCAAAGCTCAAATTCATGCCCCTACATCAATATTTGGGTGGCCTTCCAACACGTCTCTGAGAATGAAGACATCATCTAGCATTGATGTTGCTACATCTCAGCTTTTCATGCTAAAGTTTTCCTGCTAAATACAAAACAAATAAAACACCAAGGGAAATAGCTACACAATGTTATTTTACACTGCTTTTTTGCTAGTTTGCTACATACTTCTGTCTTAGGTGATGACCACAAAATTACCATTTCTGTCGTGAAAAGGTTTAGATAACACTCAGTAAACATGTCATGAGCCTTTATTAAGTAGCAGGGGCAAAAGAAAAACTGAGGAGCTGCTGCTTTTGGCAACTTCCATCCATCCCTTGAGTTGAATCACAGAAAAAAACAGAATGATATCATGTAGCTAAAGACTACATCACACTCTACCTACTCCACATATCCAGGTTATTAATATCTTAAAGATTGACAACCAACTTAATACCGTTCTAATTGTGGTTTTCTCTATGTTATGGAGATTGGAGGGTAGAGACAGTGAGCAGTATTCTGTTTTCATGCATTACTGATAATATGAAAGAAGATTAAATGTTCAGATAAAAAAAAAGCTGCTCTACAGGGATCAATTTGTTAATGTCAGATTTAGAGATTTATACTGGTATAAATCCAGCATGGCTGCACTAAGATCAAAATACTCTTAATTTACATAGGTGTCATTTCTCTTTCAGTTTTGTTCTTAATCTTGCATTTCTCTTTAGTCATTGTAATTTTACAGAAGTGTGTCATAACTCAGAGGGAAATTTTCAGGAATAGAACATCATGCACTATAATGGTGTTTGCATGTACTCTGGGAAATTTTACATATATATGAAGAATTAATTAATTTTAAACTGAATGAGAACTCTGGTAGAATAATTAAAACAAAATACAACTATCAAGGAAGCCTGAGGAAAGCAGGACAAGGAGAAGGCTGGGTTATTGCAGTATTTCACAGGCACAAAAAGATAAGGCAGTTGAATTAACAAAGAAATAAACCAAAAAAATCTGATCATAAACAAAGTGAGGAATACCTACTGCATTCTTATGGTTACAAACAGATTTCTAAGCTGATTGTTTTCCTGAATCAACTTTACTCAGCACCTGTGAGCATGTGATTAATTTAACCAGAGTACATGGTGTACTTTTCTTTCAGTAAAAAAAAATATGTTGACCTCTGGTATTGTGAAAGAAAGACAATCAGCTAACCTAATAGGCTCTTTATTTGCTAATCAAACCTCTCATTAACAATTAATTGGATCAAAAGTTCGCTGGCCATTATTGCTGTGTCAGTTCGACTCTGAGGGCCTCAGAGGATGAAACTAAATGAGCTGGTCAGGTTATAAATTATTTCCAGTGGCTACTCCTCTTACCTGGGGCTGTTCAGGTAGAGGTCAATGTCCTGCCTACTGCAGTCAGAAAAGACTGTTGCTGTGACAAGCAAGAGGCATTCTTCCTTTTCTAAAAGGCTCATTTAGGCTTAGTAATTTAAACCTTTGCAAAAAGCCACAGTATAAAAAGCAGTCCTGTACTGCAGTGTTTCTGCATGTACTTGCTTATCATGACTGAATCAAAGCAACATTTCAAATTGCTTAAAGCCTTTCAAAAATGAAAGGAGCCAGGAGTTGCTTTAATCAGGAAATCTGCTTCTTAAAGAATCCCTGCAGAGACACCTTTATGGCAATATAATTATTTGTTTCTATTCTTAACCTAATACAGGTAGTGACTGACAGAGTTCAAACACTGCTCATCAAATAACATGAAAGGACCTGTCAGAAATGAATAAAGATACAAATGAGAATAAAGTCAACAGGGTTTGGTCCAAAATGCATGTAATGTTGTGTTTAACAGCTGGCTTCTCCTTTCTTCATATAAAAAAAATAAAGAAAAAGAACCAATCCATCTTTTTGACTTCCCATCAGACAAAGTGTGACAAACGGGATGCATCAACTCTTTGCATACACATAATGAAAGTCTGGGCAGACCAAGTCTCAAAGATCCTCTATGGTGAACTCCAATATGATGACGGGACTGTTGGTTCATTATCATCTGAATTAAAAAAAGCAAAGTAGAGAAGGAGGTGCATCCATCCAGGCCTATTCCAAACATTGGGTAATGAAAAAGAGTGATATTAAATGTGTGTACATGGTGGCGAAAGACAGGAAGGAATCTCGAAAATGTTGAAATGCAAGAATGTATGAGTTTCCAGATAGGATGAGAAAGTTACAGAAATGTGGGTCTTCTTGTATTGGTTAATCAAAAAAGAAGAGCTATAGTACTCATAAAAAAACCAAACAGACAAATAAACAAAAATGGGCTGTTTAAGGGAAGAGTTTTAAGAAGTAATAAGTGATTTTAATGGGAGATTATGTATACAGTAAGGTTATCCAGACCAAATAAGGGAGATGAATAGACAGAGAAACTGAACAGTTTCCCGCAACAGCAATACCTAACAGCTCAAGCTGTCACCTAGAACAGAGGAAAAATCTGAAATGAGAATGGGACAGGAAAGGATGACAGAAGAGGTACGGTCATTCACCAATTATATGTAACAGTAACTCCAGATGCTGCACACAGATATATGTACATGGTTTGGTGTTTTTTTCTGACAAATGAAATTATTTCCTAACTGACTAGAAGGCATGTAGATGCGGTTAGGCCAGCCTGACATTAACATGCTTATACAGCTTTGCCAAGTCTCGAGAACAAAAGACGAGCTCTCATCTTCTTGGAGCATGGACAGACAGAGGTCACAAAAAATAATAGCTCAGGGTAACCAAGACTTGGAAACTTTTAATGCATAATAATGTTCTTTAGGGACTGCTAGAAACTGGAGATTGTTGTTCCGATACAACTACTGCTATTGCAAACTCCTACTGCTGCAACAGGTTGGGTCCACAGTAAACCTCCAATTCACAGCCCCTTGTGTGTGAAGGCAGAAGACAACAAACAAACCAATCTCTCTGTCTCTTCAGACAGAGGAATGCTCAGATGCTGACTGAGCTATATAGCACCACTTATAAATATACTTTAACAAAAGTAAAGAGGTACGGGCAGAAGAAGGTGACTCAGTACCTTGAGAATGGGATCCCAGGGCTGGAGAAGAGCCAGGAGAAAGAAACGTTGACCACAGAGTCACCTCTCCTTATGAATTTTGCAGTTTAGTGAAAGATGCACTGGTCAGGCTGGATTTGGCTAACTCTAACAGGATTAAATATACATGATTCCATTTCCGTGACAGGCTGCTTGTTGTCAGGCATATGTATCAAATATGACGTGGCTGTATTTGGAGATATTTTATCCATTTAGTAATGCATATTATTATATATATACATATTTCCCTCCTGATTACTTATTTTCAATACATTAGCAAAGATGTCTCCCGAAGGGCTGAAAAGGGGGCCTGGAAACCGGATAAGACCATTCTCTGGACTTAAATTTTTAATATTAAAATGCATTGAGATTTGCTGTACACTTGCTCAAGATGTATTGCCTCAAGCAAAACAGTGTTTTATAGATGGACATGCAATTTTGCTGCTTTCAGCCGAGGGTCACATTTTTTTTAGTGGCTTTGGGATATGCAAAATAGTAAATGACAAGTATAAGTAAGCATTCTGTGTTTGAAAAAAAATCAGAATTGAACACTCTTTTTATACATATGTACATATGCTCATACACAGATACACACACTCCTTTATGTCGAAACAGATATTTAAGAAATAAAATTCCAGAAAAGAAGTACTACATTGTTATTTCTGTTATTCAAGATTGTACCTTAGATACTTTGGTTGAATCCAGTCATGTTTCTTCTACTGATATCGCACAATATTCTAAATCTAATTCATACAAAGAGTAAACCCTAACCTTCCTACTCTCCTACAAAGAAAAGACATCTGTTTCAGTTGAAGTATAGCTGAAATGAGTGTAAGAGGAAGTTACATTAGATCACTTCTGTCTTCCTAATTTTAAATGACACAGGTATTTGAACCATACTTCATTAAATATTCCTGAACACATTCTATCTCTACAACTCAGTTTCATCACGACATGCAGGGAAACTGATGTAAAATTCTTTCTCTTTGAATACATAATGCAAGATTGCTAATCGTGCATTAACCTTATATATTGATTTTGTGTTATTCTCAAGGGGGAAAGAAAAGTGATTCTAGCAATTTCATTGGCTTGATAAACATTTTAGTTTAAGTTATGCTGTGATTACTGTAAAACCAACTTAATTCACATCAATCCCTCATTTTAGCTCATGCAACACTGTGTAAAAAATTCTATTTCTGTAATCCATCAGTATGATGGCTTCCAAATGAAAATTACTTCTTTATGGTTTGTGGAAAATGTTTTTCCAAACTTCAGTGGTTAGGGTTTTTAGGGTTATGTACAGGAAAGCAATGTTGAGAGGAGATAATGGTAAAATAGTGAGAACTTAAGCAAGGTAGGGATCCTAACTGAAGAAAGAGTTTAGATTATGTAACATTATCCTTAAATTCATCTAACGGAGTCATCCAGCTTTAAAACAGTACTGCATTATTAGTTCAAAAAAAAGAAGCTATATTATACTGCTAGAATGTTATCCACATGATTTGTTGTCATTTCTACAACGGTAAGAAGTCTAACACATGGTAAGTACTTGGTGTTAAACATTGAGGGATACTTCCTCAAATTATGTAAATCAGTGAATTTTTAGCAAAGACAAGTGATCCACACTAATTTAGAATCTCTAAATCTAGATAGATGTCAGTTTGCAAAGATACTGTAAGTTTTCTCTTTTCCTAAATAATAGACAGGTAAACATTTTTCCAATATAGATGAAAATTTTGGGTATCGTAAACGTTAAGAAGCTATAACTTGATGTTTTTCTCCTGTTTTTTTAATAATAAGTAGAACTTCTGACTAGCTGAAATAGCATTAACATTGATGTATGTAAAAGCTATAAATTTAAGTATTCCCAAATTAAAAAAAAGAAGATAATTAGAACTTGAAAACTAGAGAGGTTTAGTACCTTTCTGTGGTTTTGTTTTCATTTATGTTTTTACTTCATTTAGTTTTGCTGAGAATAGAAACTTAACAGAAAATACTGGTGTTTACCTAAAAGTGAGTTGTCATTTCCTCTAAACCACAGATATTTGACAAGGTGTGTTCCAATTTCAGCACACCCTGGTTATGTAGGTAGGCATATTCAATAGCAGGCTCCTCCCTCAGTCACTATAAATGTGCTTCAACTTAGCTATATGTCTTTCTATCTGTCAATACTAAAGTGACAGTGGCTTGCTCTAAGAAAATATTTGCACGAGAGAGGCAATGTAATAATTTACAAGGTCTATGTTAAAAACAAATAAGAAACCCTACCAGAGCACTCAGAATACATGAGAAGTGAAATGGAACAAACTTTTCAGTCTTTTTTGGCCGTCATTCTAGAAACCTGTAACATCTCCCAATTAGTCATTCACCAGCTACAGAAGGGAGAGGTGAGGCAGATTTGTAATTTAAGAAGAACGTTTTGTAATTAATTCACATCTTTTTTTCTTCCTGTGATTTTTTCTTTTTCAAACAGAAACAGAATAAATATAAGGCTGAAGAGAAGAGGTATTGCTTTCATTTAAATCGTGGGTCACTTTAAGACATCTTTTCATTTTTCTCCTGTGCAGCAGTTAAAGAATGAGAGGAAGAGAGAGCAGGATCTCTAAGCATCCATATCAAGTAATTTTTTCTTGATACTATCAGACAGCTAAAGCATTAGGACACCCTGTTCAAAAGGGAAGAAATTAACACATTTACAACATTCAGGATCAAACCAACGGTAAATGTTTTGGATCTCATTCCTAAGCAAAAACATTTAGGGTGCTCATGCCCAGAGGCTTCTTTAAGATATACACAACGAGAAGTTCTGGATACTTGCCCAGACCTGGCTATGCCAAATTCATCTCTGACAGCCCTTACATTAGAGATCACAGTTATATGTGAATGGATTCTCATTACTTTCTATTTTTCAGTTCTGACAGATGGAAACAGATACCAAAGAAGAATCCAAATATCTCCACATGTTGATCCATCTCACTTGCCATGCTCCATATGCTTCACTGAAAGTGGAGAGCTATTCTGCAAGATCTTTTGTGTTAGGAAAGAAATAAAATCAAGTACACACAAGAAGATACTGCCAATGAGATCTGTGCTGTATTCTTGATCTAGTGAAAAGGACAAGATGTGGATGTGCAGTTCCTAACAAGACAGCTTATTCAGACAAGGCTGAAGGAAAGTTAGGTTAGTGTTATGGGTGTCTTGTTTGGACATGACCTTTGGAAGGTTTCTATAAGAGAAAGTCAAGTTTAACCAACTCTACTGGGGGCCTTGATATGCAGTGCCGTTATGAAAACTGTGTTGTCTGAACATTACTTCTGCATTTTTTTTACTAGGACTATTTCAGAAGCATGATTCAGAGACCTGCCATGTGGAAACAGATACAGCCAGAGCCCCTTTACTGTTGGGCACTTCAGGATGAAGTAGGATGAATGGAGGTTGAAATTCAGGACACTTTCCAGTGCATTACTTGGATTCATGACAATGCTTTTTTAGTTTTTTATTTCATTCTGAGGATAAATGGAGCATTGCTAGGGATTCTAAGAGTTTAGAAAATAAAGCAAGAAAAGCAGCATCAGCCTGACAAAGGTTTTTTTATTCTTGAGGGGTTCTGTTTGAAAGCAACAGACAAATACAAGTTGTCTGAAAATCCAGAAACCACATAACTCAAGAGTAGAAAAGAGAGAGTGAAGATTGAAAACATGGAGTTGTTCATGTTGATTTCATAAGAAGATAAATCATATGTTTGATTGCTATAATCTGCCCTCTTCCATAATCTGTTTTACTGACTGAGAAATAGATAGGTATCCCAAAAATACTGTATTTGGACAAGTTTCCCAAAAATCTGTTACTAAACAGGGAAAAAAATTCAAGGGAAGGTCCTACTGAAGTAAAGGCTGAATTCTGACCTCAGCATTACTTGTTCCTCTTTGGTCAGCCAGTGGCCAAGGTGCACACACAGGCTGGACAGCCAGCACACTCACAGTTTGTCACCAGCCAAGGCACATGCTGCCCCTTTTACAGCTGGTGGTTCTCATCAGGGAGAGAAATCTGTGATTTCAGTGAAGTGTTTGGTGGGAGGAAACTAGAGACACCTCAGGGAATTATAATAGGTGGCATGGGACAAAAATCTGTGAAAGCAGTGTCTCACTACCTCTGTTCTTGTAGGATCAACTTACTAAATGTGTTTGCAAAAACCATAGAAGGAATTTTATGGCAAAGGTACTAACAATGACAATTAAAAAGTTTACACAGTACTTTCCCACGATAATGGAGAAAAACTCTCTTTCCATTCTGAAAGAATCCTGTTTTGCTCAATAATTGGATAAAATATATTAGAATGGATGGTTTGAATTACTTAAAAGTAATGTGCACTCTTTAAAAATGTGTTAAATAAATGCTGTTAATTTCACTTTAAAATTCAAAATAAAGGTAGAAGTATACTCGTAGGTGAGGGTGATGCTATCTATTATTTTAATTTTAATAGCGTGCCCTTGAATCTCTCAGAAATTATTTTCCATGAAGGATGAGAAATTCAGAAATAAAGGAGTGGTTGACAAAATATTTTGTTCACAAACAATGGTCTCAAATAGTGGCAGTAGTAATCATGCCAAGTATTTCAAATCCAGCGACTCAAGAGAACTAAGACAAGAGAGCTTTTCAATCTATGAACTGGGCAGAGGACGGACCAACCAAGAAAGCTGACTATAAATATATCAAAAAGGGCAAAATGTGGCTGGAGAGATCTGGGTTGTTTAATCAACTGGCATCAAATTTTCAAAAGCAGCCTAAACTGTATGAATGGAGCTAAGAGAGAACACGCATCTTGTAGCTGTTCTCCTCTAATCTGAGTGCTGCACCAGCTGTGTGAATATGAACAGTACCACAGTAATGTATTAAAGCATGACTTCCTTCGTTGTAAAGGGTGTGCTCAGAAATGATGATCAAAATTAAGATTTTAAAAACAATGAATAATGAAAGTGAGGACCTTAAGTTAGAGAACTGTGGATTTTTATTTTTCTTAATTGTCTCAATATATTTGGGTTTAAGAACTGAAAGAATAATTCATATCAGGATGGAATTATACTTCAGGATTTTTTAAGGTCAGCTGAGCTCTTCCAAACAAATCATAAAATTAGTTTTAATTCTTCGTCTTTTTAGATGCGTCTTTTCTTTTTTATGAAAACAAAAAGAAGGCAAAGAGAGGGACACAGAGAATGAACTACCCACTGTAGGAGAAGATCAGGTGTAAGACCATCTAAGGAACCTGAAGGTGCACAAGTCCATGAGACCAGATGAGATATGTCCACGGGTCCTGAAGGAACTGGCAGATGAAGTTGCTAAGCCATTATCCATCACATTTGGAAAGTTGTGGCAGTCCAGTGGAAGTTCCTACTGACAGGAAACAGGAAACATAACTCCCATTTTTAAAAAAGGAAAACAAGAACATCCAGGTAACGACAGGTCAGTCAATCTCACCTCTGTGCCCAGCAAGATCATGGAGCAGATCCTCTTGGAAAATCTGCTAAGCCACATGGAAAATAAGAAGCAAGTTTGCTGGCAATGCCAAGCTCTGTGGCACAGCTGATGACATGCTGAAGGGAAGGGATACTGTCCAGAGGGAGCCCATGGTCTAGAAGTTAGACAGATTCAAGAGAGCTGGTTGATATTCAAGCACTTCTTCCTCCAAGCTTGAGATAGATGCATCCCTAGGAAAAAATAATCAAGCAAAGGAGCAGAAGAACTGCATGGATGAGCAAGGGGCTTCTAGAAAAACTCAGGTGGAAGAAGGAAGTTTACAGAATGCAGGAAAAGGGACTGGTTAATAAGGAGGAATACAGGAACGCTGTCAAGAGTATACAGGGATGCAACAGGGAAGCCTAAGGCCCATTCGGGATTAAATGTGGCAAGGGGCATCAAGGACAACAAGAAGGGCTTGTTCAAGTACATCAGTAGTAAAAGGAAGATTAGGGAAAATATGGGCCTGTTGCTGAATGAGGTGGGTGCCCTGGTGACAGAGGACAGAGAGAAGGCAGATTTACTGAACTCCTTCTTTGCTTCAGCCTTTACTGTTAAAGCCAGCTCTCAGAAATCCCAAAGCCTGGAGGAAAGAGTGAAAGTCTGGAGAAAGGAAGACTGTATCTTGGTCAAGGAGGATCTGGTTAGAGATCATTTAAGCAAACTGAACACCCACAAATCCATGAGCTCTGATGGGGTGCAGCCATGACTGATGAAAGAGCTGGCAGATGTTATTACAAAGCCACTCTACATCACCTTTGAAAGATCATGGAGATCAGAAGAGATGCCGGTGCCTGAAGACTGGAGAAAAGCCAATGTCATTCTAGTCTTCAAAAGGGTAAGAAGGAGGACTCAGGAAACTACAGGCCAGTAAACCTCGCCTTCATCCCTGGAAAGGTGATGGAACAGGTCATTCTGGATGTAATGTCCAAGCATTGGGAGAAAAAGAAAGTTATTGGGAGTAGTCAACATGCATTCACCAAAGGGAAATCACGCTTGACCTGTCTGATAGCCTTTGATGGAGGCAAAACTGATTGGGTAGATGAGGGAAAATGGTGGATGTTGTCTATCTCAGCTTCAGCAAGGCTTTTGATACTGTCTCCCGTAACATCCTTCTAGATAACTTTGGGAAGTGTGAGTTAAATGAGAGGACTGTGAGGTGAACTGAGCACTGGCTGAATGGCAGAGCTCAAAGGGTTATGATCAGTGGAAGAGAGTCCAGAGGTGTTCTCAGCGGTCAGTACTGGGCCCAGTCTTGTTCAACATATTCATCAATGACCTCGATGAGGGGACAGAGTGTACCCTCAGCAAGTTTATTGGTGATACAAAACTGGACAGAGTTTTGTCTGAAAGACAACAAAATGTAACTTTGCTGTACTCCAAGGAAAAATTAGTCTGTTTTTTCTAATATTTTGACAGCTACTGTTCAGTTCTTACAGTTAATCTCTATTTTGAAATTTTAAAAATCATGGTTTTTAACAGAGTGTTTGCAGTATTAGCAGTAAAAAGGGAAAATATAAGTTGACTTCCACAGACCCATTGTGCAACTGATTAAGTAAAGCGTTGAGGAGACCACTCATAAACTGAAATTTGAAAAACTTTGAACATATAACAATTTTTGGTTTTGCCTGATTGTAAAGATGGATGATTTAGTGACTGAGGTTGCTTTTTGTACTGAAATTTCTTATGGCTCTTGTTCTTTACACTTAACACTTCACAATCATTTCAAACTGTTGACTTAAACTAGTCTTTTCACACAATCCAGAACACCCAAAACTTACTCATATAAAACAAAAAACATATTTAAGCCATGGAAGGTAGACGTACTAAATAATGAAATGTATGAAAAAGCAATAGTGCCATCCTCTCTGTGCTGCCCTTTTTTTTTTTAGCTGCTTAGCTTTGCATTCATTTGAGAGAAAAGGAAAAGTAATGCTTCTTCTGAAATTAAACATACATAGGAAAGAGAAAAAGATGTCATAAGTAGAAGAGAGATTTGAGTCAGGAAGTGAAGATTTTCAGGTGGAGAAGATCCCATATCTCTTAAGAAAAACTTTGAGAGCCATCTACCATTTTTTCATCTTAGTGGCCAGACATTTATCCCATGTCCAACACTGACTCAGCTCCATGTCCTTAGACAAGGAACTGTGTGTGTAAATCAGATCTTGCACCTGGAGTTAGATCTATTCTTCCCTGAGTTGCAAGACCTAGAGACACATGCTAATATTGCAGAGGCTTGATACAGGACTTGTGGTCAGGAAAGAAAGCAGGAGAGATCAGGCCACGGCCTCACAGAATAATTCTGGCAGGCAATGCATAGCCCACAAGTCACTGACAGACCACCTCTGTTCTAAACCACTGAAAATAAGAATACTGTTTATAGTAACCTCTTAAGGGATGAGTAATATAGATGAAGGTCAACCAGCCACAGCTGGCCTTCCAAGTATCATTAGAAAAGCAGATATGAGAAGCAGCTGTTAGGTAGGTAAAGGGCAACACCAACAAGATTATCACAGTATCACAGTATCACAAGGTTGGAAAGGACCTCTGAGATCATCAAGTCCAACCTATAACCCAACACTAACACCAACACTAACACCACCATCATCTAAACCATGGCACTCAGTGCCACATCCAATCTCCCCTTAAACACCTCCAGGGTCGGCGACTCCACCACCTCCCTGGGCAGCGCATTCCAATGGCCGATCACCCTTTCAGTGAAGAACTTCTTCCTCACATCAAGCCTAAACCTCCCCTGACGAAGCTTGAGTCCATGCCCTCTAGTTCTGTCACTGGTCACCTGAGAGAAGAGACCAACCCCTGCCCGACTACAACCTCCTTTTAGGTAGTTGTAGAGAGCAATGAGGTCTCCCCTGAGCCTCCTCTTCTTTAGACTAAACAGCCCCAACTCCCTCAGTCGCTCCTCGTAGGGCTTATGCTCCAGCCCCTTCACCATCTTCGTTGCCCTCCTCTGAACACATTCCAGTATCCTAACATCTTTCCCAAACTGGGGGGCCCAGAACTGTACACAATATTCCAGATGAGGCCTGACTAGTGCCGAGTACAGGGGGACAATAACTTCTCTGGTTCTGCTGACTACACTATTCCTGATGCAGGCCAGAATGCCATTGGCCTTCTTGGCCACCTGGGCACACTGCTGGCTCATGTTGAGCTTCCTGTCAACCAGCACTCCCAGGTCCTTTTCTGCCTGACTACTCTCCAACCACTCTGTCCCCAGTCTGTAGCTCTGCATGGGATTGTTGTGTCCAAAATGAAGTACCCGACATTTGGACTTATTAAACATCATCCCATTAGAATCAGCCCATCTCTCCAATCTGTCCAGGTCCCTCTGCAGGGCCATCCTACCCTCTAACAGATCAACCCTTCTTCCCAGCTTGGTATTATCTGAAGGTGTCCCAAAGTAAACATCAGTTAAACCTTGCCTTGACATTGCTTCATTTATGCTGATCTTGCTCTTGCTCAGTTATTCAGTTATTGTATGCCATGTGTTGGGATACCAGATTCAATCATGCGCAGCACAGCATTCCTGAGTCCAGGTTTCAAAGATCTGATACGGCCCTCCTTGTTTTTCATAGAGATGCATCGTTTTTTGTCATGACTAATTTTTGACAATACTTATGGGTATCTGTTTGCTGGTACTTTTCATTAAAGTAGTTAAAATTTGCCTAGTACAAAGACTCTCTCCTAGACTGTCCTCAGGTTTCTGAGTATTTATTTGCTGAGTTGCATTACATAAATATGTCAAGTGACCGAAAGACTGCTCTTGATCTGATTCTACCGTATTTAACTCCTGATACACTTAAGAACAATACCTACTATGAACAGACTTTCTGAAGCAGACTTAATTATTGTGTGTTGCACCAGGAAGCAATCAAACTCCCGAGGAATCCACTGGAGAAACCCCTGAGAAAATCCACAAGACAACTAAAACACCTGACACGATTATCTAGTGCTTGCTTTTTCAATCTCCAGCACACAAAGAGATGTCCCATAACTTCTCAGAAGTGGCTATAAATTTCTCCATTCTACTGTAGGATGTTGTTCTCTAAGCATTTATGCAGTAGTTTAATAAAGAGGAAGAAAATGTGGAGCTACTCTTGCTGTTGATGAAGGATACAGTGACAAACTGGCCTAATCAGAGCCTTGTACACGTCTGAGACCAGATGCATGTTTCACCCTCACAGCTATCTCCCAGTGCCTTGGTCACTCCAACAAACAGCTCTGGCACTGTCTCTTTGGCAAAGAGAAACTAAATCAGCATCATTCACCTTGGAACAGCTGCAAACTCCTTGAATTTCACGTTTCTCTGATATGAGGGGAGCAAGTCCACTGGCAGTAGGACAGAACTGTGATCAGTAACAGTATGTCATCTCTCCACTGTGCCTTCAACTGAGATTCAGTCAGTGCTGGGAACAGGGTGACTTTGTGAACTGTCCATTTGTTCCTCTTCTCACACTGCAATCATGACACAGGATTGTAATAGTTGTCCTACATAGGTCTCTTCAAGTGTAGTATTTCTAAGGTTGCTATTTCTGTTGATTTAACAACACGCTGATGCTGAAGGAGGTAATTCACTTTCCTCCTTATCATCTCCCTTGCTCCCAAATACAAACTTCTGTGTCATAACTTATGCCAGTGCTTGCCAATTTTGACACAAATCTGATGCAGAAATCAGGGAAAAGTGGGGAAGTAGGTGAAGAATCTAAAGG
This sequence comes from Dromococcyx pavoninus, assembly GCA_033558185.1. Lineage (NCBI taxonomy): Eukaryota > Metazoa > Chordata > Aves > Cuculiformes > Neomorphidae > Dromococcyx > Dromococcyx pavoninus. The sequence goes on along the minus strand of JAUMJL010000060.1, from coordinate 3,024,525 downwards.
CTGTTGAAAAACCCCATGATTCCAGAAACATATGTCAACAACTAGGATACAAGAATGTGATTTCTTCAAGAAAGCAAGTGAAGTCATGAAAAAAAAATACGTATACAGAAAAAAAGCTAAACAGAAAAATGGAGTGGGTTTTAGACATGTAGGTGGACTAAGTCAGCACACAGTCATGTACAGTGAGAACAAGGTGGAAGTAGTATCCACACAGGTAGCAAGAGGATAGTAAAGTGAAATATGATGTGGAGAAAGGACGAGGGAAGGAAAGGGTAGGAAAGGAGAAAGGGTGAAGAAATACTTTCTGTGCTAAAGTGGTGGGAGGTAATTAGGAACAACCAGCTGTCCCTTACCTCTCTGTGCAGGTCTTAACCAAAGCTTATCTCAGCTCCAGTATCACCACTAGTCCTTTCAAGTGGTCAGCAGACCCAGAGACACTGGTTTAGCACTGCTGAACTAGAGCACTAGTGGGGCACATAGAAGTCGGACAGCATCTTCATCAGCAGTAAAATCCAGTATCTCAGTAAAATCCAGTATCAGAAGGCCAACTATATCCTGGGCTGCATTGAAAGAAGCATTGCCAGAAAATTGAGGAAGGTGATTTCTTCCCGTCTACTCTGCTCTCGTAAGACCCCGCTTGGAGCTTCCACTACCTGAAGGGAGCCTACAAGAAAGCTGGGGAAGGACATTTTACAAGGGCACATAGAGATAAAATTAGGGAGAATGACTTTAAATTGGAAGGGGGAAGATTTAGATTAGACATTAGGAAGAAATTCTTCACTATGAAGGTGGTGAGACAATGGCATAGGTTGCCCAGGGAAGCTGGGAATGCCCCCTCCCTAGAAATGTTCAAGGCCAGGTTGAATGGGGCCTTGAGTAGCCTGGTCTCGTGGGAGATGTCCCTGTCCGTGGCGGGGGGTGGGAGCTGGATGATCTTTAAAGTCCCTTCCAACCCAAACCTGTCTATGAGTCTATGATACTATGATTCTATGATTCTATCATCTCAGAACAGTCCTCATCCTGTCTCAGGGCCAAAGTGACCCACAATTTTTTTCATGCATTGGCCAGAAACAAGGCCCCTCCTTCTGTATGTCCTTCCATAGGGCACCTGAATTGTTAGTGCAGCTGTCTACCATCCCTCTCCCACCCATGTGGAGTAGGAGAACAGAGGTAGGACATAGATGGGACTGTCACTCCAAACTAAATGAAGGTAAGGAATGGCTACACTAGATAAGATGCTGTGTCAGGGAGGAAGAAGGTAGTATGGGCAGGTGAACTTCAAATCACCGAGTATGCATGCTGAGGGAAGAAAACTGTGTCTTCTGCTGTCTATACCTTCTTCCATGGTTATATACTGGTATTTCAAAAGCAATTTGGAAGCACACTGTAGAGTAGAAAGTCATGGTGGGGGCTCCACAGTGTAGCCTTGTGGAACAGCTAATGTAGGACCCATGGATACCTTCCGGTAGCCACGACTTCCTGGATCCTGCTGTCAAGGCTGGATAATCCTGTGATGTAATGCTTGAGAGGGTCTCAACAGTGTTCCTACAGAAAATGGATGGTTATTGAAACTGGGAAAAAGGGTATTACAGGGAAACACTGTGGCTAATAGTAAACCCTCTGTGGATCCGGTGAGATAAGCCACGCCTTTCCTTCCAGATATCTTCTTCCAAACATTTGTAGCTTTCCTGTTGTCCATGAAACAGCCAATTTCATTGCACTAAATATTTAAGGAGTTCAACAACAACCACAGAGATACTATGTGGTACTAGAACTGGGCAGTATTACAAAGAAATATCTCAAAATTAAGAAATCAGGGACAAGTGGGGAAGAAGATCAAGAATCTAAAGACTGTTCAAAACCCTCATGTTTCTAGAAACATATGTGATTTCTTCAAGGAAGCAAGTGAAGTCATAAAGAAAAATATTATGTGTACGTGTTAATTATATCTTCTACTGATCCTGTTGAGTTTTAGTTTCAGGTAACATAAAAAGAGGATAGTAACCAGACAATTCAAGCTGAAGTCACAAGTAATTCACTCCCAGCAATATGTGTTTTACAGGAAATAGTAAGAAGGTAAAGAATCTTTTGAAGGATATGCATACAGCTACAGATGTAAGTATGCAACTGTAAATATGTTATTTCCATTTAATCCTTAATTTGTGACCAGACCTTAGACGATTTGAAAGAGTCAGAAATGAGAAGTGGAGCACAAAGGGAGTTCAATTAACATCTGAGAGAACTTGAAGAATGGATAAAACCAGCAAAGTCTACACACCAGATGACAAGTTTTGGTGAAAAAATGGTGAAAGCAAGGAACACATGGAATATGCCTTCAGGCTGCATACAGAAACTGTGTTTGTTGCAATGAATTTTCAAAATGCAAGTAGAATGACTTTGCAAAAACACAAAAAATGCTCACAGCACATAAACATAAGGTTTTGGACATGGCTGCTGTACTTGGAAGAAGTAAATTAAATTATTTTTAGAAAGCATTCCTACAATGATGAAATGTACATATTCTTAACAAAGGACATGACACCACTAACGCTCTCCACAGAAATTAAACCGTCCAGATTAAGATGTTTTCAGCAGAGATGATTTCATCTACTGTAAAAAAAAGAAGAAACTTCATTAATGAAGAGCACTTGTTTATGTGAACTGTTCAAGGGAAACCATGTCCTTTGCTAGAATACTATATTAAACCAAAATGAAACATGTATTAAATATAAATTGAACATGGATGCACAAATGAATTTGAGATCTGAGACAATAGCAAATAGTTTGAAGATAAAGTGAAGTAAAACATAGACAGCAAATCTTACCTCTCATTCTGGGAAGATATTTCCCAATAGGGGTATATGTGGGCTATATATAAAGATTAAAAAAAAATCCTGACAGGTTGCTTATTGGAATTATGTCAGAAACAGAATATCTATATTGAAATGAACACATAACAGATTGCAAGTTCCAGTGAATGAACTGATATTGTAGAAGAAAAACAAAATATGAAAATAGAAATGAAAAGAAAAAACATACAAAAAGAAAACATCTATGCAGAAGTGGTAAAGGAACATCCAAATTGTAATAAGCATCCAAATGTCATAAAGAAAATTATAAGTGAAATAATACAAATATTGTTAAAAATGTGGACATTTTAAAATAAATAAATAACAGAAAAAAATAAGTTATGACATAAGAAATTTTAAAAAGGCTGTGCACTGGAGTCTGGTGACATGCATATAAATACACATAGATTATTTTATCATACAGGGAAGATGTACAAATTGATTATCCAGAAAGGTCATTATTACAAATTACAATTGTACCATGACGGTGGCAGATAATGAACAACAATGTATTTACCACAAGTTAAAAATGGTATCATGGTAAACCACGCTGCCATTTTGAAAAAAATAAAGTTACAGTATCACTGAGCAGATGAAGGGAAAGTATCCACATGAGTAATAAGAAATTAAGTCTGATGCTGTCGAAATTTCAGGAATTATTCAACCGTAATCTGAAGCTGTGTAAGAAGCCAAAGGCCTCCAATTAATCTGCTGTGGCTATGCTAATCCACACTGTCAGTGCTGGGGTGCTAACCACGTGCCAAAGAACCTAGCACTAAATGCTATGAAGAGTCATCCTGAGTCAACCTTCTTCACAGACACTCCACACATTTAAGATGCCTTCTCAAATAATGCAAATTTCTTTCACCTGTACCATTCAGGTAATAATGTACTAATATTTCTGAAGTTTAAAAGTTCTCGCCTCGAGTGACATCCATAATTGGCTTTACACTGTGAATCCAACTTCTGCTCTCTTCTGCTCATGAAACATAGTTCTGAAAAACCATAGACACTCATGTCCAAAACTGCGAGCACTTAATTCAGAGAGCAAAAGGTTTCTACTTCACACATTTTTGTAAGAAATACATGAAAGATGCACTCACTCTTTATCATCAACCCTGACTAAGTTTATAGACGAGCTAGGAAAAAAAAATCCCCAAGGTCACATGGGTAGTGCAGAGACTATATATTCGAGACTACAGAGACTTAGATCATCTCATTGAGTAGAAGCAGTTTTAGTGTTTTGTTAGACAATTGCCTCCTGTCAGTGCATAGATACGAGGTATCCACTCTTCTCATCTGGAGTGATAGGCTTCCCCAGCAGCAGATGGTGGGGGTTTTCCTTTCAGAGGTGCTGGGGGTGAGCTGAATGAATGAGAAGGATTTACATCCTTCCTGGCAGTACATACACAAAATAGTTCTGGGAAAACACTCCTCCATGACTCAGTCCTTCATTTATCAATTCCACATTCTTTCTCCACGTCTGTTTGGTATCTGCTTACAACAATAAGAAATGTTCAGACAGAACAGGTCCCTGGGGAGTATTTACACGATGCAAACTGTGCCTTTCTCTTCAACACCTAGGATGTTCTAGTATTTGGAAAAAAAATCAAGGAATGAATGAAGAGCATTCAAGTTTATTTATCTGAACCTAAATGAAAACCAGATAATGTTGATGATCAGGGGAAAATCACTTTGTGAACAGGCATTTTTCACACAGTTTCCTTTGACTGTTTATCCTCAGTTCAGATTGTAGCTTTGTCCATGCTAAATTGCATGGTACCATAGCTCTATCGATAATTCTAAAAAATACCTATGTATTTATACTTAACAGTTTTTGTAGTCATCTGAATGCCTTCCACAGAGGTATATACCAGCATAAATGCTACTGTCTTTCATCCCCTATGCAAAGTGCATTTCTCTTAAATAACACTAGAATTGGCAAGTATCAAGACATAGATATCTTTCCAAAGCAAACTGAACAAAATAAAAATCCAGTCAAAAGAAAACGTTACATACTATATGTCACCAAAGGAACAAATCAGACATGATAGAGGTTAGTGATATGCTAGACAGTTCTTGGTATAACAACAGCAGTTGATTAGAATTAAACACTCAAAAGCTACTGCAAAATGTTTTTGATTTCAAGTAAACAAATTACCTTTTATCAACCTCTAATCTTTCAATGGAAGGAATAAAGGAAATCATTACTTATATTGCAGTACAGTAAAGAATCAGGCCCTTAGTCCTACTCCTTCAAACAGGAGGCATTCAGATTTTCTGTACATATCTCAGGACTGCTAAAAGGTGCAAGAATAGCAGAGAAGTTTGTAATTCTTTCTCAGCATACATAAAAATTGATTTTATTTCTATGTGACTTTATAAACTTGTAGAGTAAAAAGTTTATGTACGTTTACATTGCTTAATGTTTTCCTTCCCAGATTATTTTGTCAGTGGTTGATTAGAATAATAATATACAGAGCTACTAAATCAGATGTTTAATAAGGTTTAAGAAGTTTATTATTCTCTTCAGTATTAAAACTTTTGCCTAATTATAAAGATAGGATGACTTCCAACATTTCAGTAGCAAGTAAGGTATTCAGTCTTTCTATACAAGCAATATAGTAGCTCAGTAATCCACTGAAATATGTATATTATTGCTAGGAATATAATAAGGAAAAAAGTAGTAAATAAGATTTTGCATTCAGTATTAAATACTAAATAGTGTTAAAATGAGTTACCTTTTCTTAAAGAAAATTAGCAACTAGCATAGAAAATGTGGTAAGGATTTCCTGATGTTTATAAACGTATAATGGTCACCTTATTCTTTCTCTCTGACACAGAACAATAACTAACTATATCTTAACCTTGGTGTATATTATTTCTATTAATGTAATAAAAATAGCTATAACAATTTGCTCTCCCTTTTTCATGTATTCCCTACAATGCACCACTGGTGGGCAGCACCCAAGTGCAGTGTGGGTGAGAAGGATTGCAAGATCTAAATGAAATTTACCAATTAGTACAAAAACTTACATAAACCAGAGACATTATATTGTATGGAAAGACAGTTATTGCTTTTTTGTTCTGTCACAAAAAAATCATCACACTGCTTTCTAAAAGTCAGGCTGGACACTGAATTAATTCAGAAATTGATATCACAAACATCAGGAAAATAAAATTCAGAGTAATATAGCACTGATTTTAATCACTTCAGAAAGCATGATGCCTTCCAGTTTTAAAGGTATTTTCACAAAAATAATGTGGGTGTCATGCACTGGTAACAAATTATTGCAACGGTGGTTTGACGTTGTTGTCAAGTCATAAAAATTTAGAAGAGCAGAAGGAATCAGAGATGGAAAAATATTTTAAAGTTGTATGAATTCAAGGAAAAATGGTAAGATACAAAACATACTGGCATACCAAAAATTGTTCCCAAACAATGTGAGGAAAACTCTCATTTTGACACTGAAGTGGTTTATGACACCAGGGAAATATTGATCCTGCATAAATTTATCCTGCATATTTAAATTTCTATGAAAATAATGGAAGGATGAAAACTGCTTGACAAAAAAGAAAAGACAGGGAACCATTTCAAGAGGAAAAGGTAGGAAACATGAAATATAGATGTTCTTGCTAATCTGACCCGTAAATAGGAATTTAAGAAGACTATGTGCTTGAGGCAGATACACAAGAATAATTTTTGTGGGAGCCATGTGATTTATAAAGTTTCCCAACAACTTCTTTCCATTTATAGCTCATAACACACATCCCTATTATTCAAGTTCTTACGGACATGGGATCATAAAATCTCTTATGCAGCCAGGAAGATTTGGCCCAATTGTGTTTGCCTCTTCTGGTTTCTTCATGATGGAGCATTTCTACATCACTTCTTACAAAAGGTTAAAGGTACAGCTGACAACTGTGTGTGTTCTCTTGTTCCCCCTTTTTGTCTTAATCATGACAGTGTGAGTTACGACCTGTTTATTCACAATGGATAATCATCCTACTCTAGTCCCCTATATGGGATGATGGGATGATGTTTAATAAGTCCAAATGTCGGGTACTTCATTTTGGACACAACAATCCCATGCAGAGCTACAGACTGGGGACAGAGTGGTTGGAGAGTAGTCAGGCAGAAAAGGACCTGGGAGTGCTGGTTGACAGGAAGCTCAACATGAGCCAGCAGTGTGCCCAGGTGGCCAAGAAGGCCAATGGCATTCTGGCCTGCATCAGGAATAGTGTAGTCAGCAGAACCAGAGAAGTTATTGTCCCCCTGTACTCGGCACTAGTCAGGCCTCATCTGGAATATTGTGTACAGTTCTGGGCCCCCCAGTTTGGGAAAGATGTTAGGATACTGGAATGTGTTCAGAGGAGGGCAACGAAGATGGTGAAGGGGCTGGAGCATAAGCCCTACGAGGAGCGACTGAGGGAGTTGGGGCTGTTTAGTCTAAAGAAGAGGAGGCTCAGGGGAGACCTCATTGCTCTCTACAACTACCTAAAAGGAGGTTGTAGTCGGGCAGGGGTTGGTCTCTTCTCTCAGGTGACCAGTGACAGAACTAGAGGGCATGGACTCAAGCTTCGTCAGGGGAGGTTTAGGCTTGATGTGAGGAAGAAGTTCTTCACTGAAAGGGTGATCGGCCATTGGAATGCGCTGCCCAGGGAGGTGGTGGAGTCGCCGACCCTGGAGGTGTTTAAGGGGAGATTGGATGTGGCACTGAGTGCCATGGTTTAGATGATGGTGGTGTTAGTGTTGGTGTTAGTGTTGGGTTATAGGTTGGACTTGATGATCTCAGAGGTCCTTTCCAACCTTGTGATACTGTGATACTGTGTGATACTGTGATATTAGTATGTTCCTGTCTGGTATAAGTTGTATCTGACTCTGGTCTGACACTGAGGATGTAGAGAAAGAAATATGTAAATAAAGAAAAGAGCTGTAATAATTTAAAAACAACAACAACAAAACAAAACAAACAAGCAAACAAACGAAAACCATAAACTGTAATACATAAAAGACATAAAGAATATTATAAAACAAAACAAAGAAAAAAATCACACAAAGGAAAATGAAAACCCAAGCCAGCAGCCATTTCTCCTGACTAGAACCTTCTATGCTTTCAAGTTTTGTCTGCATACATAATTGACACGTCACTTAGGATCAAAACCCTGAGGACACATCAGCAGACTTGGAGAACCTGAGTTTCTCCAGGAAACAGAGTGCACCCACCTGAGGCTAATGGTGCACGGTGGCATGGCCCATGGGCTCCTGCCATCCTCTCCACATCATCTCAGCAGAGAAGCTTTACCAGCTCTATTCACTTTTTACCTACAGTGGGGAAGAAGGAGGGACCTGCTAACTCATGTGCATACATCCAGACACTACTCAAAGCTGAAAGAAACTCATTAGAGAGGGGGTTATAGCTCTGCCAGGAGAGCTGCTATCCTGCCTCATCCCTGCTGTGTATCTGAGGTATTCCTTACTGAGTTTGTAATTAACATAATTCCTGTACTAAAGTGTTCATTATCTACTTCGTAATTTTGCATATTTTTCCGCCTTAAAATTTTGATTATATTCACTACAAATAAGCTATTACAATTTCACACTACTTTTTTACTTCTGTCAGCATTAAATAGAATAGATAGATTAAATGTGATTTCCCACAAACAAAGATAAAGATTGCAATAATTAATGTTGATCTGTAGAGGGCTAGAAGTTAACCCAGAGTGACTGTGCCAAAATCAACACTGTGTATGAGTTATTACTACGGAGTAACAGTGATTTTTTTAAGAAATACCTTTTAATTAATGTGATTAAAATCACTTCCATATTGCAGGTTCTCCATTAAAACAAATCTAGACCCTTCACTTTGCGTGCGAAAAGACAGCTACGTCTATTTTGCAGATGACACCAAGCTGAGTGGCAGTGTTGATCTCCTTGAAGGAAGGGAGGCTCTGCAAGGAGATCTGGACAGGCTGGATCAATGGGCTGAGACAACAGGATGAGGTTTAACAAGACCAAATGCCGAGTCCTGCACTTGGGACACAACCACCCCATGCAGCATTACAGGCTTGGGGAAGAATGACTGGAGAGCTGCCTGGAGGAGAAGGACCTGGGGGTGTTGGTTGACAACCAGCTGAATATGAACCAGCAGTGTGCCCAGGTGGCCAACAAGGCCAATGGCATCTTGGCCTGTATCAGAAACAGTGTAGACAGCAGAACCAGGGAGGCGATTGCGCCCCTGTACTCGGCACTGGTGAGGCCACACCTCGAGTACTGTGTTCAGTTCTGGGCCCCTCAGTACAAGAAGGACATTGAGGTATTGGAGTGCGTCCAGAGAAGGGTGACAAGGCTGGTGAAGGGGCTGGAGAACAAGTCCTATGAGGAGTGGCTGAGGGAACTGGGGTTTTTTAGCTTGGAGAAGAGGAGGCTGAGGGGAGACCTCATCGCTGTCTATGGCTGCCTGAAAGGGGGCTGTGACAGAGCGTGTTGATCTCTTCTCTCAAGTGACAGGTGACAGAACAAGGGGATATGGCGATAAGTTGTGGCAGGGGAGGTTCAGACTGGATGTTAGGAAGAATTTCTTTACCAAAAGGGTGGTCAGGCACTGGAACAGCTGGTCAAGAAGGTGATTGAGTCACCATCCCTGGAGGTATTAAAAAAAAGGATAGATAAATTTTTGAGGGACATGGTTTAGCAGATGATGGGTGTGGTTGGACTCGATGATCTCAAAGGTCTTTTCCAACTGGAAGATTCTATGATTCTATGATTTTGTTATTAGACAATACAGACATACTACATCTTAAATAGTTACATGAGGTGAAGTTTCCTCTTTTATGTGTCATAATATATATGTGCCATTTCAGTTTACAGGAACAAATCAAAGTAAACATAATTTAATCCAATGACAGACTACAAAGAAAAGTATTAATACAATAGTTACCATCATAGGTTCATGTTTGAACATGTGTGTAAAGAAAATAATTTAAAAATACCCTACAAGAATAATTGTTTATTGTTGTATAGTGGTATGGCATTCTTCATTCTAAAGAAACAAACCCCATCCTTACAAACATGTAAAAAATGATGAAATTAAGCTACTTTTACATTTCAGGATGAAATTTCAGGATAGACGGGAGTATTTCAAATATCACAAGAGAGAAAGGAAAAGTTTGAGAAAAAAAGCAGCAAGTAGAGAAGATAACAGTCATAAATGTATGGATATAATTCAGAAAAGTTAATGATCAAGTAATAACCTCCCTCACACCCCGCCCCCTCACAAAAAAAAAGTGACGACAACAAGAATTTGAAGAGTAATAATAGATTAATACAATGGTTTAATTCAAATGTGAAAATTTTATGTTTGTGCATACACAAGCCCAAAGAATTTTCACTGTTAACAGGCAAGAAAAATGTTGGATACAATTTACACAAGTGGAATTTAAAACATGATGATATCTAGTTTGAGTCTTGCAAAAATTGGCGTTACACTATTCTCTGTAAAAGGAGGAATGTTATACAAATTTGTATTTACTGGTGTCTTCATAGATCATGGGGCTACGATCCAAAGAGCCTTCTTGGGTCTCAGAAACCAGCATCCTTTAAGCAATACAGATCAATGATTGATCTAGGCTTGGGTGGATGTCTGACCCTGTTTCTGAAACACAGGATTCTTTCGTCACTCTTTATGATCATCTAAGGCATCAAAAGTTATTTCTGCTCTGGGACTGAAGTCCCGTAGTAAGAGATCAATGATTTCTCGTACAAAGCCTTCTAAAACTATAATGTCAATTCTTTTGAGTTATTAGTTCCCAGTAGCAAGAATCATGACTCTATATAAGAAATAATACATAAAATTTTATTTTTATTGATCATGACATATAGTAGATATCCTACAACAGAGGCATAAGTAGGTTCCCTAAATTATTATCATTTTAATATATCTAAGAAGAACATTAAAAATAAAAGTAGGATGTTATGAACTGGCCAATATAGTGTATTTATTATTACAAAGTCTAAAACTCAAACAAACAAACATACTCAAGTTCTGTTTCCTGCTATTACTGAAACTATAACATATAATTCTTCATGTACACCAATCAGGATTTATCTTAAAAAAAAATAGCTATACAATTCTGCTACAGAGTGATTGTTTCTAAAAACTCCAGCATAAAACTTCTGTCTTATTTGTAGCCATATTTGTTCATGGACAGCTTATATCCTCATTGCTTCCATGTGAACATTGTCCTTTTACTGTACCTAACCTTTCTCATTTCCCACTGTTTATCTCCATCCCTTGATATTTTCATGCAAAACAATCACAGTTCCTCTCTGCTTTCATTTTCCTAGGCTACACATATCGATATCTTGACTTCTGTTATGTTGTAGGTCCAACACTTCCCTGATCATCCCTATCTATATTTTAATGTCAGTATTTTTCCTCTTGAACATCGTTTTCCAGAAGTATACACAGAGTTCAAGGGAAAGGTCTATTGGGACTACTATTTGCCTTTCTGTGAAGAAATAAGGGTGGAGGGAACCTCTCCAGATACACTATGGGCATATTTTGCCAGTGCATATCATGTTTGCAAGTTCTTAATGCCATCAACTATTAAGTTCATATATTTCTTCTCTGTTCTTTCCAACTGCTGAATTACAAGGTTACAGAAATTCTTCGTGCTACTACTCTGAAAGCATTAATTTATTTTCCGAAATGTTTCTGCAATATTGTTTCTTTCTATTTCTGTCGCTTCCACTCTCAAGATATTTCACTTCTTCCTGTATGTCAGTTTTGTCCTTCATCATGTAGACAGGACTTCTTGTCATCAGCATATTCTATCATTTTAACATATTTTGTTTCATAATAAAAGCATTCAATAAGATCTGTACTTAAAGAAACTCCCTCCATCTTCAAAGACTCTTCTTTTTTTGTTCTCTGGATCTACTGTGGTGAGTCAATTCACCTCAAGTGTTCTCAAGAACTAACTTGTTGGTGTCAGTATAAAGTTCTAATGCCTCTCCTTTCATTTTTCCATTATTTTTTTCCCTTAAATAAGTTATTTTATCTTGCCAGTCCTTCAGGAAACCTCCTTTAATTTCAGGGCTGAAAATTGTCCCACCTGCCTTAAGGTCAGTGACCTGGTAATATTTTTAAAATGGCCATATTTCTCTCTAGAATTTCTATTTAAATTTATTAAAAGAATCAGCCTCTGGCCCTGATGGTTATGAAGAACAAATGAACTGAATGCTGAGGTATCTGAGCCTGGAATCTTGAAACAAAAGCTTTAGGCCTTTGAGTTATCTTTAACTGTGCGTCTAATAGTACAATTTCAAGTATCTTTCTATGATGATTAAAATGTCAATGTTGTTACAAGGATATAACCTCTGCTGAAAGTAATGAGAAGAAAGAGAATAGATAGTGCTATGAAAGGCTCATATTATGTGAGGTGCTAATCCCGATGCCACTTGCAGGTGATGCTCAGAAGAATGTCAGCAAGTGTTCCATCTCCTGATCCCTAGGAAAAAGCTAGAGAAAATAAAACCCACAGAGAATACTTTGAAGAGCTCGCTGGTGTATATATGCATGTAAGACTTTTCCTCAGATCAGCATTTTACAAGTGACATTCCGACTCAGAAAATAGTCATTATTGAATAATGGTTTTATCACTTTGCTTTACAGTGAGTTTGGAAATGGTCTCCCTTGTAAATTTCACAGGGCTCTGAGGCCAGAGACCTTAAGCATCTGTGTACTGTACCCATATCCTGAACTGTATTTGCTGAGTGGGAGGAAGCCTCAGGAGCCTAGTAAAATACATACCAACATATTTCTAACATCAGTAATTAGAGCTATCTCAGATATCTAGAATTTAGATTGTTGGCAAAACCTGGGATGGTACCGTTGCTTTCATCACTTCATCTCAGGCTCTAGCCCTCATGAACATATAACCTGGAGAAAAGGTTTGGCTTTCTCTCCCAGAATAGCACTATGAGTCAGAACTGTTTTTCTTATAGGAGAGAGACAGATTGTGCTTGGAGCAGAAAAAAAAAACTTTTACTTTTTCTTCTTCCTTTTTTTGTTGTTGATATTTTGGGTTTTTTAATGAAAAAAAAAAAAGATGAGGTAAAGTATTCACATACTTACCTAACTCATTGAGCTACATTTTGCATCAGCATTTCACTATGGATGAGAGATCAAGATTAAGAAATTGTGTAGGTAGTTGAATTTGGCATCAGCTGATAAAATTCCACATGGTTATGAATGTATGTTTTTTTCCATTAGGTAAATGAATACCAGCTGTATAGAGTACAGTGGACTAAACTGAGATTTTGCTGTCATGAATACAAAATACTGAAATGCTAAGTTCTATACTACATGTGCCTACATTTAGATATGGTGTATTTTCTAGTAACTGAATTTCAACATACACAATTTCTTCAAGTAAAATAAACCAAAATTGTCTCATATCTAATGCAAATATTCTATCATGATGTCATAAAATTTTATAGTAAGCTGCTTCCTGTCCAATCATCCCTTTCTCTCTAAAGATGTCTTTTTAAAGTCACTTAACAGCTGATTAAATGACATTGTGTAGCTTGACAAAAGTCTAGTACCAAGAGATTTCTTATGTTAATGGGATCTGGAAGTGATTCATTTAGAGACGTACATAAATATTTCCAGTCTATCGTGAACTGTCATATTACCGTATTTACTGTATACAGGTTAAGAGAATTATATCTAATTTGAATTACAAGTTCAAACACGTATATAGTAGCTGTTACATGTTGAGTTTTTCTGGGGTGTAAGAGAAGAGATGCTATAAATTTTTCTTGCCAATATCTGGGGAGACATATATCTATATTCCCACTAACACTTTTGTTACACTATATTAAACCAGATCAGTGAAATATCTGAACTGGAATAATTCACCTTCCTCATGCAGTCAGATTTTGTCAGATTAATACAGAAAGAAAAGATATATCTTCCTTTTTCAAGAGATTGTATTTTGATTACATATTATGAGTCTATTTTCTATGCGGATAACAATGAGTAAAATCTTGTACACTCTAATGAATCACAAAGCTAAAAATATTGTTGGAATACTGAATGGTGTGTACTTTTTATATTTCAGTACCATGGTTTTTCAAGCTGCATACAAAGCAAACACCTCAGCTTGGGAATGCACTTATTCTCGAGTTTCCATCTCAGCTAGAGCCTTATATGTCCTAATTACCTAAGGCTTACCTACACTAACAAAGAGTGCAGGCCTGCAGAACAAAAGAATCTGTGCTGAATACATGACCTACATGTTGTGTCCTACATACAGTTTGGGGTTATTTCTTCAGACACTCTCTATGACTATTGAATGACTCAGTGAGTATTAGCTGTTGCAGCTTGCGAGGTACGCTCCTGGAGTGCACCTTCTGGTTTAATTTCACCCAACATTTAGTCCATGTGTTTTGAGATGTGTGCCAAAGCATCGTAAGCGATTATGATGTCAAGATTCACTTCATAGCCACAGTAAAAGTTCGGTTTGACATAACTTAAGTCATAAAAAACCTTAAGGAAAAGCAAAGATGGGTGTTCATAAATAGATGTGCATACTTTTCTAATTATATCACAAGTAAATTAAGACTTTTTTCAGAAAATCAAGAATAAAACATTGTTTATATACTTAAAACCAAATTCATACAATATATATATTATTCAAAAGCTTGTAAGGATAACGTTTGACTATTTTTTACTGAAATGTCTGAGATCTGAATCTGTGTTCTTAAATAGAAATAAAAATAGATTTAAGACATTACATCAAATATTGTAGGTTAAATATATACATATATGTATATTTGCTCCTGAAAAATAAGCAGATGCTACAAAAATTCAGCCATCTGAACACTTACCTTATTCCTGCTTAGTATTGCTCAGAGCCAACACTAAGGAAAATGTATACTGCTAGTGGTTAACTGAGTATATAAACCTGGCAATGATGTCCAGTTAAGCTGGAGCTTTAATATATATATGTTAAGTAAAGTAAATCTTGCACTTCACCTATGATCTCTACTGAAGAACTAATGTATGAAAAATCACAAATTCTTCCATCTAAACAACAGCTAATATTGATTAACCTCTGTGTCTGTGTGTGCATTTGTGCGTGATTCCCCTCCCTGTAAAGCACAAGGTCTCAAACTTGATTTATGTATAAGCTTTCTTGCACTCTAGGCTAACACTCAAACAATTAGCAATATGACAGGAAAAGTATTGCTAAGAGCACCTAACAGCCTAGTAAACGACAAATATCATTCTGAAGATCTTAACATGTCATGACATTTTTGGAATCCCCACTATCCGTCTGTTTCTGCCAATATAGTTTGAATCACAGAATAACAGATTCAGGTGGGGAGAGGCCTCCCTGAGTCCCCAGCACTGCCTTCCACCTGAAATGTGGCTAACAGACAACAACAAAGCAGGTCAGCCATAGCTTTGTACAGCTAAGTCTTGCAAACTTCTTAAGAGGGAGCTTCTACAGTGACTTAGGATCTTCTATCCCAATGCTACACTAGTGTTCTAGTGCATAAGGACTGCTATTTTTGCTGTGTCCCCCTTCAAGCCATCCTGATAGAATCTTGTGGGTAGGGAGAGGCTATCTTTCCCAGTGCTCCTTTGAGCACTTACTCTGACTGGTTTTACCTATATGTACATAATAATCTTTAATTGTATTGATTACATCTTAGTCCTCCACCTCCCTCTCTTTTAGCATTCCTAATATTGCACTGTCTACTGCATTGTTGCTTCCCTAAAGCTAGTGTTGTGTCTCTTAGCTGAAAGGCGCTGAGGGAAACCCATTGAATTTCCCCCATCTTTATTAGAGTGTGAGATTTTATGCAATTGAATCTACTACTGCAATTACTGAAATGTGGCCAGCGTGCTGGGAGCATATTTTACAGATTTTAAGTAATCAAGTACTACTACAGATTAATCGCTACTACATTAATAACCTTTAATATATATGTATATCAAAGGACAATATTGCCAGATCTCAATTTATTCTCCAGGTACAGGGGATGTCCCTTGCAAGGCTAGCAAATTTTCTAACATTCCTCTTGTTATCCTCTTGTTGAAAGCTAAAAGTTAGTGGTGGCTGACTTACCTATGGCTAGTCTCACCACCCAAAAGGCACTAGATTGGCAAAAAGTCTTTGTAAATACTTTAAAGAGAGGTTTTTAAAACACATACCTGTTAGAAAAAAAAAAAAGGTGGCTTCTCCTCACTTCCACAGTACAGGCATGCTTTCTATCAGGTGACTGGCAAAGGTATTTAAGCTGATCTATCTAAGTATTGGATTCTAACCTGAATGGTATACTAGTAAGTTTTGGAAGAGCCTTGAGAGAGGCTTGGCTAGAGAACATTTGAAAATAACAGGGACCTTTTGGTTTTACATCTATGAATTAGAAAAGTACATAAAATCAACTGTGAAAGGCATTCCATTTCTGTGATATAAATTAAATAGCAAGAAGGAAAAGAATTCAACTTCTTCCTTTCCCACAAAAACTATAAGGCTTGGTGCCAAAAGGCTGTAAGGATTATATTGCTTAAATAATAACTGGCTGCAGGGATCTGGACTCTGCAACATGTTTGTTCTGATGCAAAGCCAGCACTTTTTTTCTGAAAATTTAGGAGAAACTCATCTTTCTCCTGATGAAGCAATTAACTGTCCTTTGCCTAGAATGGTCATAAAATGGTAATTTACACAAGGTCATGAGAAAGCAGAAGGGCAGAGCCCTGTGGGCTTCCACATAATACCAATGAGGAGAATCCAACCTCTTCCCCAAACCAAACAGCCTCCTCCTTTAGTGTCACTTAGGCTTGATTTGTTCCAAAACAGGCATGAGGCTGGCAGATTTCTTCCTGACTGCAGCCTTGGTAACACGTTAGCAGTCTAAAAAAATATTTGAATTTCCATCCTTAACCTGAAAGTGTGAGGTTTAAAAACAATTTTTTTAAATGAAAATTTTGACATCATCCAAGATTCTGGAAATTCCATGAGGAGGAAAATCTGATCTAGGAGAAAACAGGTGTAGAGGGACCTTATTACTGATTCACTTTTCTGAATAGAAGTCCTCACTGGCAATATGCAAAGTTCAGATCACTTGCAAGGGGGTGTTGGAGTAGATGACCTTTAAAGGTGCCTTCTAACCCAAACCACTCTATGATTCTATAAAGCCAGATTCTTCTCAGTGATGCATGATAGGAGAATGAGAGTCAAAGGCATAAGATCAAACAGGAGAGGATGAGTCAAGCAAAGGCTGTGCAAGCCTAATGCTTGAGCATTTCCAGGTTTTCAAGACCAGATAAATCCCTGAGCAGTCCGGTCTGACCTCATAGCGGACCTTGCTTTGAACAAGAGTTTGGAATACAGCCCTCCCGAGGTACCTTCCTACCTGCATTATTGTGTAAAACTACCATCCTGTATAATGACTCAAATGTAACTTTTCACAGCTGCATCTTAGCACCTCTTATCAGGGTATAAATAGATTAATTACACATGAAACTGTAGTCCGATCCATAAAGGTTACAGCTACATTGTTTACAGAGGGTTTCTTCATCAGGCTAAATTTGATTTCTGAAATAAACGTCAACTCTTATAGACTGAAGATGTTCTATGATATTTAATATTCAGAATTAATTCCAGCTTTAAGCAACTTTTCCACCATCACACATAACTGAATTCCTGGTTTATACATCAAGAGTTGCATAGAAAACTCAAACATCAACACAGATGGTGACTATGTTTTTGTGACCATTTGTAATGTGATAGTTTGTGGGTTACTCCATAAAAAATGGGCATCTGGAATAGCCATTGAAGGTAGTCAAAATTATTACACTTCGAATGATGGGGATAGGTGAGCTAGAACTTAACCTCAGTAATAAGAACAGTCCATGGTTGGCAGACACTGTAACAATACCCCAGTTGTACCAAACCAAGCGCAAGGATCCTCCCCAGTGCAAAAGGAAACAAGCTTGCTAAGGATCTGCTCTCAGAGGAGGAAGCCCTGAATCAGGCAGGGTGTGAAGGAAACTGAGTAGCTTTAGCAGAATAAAGGAAGTCTTTCCACAGATAAAAACTGGCTAAGAAATGTGGCAGTGAAAGTAAGAATATATGGTCCATTTTCAACATGGAGAGAAGTAATTGGTGGAGTTCAAAAGGAACAGTACTGCAACTATGCAAATAAATTTATTAAGAATTGGTCTAGAGCAAAGACTAAGCCCTGACGTAACTGGTGGATTTGCTGATGCCTGCTATCTCATGGAAAGCAGGTGACATTAGCTCTTCTACCCTTCCTGGCCACTGCCAGAAGACAGAATTCTGTCACTAATTCTCTGGTCTTCTCCAATAAGGCTATTTGATATATGGTGTAAAGGTACCAACCATAGGAGACAAAACCAGTTTTAAACTCATGCAGATCCAGACCAGAAGAGCAAAAAAGGATAAGATGGTCAGGTAGGTATGCTTCTGCAAAGTAATATTTTAAGGGATGCCTCTTTGCAGTATTGTCAACCTTTCTGCTCCAGCTGTGCAAAATGGCTTCTGCTGGCAGTAAGTACAAAATAATAGAACCCAAGAACACAGCAACCATTTAAAAAGACCTCACTTAAAAAAAAAGTAGTGCACAAAGAACCAGACTATAAGTCAAAACCCATCAAGCTAACAGACAAAGATTGCAGAATATTTGCTTACCACGAAGACCTGACAGGTGCCTCAGTCTTCTTCTATGCTTGGGACAAAAGTTGAGATAAAAGAGGTAGAGGTGGTAGCAATAGCAAAGGAGGTTGCAGGTACCATGCTAAGGGTGGAAATTAGTGCTAAGACTCAAGAAAAGAATTTCTTGTCATTGTTATGCAATTTCTTCTTAAAGGAAACCATCCAAATCCCCCTCAGAGAAATACTGTGTCCTCAGAGTGCTAGGTTTTAGTGTTTTCCAACACAGTGAGGTCAGCAAGAAGGCGTGAATTTTTCAGACTGAACAAAAATAGCTGTGCTAGAAGAACTCTTAGTACAAACCTAACCCCAGAGATTTCACAGGCAATGGACACCTTTTTGTCTCAGGAGCCACTCTAGATTGATTATCCCTATTTACACATGTGAGGGAAGAAAAGGTCACCAGCCTCATACTGTTAATGTTAAGTAACAACAATAAAAAAGAAACACTTCATTTGTTAGTATGATAACTTTTGTACACCTGTCACAGCACTGGGAAACTGAAGGGCTTAATCTTTGATATTACATATTTACAAGCCTTGTAGATCAAACTCAAATGGTATTTCAACTGCACTTTACCTACAGCAAGAAATGTCTAGGCAGATAGCCCAGAGCATATTTAGAGCTGCCCTGCAGTCAGAGACGCATGAAGTGAGTATACAATGTCAAAGTACAGTAAAAAATAAGTCAGCTAGAGTATAACTGTCTAGGATCATAGGTCTACAGGGCTAAGGCACTCAAGCCATTGGTAAATTACACAGTCATTTTTACTTGATTTTCTGTTTCTTCAGCTCTGAAGTGATAATTCTGTTGAAGATGATAAAGACTGTTGAGGAGATTTTATTTAATACAGATGGACATGTTAATGCAGAGTGATCTACCCATCCCTCCAATTAGCCTACTAGGTGCAGCTTGATATAAAGCAGAAACTGGAGCCCTGAGGACATAAAGCAAGACAGGGAGAGCAACATAGCTCAGCATGTTTTCAGGAAATCCAATTATTTGTCTGAAGCTTTGAATTCAAAAGTGGGTTCAGAAAGTCCTAAAGCAATTATGATTTGCACTGAAAGAGACTGGCTAAAGCCAGCAGCTAAACGTTTGTATTGTTTTTGGCTTGTGTGCTCTGTTTATACAGTAAGACCCTTTAGCACAATCACTTCAGCTTGTAACTGAAATGAGTTTAGTTTTCAATAAGATTCTTCCTTCAAATAAGCCGATAAGAAACACACCATTTTTCTTATTTTTAGTACAAACAGAAGGTCTCAGAAACAATTCTGAATTTCAAGAATTATTTGGAAACTTTTGTGATCTCTAAGGACAGTGTTGTGTTAAATATCTTCCACAAGATAATGCTAAAACATTTACCTGGGCGCTTACCCTGTAATTGTTCTACTATCTCTCTTTATATGCTAGCATGTATGTGCTATACCATCATGATCTGAGACAGGAAACATACAAATAAAATACGTAATTATTTTTTGCTTGATATGTTTGCTAGAAACTTTGGTGAAAAAAAATACTTGTAATGGTATTCTCTGCATATTTGAACATTGTTATCACCACCAAGTGCTCTGTATTTGTGAAAACCTACCAAGTAATTTGGATTATATGCTTAAGTATGCGTATTTATGTAGGTTATATACATAGCCCATACATATTAGAACATTAAACCTTTTATTAAAGGTAGCAAGAGATACCTGAAATCATTCTAAAGGAACTAATATGTATAATTATCTTTTAAGTCTTTAAGTGTCTGTCTCTTGAATAGACACTGGCCCACGACATACTTAAGTAAAATTACTGTATTGTCGTTTTATGTGTCTATGAATTTATTTTTTAACTTTACACTTTGCTAATGAAAACTATGTCTGTTATTTGTTTTCAAAAGTCTCCAAATACAGCAAATGAAGTGCTGTGAGGAGTGTGCATCACTAGAATCTTTATTTTTTTAAAATATATATCGAATGACTATATTGCTTAAAAGTAAGTTGTAGGCTAGTATGTTTCAATGTCAGAGTCTCTTTAGAGATAATAGTGGAAAAAAACGTGTGTCTTTAATCACATTCTTTTAATTTTAAATAGCTTATGTGTCTATTCTTGAAGATAAAAATCTATTCCATTAAAAAACACCCTCCTGAACTGTGGCTGCTAGATGCAAATTTTCTTTTTTAAATAGCAGTAAAAATACCTCATAAGATCTGGGATTCCAAGTTCACTGAAAGTTTCTTTTTAATTTAGTTTTGGTTTGACCTGTAGAGGCTGTTTCCAATGTCCGTAGCCCAGGCAGACTCTGCAGGAATCCAGGCAGCGTTTCCTTTGAACTCTGCCTTGAGTTTGCTAAAACCTCATTGAACCCAAGATGTTTTAAATGAAAGACTTCAGCCTGGATGAAGTAACATTTTTTTGACAAAACTCCATTTCCTTTGATAATTTCTGAACACTTCTATTTACAACATGCTTTGATTGAAGACAGAGTGTTATGATGAAATGACAGACGTTTCATAATTATTCCCCTCCAAATCTTTTGGATACCAAACTCATCATAATTCACAAATGGGTCAGCCTACCTCTCTTTGACTTGGCATTTTCAGACACTTAATAAGAACAAATGTTTATCCAAGTAATCACCTCAAAATATTTTAATAGACCTCTAAAGCAAAATGACAAGGATAACCTTGTGACTAATTTCCAGAATTAGTTACTAGAAAAAATGAATTCTGCTTAGTTTTGCTGAAAATACTGAGTCTTGAGTTTTGTCCTGCCACATAAAACTTCTTAGAATGTCTGTATTAGCTTCTGTGACACATCTGGAGGCTGCTTTCTGCATTAGATTTCTAGTCCTCAACAATAATACTCCTGTTCAAGCATTCCATCAATTTCTTTGTCTTTTTTGACTATTGCTTAGGCCTATTATTCATTAATAGTAAGCCTGAGTTTTGTCAACATCTAACATGCAACCCTACCAAAGTGCCGGGAGCGTTACCCAAGCCCCGTTGGTTTGATCATTACCAAGCAAAAAAATGTTGTCAATCCTCTGTCTTATATGTGAGTAGCTAACAACCAGTGAAAGAGGAACTGTGTCGGTAAGTGTTCCAGGCAGACTACCCTTCTGACTTAGCATCTTTGGGCAGCTGACCAGACTGGCTGAAGGATGGGATGATCCTGCTGTTAGTTAATTGTGCATATGTCAAAGTTAAAATCAGACTGTCAAGCTACATAACTGCAATTAAGAACACACTTTCCACTTTGAGTAATGCTCCTGTGGGTTTTCTGATTTACTAAATAGTCTTGTGAGTCACTTTACTTTCTGAAGTGTTTACAAGAAGCAAACATATACATCAAGAGCTATGCTTTCATATGTGTGTACCTATACAGATGTACACAGGTGTAAGTGTAAATATTTGTACATAAAGGATACATAAATATTTTGTGATGTTTTTGAAGTGTATGGAAAAAATAATTCCAATAGATGTAGGGTGCTTTGCACATTAATGCTTCTACAATGATTTAAATGTTTAAGAAATTCTTCAACCACTCTGCATTCTTGCTGTCTATGTGTTGTGCAAGTCAGTTCTTACAGTAAACCTCTTTGTCTCCCTCTGGTGAGTACCTACAGAAAACAGAGTCTGGACCTCCCTTGTTAGGGAGGCCCCAAGTCTTCACTCAAGCAAAACTCATCTACAGAAAAAAGACTAGGTTCAGTTCATGTGGATAAACCTAGTATCACAAGCAAGGCCATTTTTTTCCCCATATCATCCTCAGTTTAAAAAAAAAGTTTCATTTTTAAGAGAGTAAGGAAAAAACACAGATATCAAAAACATACACACACAGAATGCAGAACGCATAATACAGAATGCATGAAATTAGTTTAGCTTGTAACAAAAGGTGGATATTGTTCATAAAATACAATATATTTTATTCAGTTTCTGTCCTTTTAAACTTTAAATATATTTGTACATGGACATATCCATGTATACACACAAGATACTTTTTAAAACAGACTCAAAAAGTCAAAATATTCCCCAAAAATCACTACAAATATTTACACATGAGAAAGAGACTTTATATCAGCATTAAAATGAAATGTTCCTTGCCCTTCAGAAGGGCAAATATCAAACTGTCTCATCAGAGAAGCAGAAGAGTCATTGGTGTAGAAATTAACCTTCCCCCAGCTGGGACCACAAATAAAGCTTGTTTTGGAGAAAACTATGATTAATATCCTTATTTTGATTGCATTTTTATGAGTTTGCACCTTAATAATATTCAAGATATTTAAATTGCTGCTCGCTTTTTCTTAAAAGAAGATGCAAACAGTGAATATAGTGCAGAAATCTGTACCAGTTGTTGCTTAATCAGCTAGTGGAATTTAAGACAGAGCAGACCTATGTGGCTTGGTTTTGTTTATCTAAGGGTCTCTCTCTGTACGTTGAATTACATTAGATTTGTTCTTTGAAGGCATTTGAAGTAGAAATCTCTTTGGAAAACAAGACAAACATTACTAGTTGTTCTCCATGAATAGTCTTCCTGATCTACAGATTTGCTTCATCATGTATTACCACAGCTTTGTATTATGGTCTTTATAGATCTCTGGATTACACTGCAAAGTTAATTTTCTATTCATATACTTTTCTCATAGCGGTATACTTTTAAAAGCAAAAAAGTTTTAGCGTTTATGCTACAATGGTGCTTTGGCAATACCAGTCTGTGGTGGAAAAAATATTTTGATTGCAGTTACTAAACCACAGAGGCATGAGAGGTGTTTTTAGAAATGAAACAGTCCTTCGGCATTTTAAGAATTAGAATAAACAGGTATATATTCACAGCTACACATAACTCCACTGATAATAACAAAATAACACTAAACCTTTATAAACCATGGCTTGATGTTTGCCTCGCAATAGGTTTTAAATACTAGCAAAATTCACATTTCACTGATTTCCATCACATGCACATATAGAAATGGTGTTAAGATTTTTGATCATATAAAGTCACTGCCATCACTCACTGCTTCTCTCCCCTCTACCTCCACACCCCAGCTCCTTGAAGCTCACCTTGAGTTCCAATTTCCTTGTGTCATTTATATCTTCATATATTCAATTTTAAAAGCTAATTGTTCTTTCTTTTTCTTGAAAGCTCCCTTTGTCTGTGTAAGGATTATTGCCAAAGATTACACTACAGGAAAATGCCCCAAGAAAATTATCTGTACACAAAAAAATTCTATTTTGTTAAGACTCTTATATTTTCCCCAGCTTCCTGTTTTAGAAGTTAGTTATTTCTACTGGGTTTAGCACTGAGGGTAGTCATTCCAAAGTCCACCACCTTGGGAATTGCTCTGAGAGGCACGTTGGACTAAAATAATGAGGAGTCTACATATCATAACACCAGAGATGCCCAATATCTAGCTGCTTGGCAGGCTTGTGAAATCCATCTCCCTCAGTTCCTGATCTGGTTAAAGACGGAGAAATAAGTGCCTAAGAACAAGATCCGAACTGCTAGCATGTTATCTGAGGAGCTACTTACAGGCACCAAGGCAAGAGAGGAGCCTGGAGTGCTCAGCCAAACTACAGCTGGACACAAGTGGGAAGAAGAAATCAGAATATGCTTTGGAAACAAAATCTATGTCGGGCCCTGAATAGATTTCTAATGGCTTTCTCTGTTTTACCTGTGGGGCCAGGAAACTATTTCTCTCATTACTAGAAGGAGCATTATTTGTGGAAACGTCTTTCCACCTTTGCTTGCATCAGAAGTCAGTGATACTATATACCAAATAAAGAACCTATAATGCAGGATATCAGACTACAAATATCTGAGGGATGAGTTGTGCTTCTCTAGGGTTTGATATGTCAGAAATCACTGCCCAGATCCTTCTTATATGCTTACATGCTTAGGGATATAAGAGAGCCCATTCACACAATGTTTTACAGGTGTAGAAATGGTAGTCATTTCCTGCTATGCAATAAGACACTAACAGTCAGCTCATTGGCCTGTTTTTACTGCCAGTCTCTGCCCAAGCACTATTCAGTTCACAGTACAGATTTTTCAAGTGAAAGCCATTATTTGCTTATAGAGTTTGCTGTGGCGAATGTTCTGTCATCATGCTAGCAGAAGCTATGTTTGCAAAGACAAGTCAACATTACTTGAGCAGGAGGAAAAAAATTCATTACTCTAACCTAGTGGACAAAACACTTCTCTGGAAAGAGGATACTTGAGTTCTCAATCTTGATCCAATGGATCTTGAATTGTACTGTGCCCTGGAGCATGAAGTTAAGCAGCCTCAGGCACAGTTAAATCGGACTCAGCTCCGAAGTCCTACAGATCTCCTGCCCTGCCCTCTGGACAAAGAGCAGTGTACCTGTCATGCTAGTCCTTAGAGTTGTACTGTCTGCCCTTTTTTGTTTGTGGCAGACTGTGTGAAAAGGAGGAAGAATTTGGGTAAGGCTCTGTTTTCTCTCTTTTTATGGAAACTGTACCTAAAAGACAACAATGACAACAGAAAGACTTAATGAAACAAATTGCCAACTGTCATAATACTTTGAATCAGAATGCGTAGAACGTTGTTTAAAAATAATTCCCTCCTGGTTTGCGTTCCTCTGTTTTCTTTCCTTTCTTTCTTTTTTTTCCCAGAGAAGATGCATTCTCATTTGATGATTTGTCCTTCAAATTGTGCTGCTTCTTCACCAAATATAGGCTTCTTATGAAATGTAACATTTCTTTGGTTAACTATGTCAATGAATTTTTGCTCATGCAGTTATATAGCTTAAAATATATTTTGATTCTTAATTTTTGTATTACTGTATTAAGGATGACCAATTTTTTAGTGACTAGATGATTATTTCTTCTTCTCCCTACACTCCAGAATTTATACTAAGCAAATTTTAAAGGAAAATCAACACTAAATTAAAAAGTGCATGAATATAGCATTACTGCACTGTTTTGTTAGAGAAGTTGCCCTTTATTGTATGTGCTTCAGAAAAAAAAAGACAAGAAATAATTTTAATAAAATATTAGTGTATTTTCAAAAGGGAATTATTCACTGCAGTTTACAAACAGTGTCTTTATATGTTTCTAGTTTCTACAGATAAAACTCCAAGAGCAGACAAGTGCCGTACAGGAATTTCAGAAGGACTTACTCCTCCTTTCGTCCTTCATGGTATAAGTGAGTACTGGAAGTCAACCTCTTTAAGTAACTCTGAAATCCTGCCTCATACCAGCCTTAGAAAGTGAAAACAAGCTACTGGAACTATAGCAGAGATAGATACACTAGCGATCACCTCTTCTAGCACAGCTGCAGTGGTGACACACCTCAGGAATTCTGGCCTGGGTTGTCATTCACCAAGCAACTGGCATGCCTAACTCCTCTTTTGTATAGCAAAGACAAATTTTATACTACCTGAGAAACCTAAGCTTCTTTCCATATTGCATTTTTGCAAGTTAAGTGGGAAAACACCCTCCAGACCATGCCCTTCCAAGTATGTCAGAGCCCTGTGGGCCCAAGGATGGCTAGTGTGCCAGCCACTGGTAAGCTCACACAGACACTCTGCACGACAATAAGGAGCACAGAAAGTAAATAAGAAAAGAAAAATAATGCCCTCTGTTTCAGTAGGATGAAAACCAGCAAGTGTTACTCAAAGATGTGTATTCCATTCATTATTTAGACTTGTTTTGGGGACAAAATTATTCTTCTGGCTCTGTGCCTTGGTCCCAAACAGTATTTGTTGGTTACTAATTTAAATTGCTGATTGTATTTCACTATTCAGCTTTTGACTTTTATTGTGAGAAATAAGCGTTTTACTTAAAGTTCGCTGAAATAAGTTAGATGTAAAGTGTGTTAAAAATACTAGTTGTTCCAACATGTGGCTCCATCATAAGAGTGCTATTGCATTGCTGTCTCCAGGTATTTATCTTCTTATACCACCTCTAATATTGAGATACACGGTAACACATATGATGCCTGGTTTTGCTTCATCACTTGCATATCTAGATGAGACCCCAAATTTATAATGGAAAACTGTTCAGCTTTACAAAATCTGAATCAAGTTTATTACTTTAAAAGTTAAAAACAATGCAATTTGATCTTATAAATGTATAGTATGTCTTGTGTTTGTGATCAGTAGTTTACTTCATATCAGAAAAGACATGCTTGAACTATGGGGTCTAATAGATCTTTCTTTTTGCTGTATCTTGAGATTCGAAGTTCCCCTTAATTTGGCAGAAATTAAGCTACTGATGATTTCTTTATATTCTGGTATAAATTACAAGAACCATGAGTTCTATATACCTTTTATTTAAAACAAAAATTTTCCTATCTATGTTGAGATAGCAATCAGTGTAAATATAGATTGTCCAATTTAGTCTCACATAAAAAGTGTACACTTTGCAATGTACAATCCTTGTTACTGAACGGCTTTAGAAGTTCAACTGCTTATTCCTCACAAAACATTGATGGCTTAGAGGTTATTTGTAAGAAGCACCACACTAAAATTGTGGCTTCTTCGAGAAATGCTAGCAATGGCAAAGAAAAATCCTCAGATTTTGACCTTCCCATATGACATGCTAAAGGACCATCAAGACCAAACAGTACGAACAGCCAAGGATACATTAAAGTAAGCAGATTTCTTCATCTACTTCCAATTTGGTCTTATTTAATTTAGCTTTTAATGAAATGCATTTCTGTTAACCATCACTTCACCTATTGACTGCACAGCTTCAAATGACTGCCTTTAAGAGCTATGAATAACCAGAGTAAAAATATATAGTTACATTAGTTGCAGGTTATTGGTCAATAAGTGTTCATTAAACTCTACACTTATTCTTTTCAATTTACAGTGTTATTTGTTCTCTTATTTCATTGGCTTTGATAGGCCTTTTAAGGCTTATTTTACAAACGTATCACTGCGTCTGATAGTAGAGCATAGCCAAACTCTGCTCCATACAGTTATACCTCCCAATCCCTACTCAGTCTCCTGAAAATTATGGTGATTGTTTGCTCAAAGTATATGCAGGTAAAAATGAATTTGAAGATGAGAGAAGTATTTGTATGTGATTTATTTTAATCAGGACATTTGAGGCGCTTTTTTTTCTATTAATTTCAATGGATCACAGAAAAGAATTTATGGTAAAAAAAGTATTACACACAAGTGTTAAGATTGAATGTAAAATTTTCATCATTTAACGTTAGTTTCTGTGTCTTCATTTTTTAAAAACTCAGCAATTTAACCCCATATCTAACTGAATTCACAGCAATTGTTTTAAAGTTTATAGTAATTTACAATATTGCAAATACGTAAATCTAGTTTTGGTACCTTTCCAAAGACAGTGACTTTACCGAAATTGCAGTAGTTTTAGTTTTAATTGTGGTTAAAACA
This sequence comes from Dromococcyx pavoninus, assembly GCA_033558185.1. Taxonomy (NCBI): domain Eukaryota; kingdom Metazoa; phylum Chordata; class Aves; order Cuculiformes; family Neomorphidae; genus Dromococcyx; species Dromococcyx pavoninus. The sequence continues at coordinate 2,996,558 of JAUMJL010000060.1, read as the reverse complement.
AATGGAGAAAGTGTGAAAAAAAAAGAAAATCAAAAATTCGCAGCAAAATTTAAGCCATGAGGACATGTTAAGATAAGAAGAACTAACATCTTCAAAGTGATAGGGTTTAAATCTGTATCTTAGTGTATTCAAACACTGATGAAACCATAAGTATGTTTGCATTTAAAAAAAAAGATTTGTGATTCTCTGTCTAGGAAACAGGACTGTCATCTTACCAAAAAGAAAAAAAAGGGGAGGAAAAGAAAGCAAATACAAAGACATATAGGTGCCAAATAGCTAAGTAGCTATGGAACTACAGGAGAAACAAAAAAATCTGTATAAATTACAAATGGATCATCAGGACAATACAATGAAAACCATCAAGCACTTTAACTGTAAGGTAACAATCTTGATGTGTAATGGCAAAGTGCGTGTCAGTTGAAACAGGCATTTCCATGTTAAAACAGCTCTGCATTCATGGCTGACTAGATCTGCTGTTATATTTTACCTAGAACATACCAGGGTTTTATGGCTTCTGAAATAAATTTTTGTATTGCATTGTGTCTTTATGAGTAGGGCCGTGGTTCAAGGACTGATACGTTTTAACAAAAATAGAGAAAGAAATTGATTAAGTAGTTTTGTAGTACTCTTCAAATGGCATCTCTATTCTAACAATTTTACTGGAAGTGAATAAAAAGATTGGGAAACTGCTTGCAGAAATAAATGCTTTAGGCAAATAGACATATCAGCTGATGACCTAAAATCTATTTCAATTAATAGATTTTTACACTTTTGTTTGATTTTACATTACTCTTCTCATGTTTTGTTTTCATGTAAAGATTTCTTACTGATTTAATATGGCTATTGGAATAAAAAGGAATGTGCCAAATTCATCAGGTCAATTCATGAATACATAACAAATATTTTTTCTTTGGCAAGTGCTATGCAGGTTTACCTCTATCCTCAATTTTTTTTCCCAGGTCTACATCAGATCAGCTATTTATAATAATATTTCCCTTCTAGCCTTATTCTGTCCATTCTACTCATTCCTTCCCAATAGTATACAGGCTCTGTCCTTGTGTCTTTAATCACAGTGCTTCCCAAGCCAGACTGAGCTGTGTGTTTTCTGCCTTTTATTCTCTGCCACTTCTTCCAGTATCAGCTTTAACAGACCAGTCACTAAGAGGTTATCTTTCTTAAAGGATAAGTAACTCTGTTCAGTGAATAAGGAAGATTTTTTTCAGCCACTAAATGTTATGTTTGAAGACAATGTTCAATGGCAAACCCATCAATTTTTGAAGTCCTCTGATAAAATTTTGTGGGTTTTCCACACCCATGTGGCTATGTTGTAGGAACATAGCCTGGGAAAGGTCAAGAGAGAGTGTGTTCTTCCAGGAGCTGTCCAGGGTCCATGGCTGAACCTACTGCGAAAAGAATGTGATTAGCCAAAGGATGTTTGTAATTAATGTGAACTCTTCCTGGATCGTAATGGTGAACTATCAGGTGTCATGACTCTTTCCTTGCTGAGCAATAGTCACATTCGGTGAAGACAAAGTCTTACCAGTTCCGGGGCAAAATTAAGCAAATTCTTCATTCATTTTAATATATTTTGTTACTACTACAGTGAGTAATGCTTCGTTGGAGTCAATGTATGCAAAAAGTGTAAAAGTACTTTAAACTCTTCTCAGCCATGCTGTTAAGAAAGCCTTTTCATTCTATTTGAAATGTCGTGTATTTTCATTCTGTGAAAAATTTTTTAATTTTTAAAAATATTCTTTAATCTGCTTTCAACAAGTTTGAGAATTCTCTCAACAGCACAATTCAGTGTTCTCAAAATAGTTGCTATCAAATGTTTTCAAGGTATCACGTTGTCCCTGTGCCCATGCCACTTAAGAGGTGATGGCTCAAACCACATCTTTGACATGCTTCAGTCCTGAAAACCAAAAATGCCTCAGTTGATTATGCAAGCACAAAGCTGAATGCTCTCTCAAAAAATACGCAAAAGATAAGATACAAAGGCTACATTTAGCCATAACATAATTTTTTCTATACTGTAGATTGTCCTCCCTACAATTCTACTAATCAATTAAATCCATCAGAAAATGTGTTCTTTATATTATTCTTTTCAACTAGTGGGAATGTAGAACGTGATATAAAAATATTGTAAAAGAAAAAACTGGAAAGTTACATAAAAAACACTTTTCAGAAGGAGATTATTTAAATCTTAATTTTGCTGTGATAGAATGTGAAGGGAAGAGGAAACAGTCTTTAAAGGCACACCGTAAATGTTCCTTTCCCTCCTCTCCTTCCATTTTCTTCGATTTGTCTTTCATTTTTTGCTAGTTTACAAATTAACTAAAAGAGTTTGATATATTCTGCATTCAAAGTCACCCAGATCATCTTCTGCTTTAGCTTGTCTTTTACAAACACTGCTAATGTAGAGTACCTTTTTCTTTTTTTTTCCAAGACTTGTTTCTCTACCATGTGAGGCCTGTATCTGAAATAAGAAAACCAATTTTACTTACATGTGTAATAATGGCTTGCAGTCTTTCCAGTAAGCCAGATTTTTCAAAGCCAGAATAGGACCAAAATATTTGCTGTAAATTTCCCTTTAGCATCCAGGCAATTAGCTCATTTTTCTTTTATCTTGCACAAGCTCAGTACTCTTTGATGTTTTCAAAACTGTCAGAAAAGTGGCCTTTGATGTCTTCAAATCAAAACTAGATATCCATCTGGAAGATACGCTTTAGTCAAATGCACATTATTCAGCTCAGTGCAGAGATAACCAGGTGGAATTCTATAGTCCATGATTCAAAAGTAGGCAGCCAGGTTATCTAATGGTCTTTTTGCCATTACATTTTACAAAGCCATAAAAATGACGTACTATGTATCTTTATGCACACTCTCAGAAGGGGATCATAAAAGGAAGTATGAGAGAAAGCAAACATGGCTACAGAATGAGGAATTTTTTACTACAATATTATGTAGAACGGTGGGGAAAAATCAGAGAAATCCAAGATGAACAAGTTTTTCTGCAAAAATGTCCACTGCAGAGAGAGCTGTCAAGCTTTCGTTATTCAGTTATTCGTTACTGATTCTAAAGGTAGAACAAAAGATGCCCCAAAAAAACATGACTATTCAACAATCAATATCTGACCACGGCAGAGTTAAGTCTACCTTTTCTGCTGCCTATATTCTTGCCTGGGCAAGTTACCAAATTCCACAATCACTCTTCTAAGATGTCTTCAGCAGTACTTTAGCAAATCTGACAATACCAGCATAAAACTTGCATCAGGTAACAGTAGACCTATCTCTTTGTCTGGAACATAACTTTAAAATTTGTTTCCAGCTTCTTTTTATACGACCTATGTTGTACGAACATAGTCTTATTTTTAGAGGTAAAAGACCTCCAACACCCAAAGACTACTTTCCGTTTATACACTCAAGACTCAACATTGACACATCATGTCAAAACGTTCACAATAAATGTTTTTCCATTTTTGCTCCTAAACCTTCTGAAAGTAGTTTCTTGTCTATGCCTTTTTTTGATATGTCTTTTCCCAAAGACAGATGAGTTGCATCTGAAAAAGTGTGTTGCTTAAATAGGTCCATGTAATCTAGTGATTTACATTGCTTAGTGAGGCTTCTTCCATTCCTTGACAAAGGTGCAAGTTCTTGGAACACACTGATATCTTCCATACTATTTTCCTTCTTTTTTTCTTGTCATTAAATTACTGTATCAGAATTTATTTGGTTTCTGATGTTTCTTTCTGAGCTCTTTTCCTACACTATAATTTATTCTGTGTAAACATGCAAAATCAGGTTTCTGTGCATGACTTCATCCTTTGATTTTTCTAAACTAAAATAAGTTTCCAAAGGGCTGAATCAAAGAAGAAACATAGCCCATAAACAAAGGGTCTCCTGGCTGTACTAACTCAATTGCTTTTTGCACTTGATTATTGTTCTCATTGCTATTTTGAGCCAAATAAAAGGACTTAAGTTATATTAAACAGCTTCTTTTTCTTCCTGAGTTCTTCCTGGCCAGAACCCTATCTAAGAATGGGTTACACATACTTGAAGAAAAGCTGAATTTTACAAACTGATCCTTTCTTCCTATTATACAGACAAACTATTTATTTCCTACTCAGATGCTCAGGCATGCAGATATTTAGAATATTTTTCATTGTTTCTTCCAGTATATCTGCTAACTCCGGTACAGTCTTACAGAAAAGAGAGAAAAGGAACTTCTAAATGTGCATACATTGGCATACACATACTCTTGTGCCAGTATATGTGTCCTGTCACATAACTCACGTGAAAAATTGGACCAAATGGCTGATGTAAAATATACCTCTCCAACAATTCACCAGGTACTATTCTGGAATTAAATTACTGTAACTATGCAGAATTTAGTTGTCTTCACATTGGGAATAAACACCGGACACTATTAATATTTCAGGGAAAAGATAGTCAGAATATTATCATAACTGCAAATATTTAAAAGTTTGCACGCAAAAACAAATGGAAAACACTTGGTGTCTGTACACAAGCTGTCAATGCATACAAATGCAGAAACATATTTTTTGAATAATGTTTTTAAATGCAGTGCCCACAATACACGGAATGCCTCTTGTTAAATCTTCAAATTTTTTTTAAGGAGTTTTAAATTACTAAAATTCATCTCTAAGAATCCCTTTTTGATATTTTCTAGCACACCTATACCTGCAGCTGTGAAGCCCTGTCTCTATATAACCTTATTCTAATTCTGACTTTTAGCCATATAATCCGTAAAGGAACTTATTTTTAGGGAGGTCCTTGTGTAATTCACTGAACCAAAATAGTGACCAGCAAAGTAGCTTTTATTATTGCTGAGATATGAAAAGCCCCTTTGTGAGAAGTGTTCTGGCACTCACAAGGCTCTCTGAAAGAGGCTGCTGAGTACATCCCCTTTGAAACTTTCCACTTAATTTTTTCCCCATTTCCCCAGAGTTAAGCCACCATATCTCAGGTCATAGCAAAGGCAGCAGCAGGCCAGAATGAAGGCTGTTCATGCTGTTGCACATTGAAGAGAGAGTGTTGACCGCTGTGAGAATCATAAACCTCTCAGTTTGATGATCAACTGAGCAGTAAATTAATTAATCATCATTTTATGCCTCATCAAGCACTTTGCTGAGACTCTCAACAGGGGCCAGTTCAATTAGCCAATGGGAAGCAGACTGTTTTGTTTAGCTGGGTGAGTCTTCCATAAACAGAGGAAGCTTTGACAAGCTAATAAATATGTCATCTGTCTGTGTCACTAGCTGCAATGTGGCTCCACCTGTAAAGTTGTGGGATTCTGCTCAGTATGGTGGATAGCAACTTGAAAGAATGAAAGCAAGGTATCCTAATTCCTTTTCAAACAAAGCACTTCTGATAGCTTACCAAGATCTTTAGCCACTGACTTTGGTCATGATTATTAGGAATCAGATACTCGATTACTGAATCAGATATTTATATCCTTTTAAAATGCGTCCCTGTGCTAGGCATAATAAAACCAGCCAGGTGCATTTATAATTGTAAAGTGCTCCTTTTTTTTATCCATTCCCTAGAGAAAAGAAAAATGCCCACTCCTCACAAGAAATACTTGTGGTAACAAGCTTCTCAAGACAAAATATTTAGATTAAGTGGCAATAATGCTTCTGTCAAAATAGGCAGACTTGAAAAAGTCCTTGCATCAAATCCTGCAGTTTCTCTGAAGTTACCAAAGGTGTATTCATCTAACTGTAGCCAGAATTCAGCTTGCTGTCACATTAGATGTTTCATTATTCAGAACGGGAAGCAGAAATCTGCATTTAGAGGTTTTAGCCTTGAACCAAATCACTGACTATTGCAAATTTATTGCCATTGACCTTTACAGCCATAAGGGTCCATTATGAATTTCTAATCTAATTTTATGCATAACACTGCCCATAACCTCTGGTTGAACAAGAGATAATCACTAACATATCCAATTGTTGCTGAAAGATTTCAGGTGGTGGAAAATCTAGCACATCCTTTGATAAGCAACTTCAATAATTAATCATCAACACCAGTAAAAATGTGCATCTTATTTCAGACTTTATTTTATCTGGCTTCAAATTCCAAACATTTCATTTTCCTAAATCTTGTTTCAGGGGAAGGGACTGCAGACTTCTTGTAACACAGACCTCAACAGAAACAGTTTCTCCCAACATTTTACACACACTCCTGAGAAAATAAACAGCGTTATGGGAAGACTGAATGCCATTTTTATTCACACAGTATCCCATAGCCTTTTGCATAACACTGAGGTGTTGCCAGAGCTGGAAGTATCCACCTTCTCTCTCCTTGTTTCTGGCCATACATGCTCAAGATCTAAAGATATACATGTTACTTTTCCACAATTTTATGAGCTTTCTGGCACTCTCCCGGTTTTGGATGGCTGAGGCTGATCACAGTGATAAGATGCTAACTCTTTGGTATAATGATGCTGAGGGGCGAAAGGATGAAAGAATGACTTGTTAGGAAATTAATCTATAGAATTCTTGTATGACTAAAGTATCAGGACATAGCATAGCTTTTAGTCCAATATAGAAAGCTCTCTAGTTTCCCAAAAACACTGTGGAGACACACCAGCAAGATTTAGTAGTGGTTGACTCCAGGATGTCCTCGACTGTCCATAGAGGCTAGAATGACAATTCGTTACACCTGCCACTCCAACCAGTAGGAATGGTAGAAGTTCAAATGGAAACAACAGCTCAAATGTTGGAAACCAATTTACAAACCACAGGTAGCTTTACGACTTACTCCGAGAGTTAGATCATCGTGTGAAGCAGTGCAGGAGATACTTACATGTGACTCAATTTCATCACTAAGAGGATTCTGAGATTCTGTCAGTCCTGCACTCCCACCTTAAAATGCCTGGTTTCTTCTGGCATGTAGTTTATCAAAATGTATAGATTGATCCCCTTACAATTTCTTCATATGTACAGATCCATCAGTCTGTACCATGTACAAATTTTAATAGCAAAGGTTTTCTGTAGTACTTCAAAGCCATTGTAAAGGATAGAGTATGACAGAAATCTTTGTGTTCCCTTGTAAATAATTGCACACAAAGATTAATCCTTTTAGCTATCCTATTTTAAACTCAGTCAGTTTGGTTTTAATCCATTTACTTTCCTGCAATGATTCCACACAGGACTAACTTTTGGCTATGTGAAGAGACATGTTAAAGACTTCCAACTGCAAGAAAAAAAAAGAAAAAAGGACCAAAATTATGAGCTCAAATGAGCTCTTCACCCCAGCATAGGCCACTGCATCGACATCCTGACAAAAGAAAAAGAAACAACAATGGGAACTGGGAAATAGTGGAAGGAGGAAAATAAGAAGCTGCCATTTATGCAGCTTTGAGGAAGGTGAGCATCTTCTGGAATAGAGGAAAGAGTAGTAGGATTAGTGGGAGTGTCTGAGAAACAGTGAGATGGGAAATTGGCACACAACGACTTTCCACAGAAGACCTGACAACTTAACACATCTGACCTAGAAGAGCAAGAATTTATTCTACCCCTTATCAAGACGATGAATCCTACATACATCCATATAGACGCACCTACAGAGACCTCTCTGTAAGCAAATTTCTAATTCCACTGAAAAGTAATACTAACTTTATTTGACCACCCTACTTCCCACAGATCAGTCTGATAAACATTGACCTTGTGACGTGGTTTTGTTCTTAGTTTTGAAAAAAAATTTCTCATGGAACTCAAGCGTGGAAATTAATTGTTTTGTTACCATATATGTGCATGAAGGAATATTTGTGTTCCTTCATACTTCTTGTTATACTCCTGTAAGCAAATACAAGTGTACACTCACTTTCAAAATTTTGCTCCTGTTCCCTAGGTAAATGGGTATGTCTATTATCATATTTCTTACAAAATATTTCACAACGTATAAATATTTCAAAGGAAAGGAGGATGCCAAATGATGCAGCAACAAATTTCATAAGGTAAAAATAACTAGTTTGCTTTGCTGGTATTCATGAAAATATTTTTTTTTTTGACCACTCAGGTGAATGGCTAATATTTCTTCCAAATTCAGCAATTTTGTTTGCCAGTGTTGGTGTGAACACTGATTTCTGTTTCAGGTCATGTGGGTTCAAAGATCTAGAGTTTCACTTTGAATTTAATGATTACTTATTGAGAACCATTTGTCATCACTTGTATAAATCAACCTACATTCAGCAAGAACAGGACATGGTTTCCTCAACGCTTCAAAAAAGAGGGAAGTGAGTTTCCAGCACATTTTTAATGGTTATAAATTTCATAGTGAAAAATTTGCAGAGTGGTACTCAAAACAATTCTTTGGAACATACAGATGTTTCTAGTCCACATGTCTCTCACACTTGTGTTTCAATGTCTTTCAAAAACAACAGAGACTTTTTTTAAGCCTGTGATTTAAAGAGAAATTCAACCTGAAATGGGCTTCTAGAGCACTGACATGGGCCCTGATCCAGTTCTCATTAGAGTTTGATCAGAGACTTTCAGCAGTCTCAGGAAACATTGGACTGTGGAGCTTTAGTAGCAATATGTTATTACAAAACCGGATAAGGACAAATAACATAAAAAAAGGAAGATCTCATTTCACCTTCAGTTTCCATTTCTTGAAATCTCTGTGTGCCACTAGCCTTAAACCAGGAGCAAATATGAATGACTTTAGCTGATTTTTCCACTTCGCTTTTGTGAATAATTTTTGGTGATAATTTTTCTTTGTTCACAATGTGAAAATTGTTCTGCCTTGTTCTATTTTACAATAACCACCCTTAAAGATACTTTGAAGTGAACAACTCAGAATAATCATAAATCTCACTGTCATACAGACACATGTGAGGTTTCTTTTGAAAGCCTCATTGTTACTCATCTATTCTGTCTGGAATTACCCCAACCTCATACTTTTCATCCTTTGTCCCTTTTATAAAGGGCAGAAACTTTAAATATTTGACAAACTCCATTCTCAACTCAATTCCAACTTGACTAATTACATCACATGAATTTTAGCCGTTGTGTTTTTGCTCAAGATTAATACTGGAATGTCTCAGATGAGTTTATAGGCAGTCCCTTTATGCATCCAAAATGTAACACTGAAATGAAGAAATACATAGCACTAAGAAGCTTTACTTACGAGCATTGGGAATATGACTATGCTGGTGATTGAACAAGAAGATCTAATCTGATTTCAGGCCTACAGCTGAAAATCATCTTTCGTAGAAGTGTGTCTGCCAAGGTTATTGTAAAATTATCCCAGGCACCAAAGTGATGAATGGTCCCAGCATTTGCTGTGATATGGATGCCATCCCTGTGGGGCTTCACCAAGCAGGATTTTTCATGTGGACAGACTCACATGGAGGACAGATGGGAAAGAAAACCAAATTAGTTGATCTGCGCTAGAGCAAAAATCCATCTTTCCTTTGCTACCCAGATTGTGCACTTGCTTTTTTGCAGACACGAAAACATGTTCTTAGATTATACAACTCTTCCCTTTTTTTCCTTTGTGGAGTGATCTGAATTTTTTGTGCTGACATTCGGTTCAAGGCTCATTTACATTCTTGAACTTTCATGCTAGCCTAATTTTAGACATGCTAAGCAGCAAGTCTAATATCTAAGTTACTACAAAAATACTGTGTCTGCAGTTGCATTAATAACAACTTTAGTCCAATTTTGAAGGCAGGCTGTTCTTAACACTAAAAAAGTTTCAAATGGAAACAATCACTCAAGCTTAGCTTTGTCAAAGTCCAACTGATGAGTCAGTCAAAGAATAACAGTTTCATTTAGCAGACTTTCTAGGTCCCAGTCCTTGGGATCATACAAGTAATCCATTGATGAAGACACTATAACCAGTACCTTGCAGAATCAGGGCTGATCATAGTTTGGTCAGCACATCTGAGAAAAAAAAAGAGCTCTTAAACATTTCAAAAGCTCAGTGGCAAAAAGAAATCTCTTTGATAGTTACATCATTATGTGCTTGTGACAGAGAAGGAGGGAAGGAGTTAAACTATCCCTACAATGCATCTGTAAGTGGTACAGTTTGATACTGAGATAACAGAAAAGTTGCAAATCTTGTAACATATTTGCCTATAAAGCAGATTGTGGATAAGTCGTTATTGAATTGCTTTAAATTATCCATATCATTTAAGAAGTACTGTTAATTACACATTATCACATTTTGGACATAGGAAATATTATACCAACAACTGTTGCAGAGGGGAGAGAAATGTAACAAACACGTGGTATATTTTTCCATCTACAATTATCTCTTAATCAGATTTCCCAGGTTGAAACGTTAAACAGACATGTTAGCATTATTTAACTGCACTACAACTAATACCTTAAGAACTGATTTCTCAAAATGAATTGCAGTCCAGAGTGTTCTGAGTTTTCAAACTAAATTTGTTCTTAAGATAAAAGGCTCTTTTTAAAGAACCACAGTTCTTGTTCTAACCATTCTCTTACTCTCTCCTCCAAGGCATTTCTTATAACCCTGATAAAATCATAGACCAGGTGTTCCAAGACTTTCAAAATAATAAATTCCAATCTGTCACTAAAAAATAAAAGGTTAAACAAGTTTACAGAGAGAGTTCTGTTCCAGGTGTTATTTTGCAAGTGTATGCCTAATTTACTGTTTTTCAGTATTACTTACAAATGATAAAGATCATGTAAATACTCTGTATTAAAAATAAGCTTTCATTTTGTCATGCAGATAGTACTAATGACTAAATAGACTTTAATAAGGAGGTAGCCACAACTAATGTTAGGGTTTCTTAAGAGTAATGCTATAATCATATTTTCTCTAAAATAAAATACTCATTGTTTAGAAACAAAAACAAAATAAAACTTAGACATTGGTTATATAGCAATTTTTATAAGAACCAGAAGCATGAAAACTTTTCACAAATCACCTACTTTTGAATGGACCTTGTATAGGTTCAGTGGGTAAGTCTGTCAAGTGGAACGAGGCAGTGGAAACTGCTAACATCTTCCATATGTGACAGCCTTTAAATTATAATACCATATTGAATACAGTGAATGGGCTATTCTAAAACAGCAGTATCTCAGATGGGTAGTTGGATTTTTCTGTAGTTCTTCTTTCACTGTTTTCAGTCTTACTGTACAGTCTTACATAGTTCTAATTCTGTTATCTTGTCCATTAATTACTAAAGTGTATATCTAAAAAAATAACACAAATTTTGCTAAAGACATCTGAAATGCGTGCTTTGACCCACCATAAATCAAAGAAAAGGCTATGGTTCTAAGCTATTTTGAAGTCAGGAGGAAAATACAGGCCTCAGTTAAACAAAATATTTTCTCCCCTTCTGCAGAATGAGTTGCTCCATCTATGTCAAATTCTGTGGTTTTTAAATCAACTATGGCAGCATTTGGGGTAACGCTATGCTGAAAGCAGGTAGGAAAGGCTTATGGATAGGCTTGCACACGTCTCTATATATGTCATGTTCTCCATAAATACAGAGAGTTTGTCTCACTCAACAAGGAGCAAAATTTCTCTCGTTTTACTACCCTCTATGCTACTGTAAAAACTCCTTTTCCCCCAGATTTCAATTTTTTTATTTATTCTTTCCTTTTAGCACCTTCCCTCCCTGATACCATACAAATACAGTGTGAGAAGTTGACTGCCCTGAAACTTTCCTATTGAATCCATATTCAGAAGTCAGAAATGGAGCTCGCTCTAGTCTTAGCTGGTATAGATGACACAGATGAACTTAAAAACTCTTCAGATAGATACAATTAACATATCAACTCAGAGCACTTTCCTGTGCAAAACTTGGGAAGGACAAAACTGCAGGTCGAACAGAAGTGAAAATTGAGTTTCCTCATACGTGGTTAAAGACTGTTCTTTAAAACAAAAAGCCGTTCTTCCTCACAAAATTCTTGGCTACACTTTGTAATTCTAGGGAAGGTTTATACCAGCTTCCCTCAAGGAGCAAAAAAGAAGATTAGTTACTATAGCTATACTACTTAGTGTATTGAGGTTTCCCCGTGTGGAGGTAAGCTTCTACTGCTAACACGAAAGAAAGTTGAAGTTTCCATTGCTTACTCATAAGATTACGATGCAAGTTTCACAATGAAAATTTTACAGTTTTGTGACTGATTCTATGTATTTAACTCTATTGGGTTTTAATTTATAGCCATTGCCCCCAAATGAGAAGGCAAGTAAATCACTCTTAACACAATATTTTCGGAAGAGTAAAAGAATTGTTCTCTGAGTAATTTGTGGTAGTTTTTCTTAAACAGTGAGCAGCTGAGTTATTTAATATGAATTGAACTGAGATAAATTAACTGGTAATTTCTTGAAACTAAAAACAATTACTCAATTTAGTATGTGAAAATAACATTTAGAAAAGTTACTACTAATTAATATTGTTAGTTCTTACTTAGATGCCGTAAATATCTGTGCTCTATTATGTACACCTGTAGAGTGTGTAAGATACTTTGCATTAGTTGCAAAATGGACATTTCTTCTACCCCTTCAAGGTAGATGAGTTTTGAATGTCCTGTATTTGTACTGCATGTCTTTCTTTTAGTCAATTATTTAAAACTTTTTTTAAGACAAGAAATATTTAGACAAACCAAAATTATTTTGTCGTAGTATATTACTCCAGATAGATAATGAAAAGGATAATTAAAAGATTCACAAAACCTTTATTTTACAGCTAGATGGAACTGGAAGGAAGTGGTGGTACTGAGCTTCAGCACCAGAGAGCAGCACCATCTAAGAATTGTGATTCAAAGTTCCTCCCTTGAACCTCAATCCTGTTAGGGATGAAATAGATATGCCCTCACTTCTTTGAGGATATAGAATATGTAATTCTCCTTCTGGTAACTTTCCCAACTGATACATGTAAAGAGGGACACATAGCAAATGCTTGGGGAAGACTTACCAGTTTGATACGTACCCAATATATCCACTTGTTGAACAGCACCAGTAAGCAGCCCATTTTCACACCAGAGCACATGATTAGTCTAGATCTAACATGATAGAGGAAAGGACTGTCAACCATAAGGCCATCTCTGCAGCCCAAATAGACTGGGTCAGCAATAAGATATTTAAACCTTTAATTTTCTTTTGTTTTGGATTTATAAATAACAATAACATCAAAGTGAGTAGGAGACATTACTGTTATCCTTGGGAACAGTTCGGCAATGCCCTCTGGCTGTTTTTGCGCTGAGCATGGGAGCGCAAAAGAAAGTCTAAAAAGCATGCAATTACCCCCAGGAAATAATTACAATGCAAAAAGCACTGGATGGTACAAGTGACATTCCAGTAAATGAGGTGAACTTGTATCATCGCCCTGCTTTGCCTCAGGGATATTTCTGCCAAAGGAATATCATCCAGTTCCAAGAACAGCCAAGAATGGAGGTGGGGCTGCACATCAGCCATTCCAGGTCTGAGCCTCAGGAAGCCAGAAGTTGTGGGCAAAGGAAACTCCTGCTAAGCCAAGCACTGGCATTGCAACTCCCAGAAGCCAAGGCAACAAAGCTTGCTGGAGGTGATTTTTTTAACCACCAGGTTGGAAACCACACCACACCCAGAGCACTGTTGCTTGAGTATGAGACTTTCTTATTCCAAACTTAATGATTAAAACTAATATGGAAAACAAAGTGTTTTTTATGCCTAGTTCTGTTCACGCTCACTCTCATGGGAGCAGGATGAAACTCTTCTCTCTTCTTGGAATGTTTTAAACTTCAAAGTTTCACCAAATGCTGGATTTCTTTCAATTCTAACCTTCTTTCAGTCTCTGCTGAAGAAGTCTCTCTTCGTATGCAATAGGTAGAAAACATACCCAAACAACCCTGCAGAAATAACTGCAGGAAGAGCAAACAATTGAGGTGAATGTGACCAGGTTTTATCCAGCAACTTTTCCCACTCATTACAACCTTTTAAACTGACTCAGCTAGCCTCGCATATATACACGCACACAAACCTTGTATTTTCCTAGGCAGATTTTCTTACCTAATTACTTTTTCCAGAGTGTTGTGGTTTAATGCTAAACTGGGACACAGAAGCAAACAGAACAGCAGTATTTGGAACACAGTACTATTATTCTTTTTAACTTACTTCCAGAATACCTTCAAATATCATGTATTGACCATTTCAGAATTTGAATCAACTCTTCCACATTTTCTAGATGCTTCTGGGAATGCACAAAATAATGCTGTTAAGACAAGAAACTAATGCCAATACACATCTTTTCTCTGTCTCTGGATTACCACTATCATAAAAACAAAATTTGACTTGAATGTCTGTGGTGTCTGAATACACTTTCAACACACTTAGCTGATCCATACTACATAGTTCTTACTACAGTGCTGGGTTCTAAATGCCTGGTCAAACCAAATCCCTCTTCTGAGACTTCCAAGGTGTGCCATCAATAATGCTCAGAGATGGGCCTGCCAAAACCATGGGATTATCTGATCTCCAAATAAAACAAGAAAATATAAAAAAATAATGTTTAAGTTGAAGTTGCCTCAAGCACTTTTACCTCACATAACCAGCACTTTTGGAAAGGTCCCTTTGACCTTGGCAGCATATTCAAACATGGCTGAGCAGTTCTTGTGCAATTTTTCCAATGAATTAGGCACAAACAGGCATGTGTCATTGGGCACACATGTAGCTTTTCTATCTCCTTTTCCTCTTAAAAATTAATAATTTCTCAAAACTACCATGCAAAGAAAGTCACAACAAGCAGCATGTCCTAGTGTATTACGAGCTCATGTTTGGTATTTGAAATTACTTAGCTAGATGCTTTGTAAACATCACAGAGTTGAATTCTGACCAGAGACCAGTTAGATGAATGTATTTATCTCTTCTGACATTCATCTTACTCAAAGAATTATCGTAAACTGGACATGTGAAGTGATTGCACATCATCGAGGGAAAATGTGAGTTTGGAAGCATTGATACTGTGTATTAAACTCAGCTCTCAGCTTTTCACAAATGTAAAATCTATACCAGTGAAAGCAGAGAATAGTGATAGATGTATTACATGTTGTGTGTAAAATCTATCTGTTCACTACTTCTAAAATGCTCTAGGAAAGTGTACGAAAACCACTCACTTTCTACAATTGAAATCTCACAGAAATCTTCAGATTTTGTTTTATTGCATTGTCATTCTACAAATCTGTTCTTTTTCCAAATTATAGACTGTCGGAACTCATTAGCCCATTGATGAAGCTGCAGTGATCGGTACCTGCTGCTTGACCGCTTTTCCTCGTTTCCTTGCCTGTCCTATCAAGTGCCATTATTCATTTTTTATGTTCTGTCCATCGATCCTTCTTTTCTGCACACATAGCATAACTCACAAGATGGCCTTCCTTCTGTCATGAACTTTGTAACTCTACTGCCTTTCTTTCCTCCTCTCTCACATCTGATTCTTTCTTTTCCCCATGTGTCATATAAAAAAGAAAATTCTGGAAACTTGGGAGGACATAAAGGTAAAATGAAATATCTTGTGTTATATGACAGCACCTTAAATAGAGAAAGGATGACTCATCTGTAGCTTTCAGCACACAACTCTTTTTGTACAATACTCTGACTGAAACCAAAATAAACATCTGTTACCATGAGAATTTCTACTCACCTTTCTACCTTGTTCCTTCACACTTCCCCACATTGATAATGTCCCAAGAGATTTCTTGCTTTAACATCATGTATTATGGAAACAGCTTTGGGCTGCTTTGGACACTCATCCCAACTCAATCAAAATGTAACACAAGCCATAGCTTTATATTTTCATCTGCAGATGTCAAGACACAGTACAAAGTTCAATGCTATTATCACACAACAAAAAGAAAGACCAAGATAGAGAAACTGATTAACACAACAAACAGGTAGCATAGCCACTTGTTCACTAATACATACTGCCACACAAACAAGGCGAGAAAGCCATCTACAGCCTGAGCAGATGTCCAGCCTCTTCATTGCTACAGTTTCAGATGGAGCTTCAGCTGTGCAAAGAATGAGGGGTTGAATTCATAATGGACATTTAATTATGTTTTTTTACTTTCTTCTAACATTTATAATTGAAATGCCTATATAGAACTTGTTTCTTACACTTCAGAAAACATCCAATAAAACTTAGGAGTAATTATAAATCAGTATTAAAGATTAGCTAGGCACATAGAGGATTTTATGAAACTATTAAAAGAGAATGATACCATTTTTCTCAGTGACATGATAAGTCAAATACTATGATTACAAAGTTTATTTCAAACATATATTTGCAACATATATTTGAATTAATTTATAATGGGGCAGTAAGTTATTAAACTACACTATTCGAAACTCTGTTATTCGTTAACACAAGTAAGTACAGACAATTAAATATCTTGGAAATTTTGTTTAGAATTAAGAGAGGAGGGAAACATGAGAGCAGTTGAAAGCAAGATTTCTCAGGGAAAAAAAGCAAAGCTAGTTAATGTTCTTTTCAATTTGGTTTGATGTTTATTTGTTTTTTTCAGTTTGCAGCAAGAGCCTTGTTATGATCACGTGAAAAGTTATTAGAGAAAAGAAGAAATCTTTGTAGGGTTTATTTGTTCCAACAGAAGCTAAGGGAATTAAATAAAAACAAACTGAACATAAAAAATGTAAAGATAGTACATGTTTCAAATTAATAGCTTATTTTTAAAAAGAAAATTTAATAAAGCAATTCTGCTAGCTGTTTGAAAACTGGAAAAATGATACTTAAACATGCTGGGAATGTTGGTAAAGTTTCCTACCTGAGGTGGAATGTGAATAACTAGTTATTATACTTATTTTATTTTCTATCAGAATGAACTAGATGACAACATTATTCAAACACATAACTGGAAATACTACTGTCTTGCCAAAATATCACATAGCATAAATAATATAAATTTTCGTTACAGGATTTTAAAGGCAAGTTGTTCTCTCCTGTTCACTGTGTCTGTAGTTCCATCATAAAACCTAAACTTCTACAGTTCCCTGCTGATGAGCTCTGAAACAATTTTGACTTCCATAATAAATTTTCGCTGTTGTGATATACTGAATGGATATGATGCTGCAAAGAAAACAGTTCATCTCCACAGTATGTAATTGTGAGCAAAAAAGAATGGAAAACCAATCTCTTGTCACAATCTCAACTTAAGAATTATTAATGATAGCACAAATGCTTGATTTTTAAGTGTCTGTGCTGAGAAGATATATTTGATGTGACAGTTACCATGGTAACTACTGAGTTTCAGTGAATATTATAGTATATAGTTGTGTAAAAGCTGTTGATGCATGAGACCTCACTGTGACAGCCTTTCAATGTATATTTGTTTATAATTATTTTATTACTTTCTTAAACGGAAAGAAATTTCAAGAGAGTAACATTTACCTGTCCTGTATCTTAGTATGGTTTATGAGTGGTGGTAGGATCTTTTAATAGCACTGTAGAAAGAACAAGTACACAGAAAACCAGTGAGAAAGAAGAAAAAGGGTTTATTTCATTGTATTTTCACACTTATGTTTCCTCTATATTCTTGGCTGCACAACCATATTTGTAGTTTGAAATGATTATTCATTTCTTGCTGATTGTCACTTGCACTTTTTTTTCCCCTCAGGCAAACTTCTATTTTGGACTTTCCAATGTCAGTATTATTCAAATATTTCTAGAAAAAATAACCTTTCCAGATATAAAAATACTGGTCTTTTGGCCTGTCTTGTATCTATCATACAAAGTCTATGATAAATTTGCATCAAGGAAGAGACTTGTGCTCTACATGAAAATAAAAAAAAGCAAGATTAATGAAAAAGCAAAAGAGGTCTGAGAATCTCAAGGTTCATCTGAAGCATGAATTAGCTCAACAAAACAAAACTTCTGTTTTGGAAAGGAAACTACCAAGAAAGAGTTTGGTGCAAACTGTCAATAAGAAGTCCTTCTCGGAAGTGGTAACTGGATTTCATGAATAGTCTTCCTAAGAATATAAGTAAAAATTTTAAAACTCAAAAACCTTGTTTCCTCTTAAGTACTAAAACTCACCATAAGAACATTGAGGCTACACCAGAGAGGACACACCTAAACTTTCTTGTCTTGATGTTACCATCGGTGGCAAAGTGGTATTTGTTATGTCATCTTAAAAGCTGCTGGCAGTTCAACAGCAGACATCTTGCGTCATGAGTTGTAGAGAGGCCTACAGTACTTGGTAGACTCAACAACAGAGTTCTCTAGTAAGGAGCTTCGCTGTAGAAGTGGATGACAGAAGTTTTCCAAGACAGAGGGTCAGAAGAGCTATCTCCATTGCTTGTGTGAAGACCTCCCCCACTGAGTGGTGGGACCCAACCAGAATGAATACAGGCTTCTCCTAGATGGCTGATATATCTCTGTCTCTTTCCTACATAGGACTTTTTTGTTTGGGGTTTTGGGTTTATTTTTGAGGGGGTAGGGGCAGGGAGGAGCAGAGGGACAGGAGAAGGAGAAAGGGGAAAACTCACTCATATCTGTTCTTACCCAGATATAGCCTGGGAACACACCAACATCAGAGAGCAGACAGCTCTGAATTAGTCCAGGCAGAGCCAGCCGTTCAGGTCACATTCCCTCCAGCTCTCCTACATTGCCTACCTGAAGTCAACTTTTTTGATGGTTATGTGCTCTACTTCAGGTTTAGTTCACTCCAGCTGTGCATACCTGCTGCATACCATCAGAGCCGTGGAAAGCAGGAAGTGCTGGTGGAAGTCTGGAGAGCAGAGAAACAACCTCAAGCTATGTTCCAGAGAAAGTAGCAGTCTCAGATGCTGCCCCAAGGCAAAGATAGCTGTCTACTGCCCCAAGCTGCCTTTCCCACAGGGTGTGTTTTGGGGCAGGGATGGTTTAACAGGTTTCAAAATGCATGGTGATGAGCCAAAGGCTGAGAACATAATGTAGACCTGCAAGAAAATCATTTTAGATCTTCTTTAATTATTATTGATGCCCTTTGGTAATCTCTGAAGCTCGTAAACTTCCCAGAAGGCTGTGTCATGTTTGAATACTTTGACTTGTTAAATATCTGTATGTGAGTTTGATTCCAAGATCTTCAATTTTTTATGATTTACTAAAATTAAGATTATAATAATTCACAGATGCCTGAATATTTTTGTGTCAGACGTACCAGTTCATACTAATTTCTTCAATCATATATGCTTAGAAAAGGAAACTTCATCTCAAAACCTGCAGCAGCCGTCAGTCCTTGTCTAGGCAAGATTCTGTCCTTCCCTCTGCTAATAGCCGTGGCACCATTTTTCTGTGGTGAAAGCAAGAGAAACCCTTCATAATGGCTTCAGATGTATCTGTGTTTTCTCTTCCATCTGGATGGTGGAGGCAAAGGAGAACCAAGCCACAAGCAGACCTAGGCCCCGTTGGACCTGACAGACAGCAGAGAAGATATTTCTATTCCTGAAGGGGGGAATTCTACGAGGATCTGAAGATAACCACTAGGATGGCCATCTTTTCCATCATGCTACCTCTCTACTTTTCAGTAAAGTCAAACTAGAGCAATGACAAAGGTCACCTATGCACAGAGACTGAAAAGATAATTCCTTTTCAAGGAATAATTAGTATAACCCCTTTCTCACTATGGATTTAGGGAAAAAAATACTCCCACTTCAGACAGTGGAGAAGCAGAATCTGCAACTTCTTGGTTGTGTTTTAGCTGTTTGCTCAAAGCTCACAGGTATTGCCATCAGAGTCACATGGACAAGTTATGGTTATTTTAACACGAGCTGCACTTACATGCTCATGATACACAAACAAGAGACAAAGTAGCCCAACAAGGATCCTACAGATAACATAGTATTCATTTTGCAGGGTGATCAAAGGCTCCTCAGCAGGCTGATGCGAAACAGCTTATGGAGAAATATGTTTCTTCTCCCTCCTTTCATTTTTTCCCTTCCATTCAAGAATAGAGACCAAACATCCAGAATATCCATCTGCTGTTCCAGATTCACTCTTCAACTTGCACTATCTACCAAACACCTTTCTTTAGTGATTATTGGTGTCTTTTTTCCTGTTAAATAGTTTCCACAATTATAAGGTCTAAATCTGTTTGCTTATCATGCCCCTGCATAAATGAACTGTAGACAAAAATTGCAGCACATTTTTAATACAACTTTTTGTAGTTGTAACTATGTGAATGACTGTCCTTTAGTGACATTCAGATGTAGGACTAACTAAGTAATTGATTCAATACGAATCAATTTATTCAGCATAAACCACGGCAGGTTACTGAAAAATTCCTTAAAAGTGTTAGATTGGGCAAGTACCCAAGGAAATGCTTTATAGACTTAAAAGAATTCCAATCTAGTACTCTACAAAGTTATTGCATTGGTATTTTAAAGAATAAAAACAAGTCAAAATGCTTCAGTTGTTTATCTCAAGTGAATATACTTCAGTGCAGCTTCTTTCAACATCCAGAACCCTACTCACCAATAAATCTTAATGCTGTTCTTTTCTCACGGACAAGTAGTCCTTGAAGAGCTGACTGGGTCAGCAGAAGTGTACATCTGGATATACCTATGTGGCATAAAGCTCAAGAAAACAGTAAAAATGTTCTTCCAAGCAGAGAAGATATTGCTTATTAGAGAGTGGATGTCCTCCTCCTGTTAGCAGAAATATCAGACATGTAGGGAGCCTCCTCTCCTCTCCTCTCCTCTCCTCTCCTCTCCTCTCCTCTCCTCTCCTCTCCTCTCCTCTCCTCTCCTCTCCTCTCCTCTCCTCTCCTCTCCTCTCCTCTCCTCTCCTCTCCTCTCCTCTCCTCTCCTCTCCTCTCCTCTCCTCTCCTCTCCTCTCCTCTCCTCTCCTCTCCTCTCCTCTCCTCTCCTCTCCTCTCCTCTCCTCTCCTCTCCTCTCCTCTCCTTTTATAAACAAGTTTAATTTTGTAACTAAGACATAGCAAAGACCAGAGCAGTATATAGGACTGGTGTTAGCCCAGTGGTTGATTCTGCATACAGTGCATACACATCTTTGAACTTGACCCTGCTGCCTGTAAAGTCACATCTTATCTCCCAGACTGCTTCTCCATCCCACCAAGGTCTACAGCCTTAGGTGCTTGGAAACCAACCTCCCCCTACTCTAAGTAGTAGAATACAAAGCACTAACTAGGAAGAAAATAAGATACCTGACTTCTGCACATCTGTATTAGCCAATAGAACATGTATTTTCTCTCTGAGAAAGACAATACATACAACCTAGATGATATTTTGTTGCTTATTCTTACGGATGGTAAAATGCTCAACATCCTTTTATGTAGCTGGATCTGCATGAGGGCCAAAAGTAACTCAGGTTTTGGCGTTCTGAAATAGGGTACAGAAAGTTTACTTTCTAATAGCAGTGTCACTAGTGATACTTATGGCTGCCTACAATAATGTTACGGGATGTTTTTTTCCTTCTTTCAAATGCTTGTGACATTCCCATGATGCAAAACTCTCTTACAAGTATTATAATGGAAAAACCTTTACAATCTTTCAGCTATGGCCTGCCTCAAAAGAAAACACAGTTGTTATACATTCTGAGAACTTAAGGTATCCTGCGATTACATCATATTTTGGCAGGCTTGAAAGTTCAAATATATAATTACAAATTTTAAGAAAGAGGTTTGCCATTTCTCTGTGGCAGTCTGTAACTTGAATATCATTGGGAAAATGAGAGTCAGTGGTCAGTCAGACCACTACTGATGCTGCAGCTGTCTGAACATAAGCATTTAGAATCTGCTGATTGGCTAAAATGCCATTGAGAATTGTTGGAAACAGTGGACATTTTGGTAAACACTTATTGAAATAACACTGGAAAAATAAGCAAAAGGCAGTAAATTTTATAGCCACAAGGTCATACAGTAGCCCTTTTTTTTGTATAAGGATTCCAAAAAATTCAAATTATTTCTAAAATGAGATCTTCAAGAATTTTGCCTTCAAATTTGGACTCATAAACTCTGAGGATATGTGCTAATTTATTCCTATATAACAGAAGATACAAAGATAACTAAACGGCAAATTAATTCCAACTTTAAGTCAAAAGCAACACAGTAATGATATAATATTTTTCTCCTTATTTCCTTCTGCTTCTTCCTGAAGTTCTCAAAAGATACAAATAAAAAATCCTGTTCTAGTGAACTTCTGTGCTTTTAGATAGAGTGACATTCAGTTAGCTGAGCAGTTCAATGCATTCATGCCACAGATGTCCTGTATTATTCCTCTTTTGTGTTAGTCCTAAAGCACTTTTGTAAACCATCCATACATAGAAAATTATGACACCATAACACCTGGACAGCAAAAAGGTCACAGCTTGGTTTGGCCTCAAGAATGAACTGTCTTTCCTCTTTGTTCCTTCAAATCAGGAACACATCACAGCAGAGAGATGGCGCATCAATATTCCTGTCTCCTTTCCACTGAAAAGAGGCATTTCTCCTCCAGGATCACCTGTGTAGCCATGTATAATAATTGAGTCCATTGCAAATCATAAGTACATACATATTGTCTTCACACAGTGACATTCATTTATGTAATTATTCCTAAGGTTTTTTTGGTTTCACTCATAGTATCTGCAGAGCTGAGGATGGCTCAAGAAGCATTAGAAAAGCTAGTAAATTTTGATCTACCTTTTATAATAAGACTGATTTTTACTATAAACCTAAGTTCAAGTTTCTTCTGACAGTAAGCCAGATTGTCAGATTTTTAGTTTTAATAGCAGAAAAAATTTATTATAAAAAATTCTAATACAGGAAGCGGACCCTTATTAAAACAAAATGGAACTTCATGTATTTCTGACTGTTTGAGCCTGAGGCTTCTCCCAGGTGCTATTAATATATTGGCAGCCAAAGTCAGGCAAGAGTTCAAGGAAACACTTCTCTGCTTTTAACAATCTGACAACCAAAATTTCCAGTTACTGTTTTGAATAAATGATTTATAGTCAACTTTCTTAGGAACAGTTATCTGTCAAGGATATTTTGCTGAGAGTCCACCTCTTGAAAAATCTGTTAATTAACTGCTCTACCCAGGTAGTGAACTATTTAGTGAAATATAGCTCTCCCTTACATTTACAGCTTAGAGCGTTCTTGCATTATCCTAATAACAAAACAAAAGTAGTCATTCAGCCTTGGGAAAAAAACTTAACTTCTGCACTTCAATGCATCTGCGATCCACGTCTTCCTTCCATTGTTTTATACTGCTGTGATTTCAATTACGCTGTAATACAGCAAGGGTCTGGCTGAACTACCACTCTCCAGCCTTTATCAGGAGCCGTAACTTTGTCTGCGAGATTTTTTTATTATACTCTTCAAAATCATTTTGTTCTTTCTTTAAGAATAACAAAGGGTATTACTTTGTTTTATTTTTAATTAAAAAATATAATTTTCAAATTATAAATTATTTTGATTTTTAGCAAAAAGTCTTATATTTCACAGTATCACAGTATCACAGTATGACAAGGTTGGAAAGGACCTCTGAGATCATCAAGTCCAACCTATAACCCAACACTAACACCAACCATCATCTAAACCATGGCACTCAGTGCCACATCCAATCTCCCCTTAAACACCTCCAGGGTCGGCGACTCCACCAACTCCCTGGGCAACGCATTCCAATAGCCAATCATCCTTTCAGTAAAGAACTTCTTCCTCACATCAAGCCTAAACTTTCCCTGACGTAGCTTGAGTCCATGCCCTCTAGTTCTGTCACTGGTCACCTGAGAGAAGAGACCAACCCCTGACCGACTACAACCTCCTTTCAGGTAGCTGTAGAGAGCAATGAGGTCTCCCCTGAGCCTCCTCTTCTTTAGACTAAACAGCCCCAGCTCCCTCAGTCGCTCCTCATAGGGCTTATGCTCCAGCCCCTTTACCATCTTCGTTGCCCTCCTCTGAACACATTCCAGTATCCTGACATCTTTCCCAAACTGGGGGGCCCAGAACTGTACACAGTATTCCAGATGAGGTCTGACTAGTGCCGAGTACAGGGGGACAATAACTTCTCTGGTTCTGCTCACCACACTATTCCTGATGCAGGCCAGAATGCCATTGGCCTTCTTGGCCACCTGGGCACACTGCTGGCTCATGTTGAGCTTCCTGTCAACCAGCACTCCCAGGTCCCTTTCTGCCTCACTACTCTTCAGTCACTCTGTCCCCAGTCTGTAGCTCTGCATGGGATTGTTGTGTCCAAAATGAAGTACCCGACATTTGGACTTATTAAACATCATCCCATTAGAATCAGCCCATTTCTCCAATTTGTCCAGGTCCCTCTGCAGGGCCATCCTACCCTCTAACAGATCAACCCTTCTTCCCAGTTTGGTATCATCAGCAAACTTGCTGATGATGGACTCAATCCCCTCATCCAGATCATCTATAAAGATATTAAACAGGACCAGACCCAACACCGATCCCTGGGGGACACCACTGGTGACCGGCCGCCAACTGGATGAGACACCGTTCACCACCACTCTCTGGGCTCAGCCATCCAGCCAATTCCTAACCCAGCACAGAGTGCTCGCATCTAAGCCACGGGCTGACAGCTTCCCTAGGAGTCTACTGTGGGGGACAGTGTCAAAGGCCTTGCTAAAGTCCAGGTATACCACATCCACAGCCTTCCTCTCATCCACCAGGCGAGTCACATGGTCATAAAAGGAGATCAGGTTGGTCAGGCAGGACCTGCCCCTCCTAAACCCATGCTGGCTGGGCCTGATCTCCTGACCGTTCTGCAGGTGCCGCATGATTTCACCCAGGATTATCTGCTCCATGATTTTACCTGGGACCGAGGTCAGGCTGACAGGTCTGTAATTACCTGGATCATCCTTACGGCCCTTCTTGTGGATGGGCGTCACATTGGCCAACTTCCAGTCTTCTGGGACCTCTCCAGTGAGCCAGGACTGCTGAAAGATGATGGAGAGCGGCTTAGCAAGCTCATCCGCCAGCTCTCTCAACACCCTAGGATGGATCCCATCCGGCCCCATAGACTTATGAGGGTCCAAGTGGCTCAGCAGGTCTCTAACTTCCTCCTCATGGATTGCAGGAGGGCCAACCCTGCCCCCATCAAGCACTTCAGAGGGCCAACTGTCAAGCGAGCTGACATCCTTGCTGTTGAAAACTGAGGCAAAGAAGGCATTAAGTACCTCGGCCTTCTCTGCATCAGTGGTTACTATATTTCCCTCCACATCCAACAAGGAGTGGAGGTCGCTGCTGCCCTTCTTTCTACCATTGATATATTTATAAAAACTCTTCTTATTATCCTTAACAGAAGTGGCCAATTTGAGCTCGAACTGGGCTTTTGCTTCCCTGATTTTCCTCCTACACGACTTAACAACATCTTTGAGCATGACGTGGCTTACGTCCCCTTCTTTCCAACGACGATACATCCTCTTTTTGTTACTTAGTTCCTTCAGAATTTAATAATTTTAAGCCTACATTACACTTTTAAAATAATATGCAGAGGTCTAAATTTAACTGATAACATAAAAACTCACATTATTTAACAATAATATTGTTTTAATGCATAACAACATGCCCATTCCAGTACACTATAACCTTCATAGGACATACTGAGCTTGCAGAACAGAAAATCACATATAAAATAATGAACCAGTGGAAATGCATTTATTTTATTAATACTTCCATCTTCTACTTTCAAAACTTAATAATTTTACTATGAAACCTATTGGTTTTGCAGTTAGATTTTCACTGGAACTGCTATATTTTTTAAAAAAGCAATTAAAAATAAAATCAAGACAGCTGCAAAGTTTGTTTCTCATGCAGAGATAAAGTTGTGCTCTAAATGTGGGCTATCTAAGGAACAGGTTCCCAAGTTTCCAAGATTGTTTTTTGCACTTTAATCACACTTCAAAATGAAGAAAGAAAGAATATACTCATTCACTGAGTTGAACTGTATTCAGTGGGTGAAAAATGTAGGCATTCATACAGAAAGAGAGAATCCTGGAACTCCAAGCAGTAAGCATATCTACAATATATTTTCAAGAAAAAGTCATTACATTTGTTGACTTTTAGTCATTCCTCTTCCTTATTCATCCACTGATATCTGCACTTATGATTTCTTCTTGCAATTCAGAAAGGAAGATCCCAGCTAATCAAAGTCTTTAATGAGTTGATTCTGTTTTGCACATAGATCCTCAAGATGAACAGTCATGGATAAGTTTTATGTTAAATTCCCACTAACGTATACATCCAGGCCACAGCATTTGCAACATTAAAGCCTTCCACCATTTTTATTATTTGGCAAATGTAGTACTTCTTTATTGTCTTGACTGGGTTAGATGTTAGAGAGGGAACAAGACCCCATATAGCTGCTGTTAAGTGACAGAGACCTATCTGAGGCTATAAATTTTTGTTGAGTTTTTTTTTTTTTTTTTAAATGGGGACACTGTTTTACAGTTGTATCAGCATCCCATGACCACAAGAGATCCGTGGCACAATACAAATTTCTCAGAAGTCATTTCTTAAATACCAGTATAACTAAACTTCATCACATTAACTTATGGTTTCTCCGAACTTACCACTACTAAAGTAGAAAAGAGAAGGACAATATGTAAAGTATAACAGATTACAAAGGGAGAAAATCTAATCTTAAGTGGAAAAGTCCTTGAGAATTTTTCATATTCTGGTTTAATCAAGACCAGAACAGAAGCATGATGATTTGATTTGCAACTATCTTTCTCTTTTTTCCTTCTTTTTTTAAATATTTTTTATTATTATTATTAGGAAAGGGAATGTTACACATCACAGTTAGCGGGGAATGAATCATAGAATCATTTAAGTTGGAAAAGACCTTTAAGATCATCAAGTCCATCAATAAAAGTAATGCTGCCAAATTCATCACTAAACTATGTCTTTAAGTGCCACGTCTACAGGTCTTTTAATTATGTCCAGGGATGATGACTCAACCACTTTCCTGGACAGCCAGTTGCAGTGCTTGATAATGCTTTCAGTGAAGAATTTTTTCCTAATATACAATCTAAGCCTCCCCTGGTGCAACTTGAGGCCATTTCCTCTTGTCTAGCACTTGCTACTTAGAAGAGACCAATACCTGCCTTACTACAAACTACCTTCCCTGAGACTCCTTTTCTTCAGACTAAACAATCCCAGTTCTCTCAGCCAATCCCAGTATATTATTGGGTTAATATGTTCGTTATGCATGTTTTCACCCATTCCTCAATACAGCATAGGACATTTTTCTAAAAGAATTTAGACAATGTAGAATAAATCTCAGAATGGCTGTATTACCATATTCATCACTGGACACTGCTTTTCAGTTTTCGCAAAGGCAATCAACAAAGAAAAGATCTTCCTTTCAAATGATAGATCTATCCATAGACAAAATAAGTGTTTCTGAATTCTTGGATTCATTCCCACTTTAAATGGCAATTATTTAGCTCTTCGTTGGTGGGGATATATTCCTTGGTCTGGATAAAGTACTGACATTCATTTTCAGATGTACAAAGGTAGCTATTGAATTTTCTTTGTCCCATGGAGTTACAAAACATAATTTTAGGAATTTACAAATTTTTTTTTATCAAAGCCTGATTCTTATTTACGTATGGCTGATGAGCATCATATCATCAGTGCCAAGAAGTATTAAACACATATAGTCCATTTAAAATGCTCGTAACTTGATAAAAGTTATGTTTGTAATAGGAATTACTGTATTTCCAATTTTAGTCTTCTAATTACTAACCAGAAAAAATCAGAAGAACTTATTCTTTTTTCTTTTTTTTAATTAAATAGGTCACCTTCTGACCACTTGAATGAGAAATGGATTGAACTAGTCAGTTAATTCTAGGTACAACTGTCTTTCCCTTACTTTCTGCAAAACTTGTTAAAGCGTAGGGTTTGCCTGAATAACCACAGACATTAAACTTCATTCTTACCATTATATTGAACTAGAAAAACACAAAAAGGCCTTCTAGTTCTTAAAACTCCTTCAATACATGACTCGAAAGGTGCTTAGCTGAGTCAGCTTTCCTTGCATTGACGCCATTGACAAACAAATCAATGGACGGGGATCCCTTTCATCCCAGAAAAATCTTAGAAGAAGTCATATTCTTGTGTGGAGCAACTGAATTCCACTCAAAGCATTCTCATAGCTTGAGATCTATTTTGATTAGGTCCACAACAAGTAGTTAAACTTAGAAGAATTCTAGTGTTTAAATTTTACACTAACTTTACTACTACTTAAAACTATCATAAACTTTGTGCTTTCCTGAAATATGTTAACCATCATCTGGGACAGATATGAAAAACCTCCGATTTGGAGAAGGAGGAACACAGAAGAGTGAATGATGTTTCTTCATGTGGAATCACAGAGAATGCCTCTGAAATGTCTTGGGAAAGATCACTTTAAAATTCAGACAGACAAACAAAACTGGAGGTAGTTTTGGAAATTTCCCTACTAATGTTAAAAAGAGAAAGATTTTTAAATATAAGGAGATAAATATGTTTATGGAATGCTTCAAAATATTAGGAGAATTTTTGAAATTGTTACACCATATTTCATTCGATTGCTGGTTTCTATTAAAACCAGCTATTGAAACTGCTGGACCTCTGCAGTGTAAACACATAAATCGGTACTTTGGATCTTGAAACACAAGCATGATCTGTGAACCATAAAACAAATGGTAAAAAGAAATAGAGAAATCCTAGCTAAAATAAAGAAGGAATGCTGATCATGAAATAAAATGTTAAAGTTAAAAAAGAAACTTGGACAAAACAATAGGGAAATAAATACCTGCTTTTGTGCTAGGAAAGAGGAGGAGTAAGATAATTTTTATCAAATTGGTTGAATAAATGTTTTCCGTTCTTTCTTTCAGGACAAAGGAGATAATAGTTGAAATAAAAGTTTTTAAAATGAAAAATAAAATAAAACCAGGCAGGCATTACTGCCTAAATAATGATAAAAGTGCAAATGAGAAGGAACATTTTTTTTTTAAACAGTGAATACAAAACATTTTAGCAATGTAACTAAAAAAGAGAATATGTTTCCTTTTTTACACTGTAGTTCACCCTTAAACACATTAGCAGGTGAGAATGGGGGGTGGGAGCAATTTTAACAGTCTCTTTCATTTGAGTTTGCTATGTATAATGATTCTTCAGAAAAGCTGTAAGTAGGCAGCTAGGGCATAGCTACATCTGTGAGTTGGCCTGGCTCCGCAACCTCAGTCTGATGGAAGCTTGTGGTTGGAGGGGAGATTGGCCTTCTCCAGAGTCACATCAAACACACACAGCTGGACTTTGCTTTTGGAGCATCTAGTGGAACTGGCAATGTGGGAGAAAAACAGTAAGCAGCACACCTGCAGGAAGCGTGCAAAATAAAATACATGCTATGAGATGCCAAGCACCAATGGTTACATAAAGTAGGTGCCTTTCCAGCATACCCCAGTGAATATTTGGAGTTTTCTAAATCCAAGAAGCCACAGGTTGTTGCAGGATGGGACCTGAAGCACAGGGACACAGTGCATAGTTCTCGCTTTGTACCTGATAGACTGCATTTGCACCTTTAAAAAGTTAACGTCTTCTAGGTAATTCTCTTCTGTCCTCATAAAACTCCGCTTGAGACACAAGACACCTTCTGCTGTGCTTGCTCCAAAGGAGAGGAGGCAACGGATGAAGCACTGCAATACCGAAGCATTTCTCAAGAGCACCCATCTCACATCTGGAAAGTACAAATCTCCCAACAGGGTAGAGAAAAAAAGTTATAATCAAAAATTTTCTTTGATTTTGTTTTACTGAGGGTAGTGCCTTGAAGCTTTACTAGATCTTCTGTTACAAACACAAGCTGTTTCACACCAACATTAACCTAAGGTTTACTATATATAAATATATATATCATATGCCTTTATGTTTACATAAAAAATATACATTGCGTATAAAAGCCTACACATATATTTATATAGAGCTTTATATATTGAAATTAATATTCAGCAATAAAGCAGAATTACTAACCTTCGTATTTACCATATATCCAATTTGTGATATCTTTTGGCATTGAGACTTTGTGTATTTCATATATAAAGTTTAAAAAACTTCACCGGAACAGAAACCTACCTGATAAGTTTAAGAGGCTTCTCAGGCTGTGGTTTGGAAACACTGAAATTAATGCCATGAAGGATGTCAGGCCAATTTAAAATAAAATGAAGAGCCTTGTCTATTTCAGTTGCATTAAATGTCTTTGTTGGTTCCAGTTATAAAGAGTCTCCAGGAAGAATTATGTTTAAAAAAGAACCAGTGTTCACTATTCAATTTTATCAGGATTTAGACTTTGGAAAGATCCTTGCGGTTAAGGAAGAAAGTCAGAACTTCACATCCTTAAAACAGAGACTTCCAGATAAGATTTAGGCCTTTGGCAGTCAGGATTGTTCTGGTTAGTAATGATATAAGTAGCTGAACTTACTGCTTATTACTGATACAGAAGGTGGTTTCTAGTTAAGCAGAGCTATTACTGCTTTTTCTGTTGTGCAAATATTTTAACTGTCTGTGTAAGTCTGACAGTTGTTTATATAGGACACGATCTCACAGAAATTTCCCATTTTTTTATTTCAAAAGTTTTGAACTCAGATCTGCCAAATGGCTTCTCTTTTTTTTCTGGAAAGGAGAATGCAGAGCTCTTTATAATCATCTGGGACCAATTGACCCATAGCCCTACTCTGAAGAAAGTGGCATTTTGATAAGTAATGAGTATTTTTTCACTAACCACTTACGCATCTCCGTATTTTTTTATCTTGGTTAGCCATCACAGACCTAAGAAGACAGTATGCATTTGAAGCAAGCAGTCTAGCAATAGGTCAGTTCACTATTCTCCAGTAAGCAGAGTACCCTGTGCCTGTTGAAATCTTTGCCTTCACATTTACTACTGGGCAAGAATAAAGCCGAAGGTGGAGTAACTTGTTCTGAAATGTCAATGCAAGGTTGCAGAAATAAAGTTTTTTATCAATAGACAACTAAAATTTTAGTAATGTTCACAGCTGTTATTTAGAGCTTTCTATGAAGACATCACTAAGTCTTTCAAACTGAGGAACTTCTAGCAAGTTTTTCTCTTATTCATTTTTAGCCTTGGAGAACTAGCTAGTGCCTTTGGCAACAGTCTGTTATTTCTACCGCTTCTTAAGCCTTGGGATGCAGGTGTAGCACTTTGAATCTTTGTTTGTTCATGTCTCCTTAAGCTTACCATGAAAGAAATGAAGTTAGATAGGTGTCTTTCCCTCTTTTTTTGAGGTACAAATTCTACAGGTGACATACATAAATGACATAGTAAGTACTGCTTCTAATTAAAAATATATATAAGAACGGCCCTGTTAATATATTTAGAAGCTACAGCATATACCGGATATCATCTGGATTCAAATGACACAGAGACAGAGAAACAAAGTAACTTCAAGCAAGTGATTCAAGAATACAGTTTCAAACACAGAGGAGAAAATTCAGTCTCATTAATCCATGTTTAGAGTTTAATAACCTCATATTTGGCAATCAACATTTAAATTCAGTAGTTTAATCAAACTCAATAGTTCTAATTATCAGCTTCTCTCATTGCTACCCAGTATGGAAATAAATACAGATACAGAACTTAAGCATCACTTTAAATACTGACGTTGTTTTTTCCACTTCTGTAGAAAAGCACTTTGAGCTTTGTCTTTCTAGGTACATCTTTATCTTCAGCATTATATAATCATCCACAAGATTGTAGTATCCGGGCATAGATGCAAATGTTTTCCTACAGTAGAAATAGCTCAGGGGAGAAACAGTGAACTATTATAGATATTTGCTGTATGTAACTCTGTCTCATGTTCACACGCTCCTTTGGCATCTTGGAAACGTGTGTTTGGATTCCTTAAAGAGTGGTATGAAGCCTCAATTCCACACTGTAGGTGTCCATTCTTCTGTGTTTGCAGAAAGAGTGGATCTGAATTCTGCAGCAGATCTAAACTATGCAGATTCACTGTCCACTCTGCCAATGACAAGAAGCCAGAAGAATTTGGGCATGATGTTGATAAGTGTTTACACTGATGCATGTAATTTCTGTGGCTCAGTTGGTCTCACTTGTGCCATTGGCATGAGATGTCCAAGTGGCAACAAAAGCATATGGACTTGGCAGTCATCCTCATGCCTAAACAGTCAGACATTTATATTAATCCTGTCTTCACTATGTAGGAGTATAAACGGCAGACAAGCAATCTATAACCAAGACAGCTACAGTCTGCACCAGTAACTGACCAGTATGTGCTCTGCTCTTTTGCAGATCCTGAAAGCTTGGTTAATGACAGTGTATGATTGATAATTACATCTGTTCTTTCTCTTCTGTCTGCCTGTTCAGCAGAAAGTGTCTTGGCTTTCTGCGAGGACAGGGAGAGCTTACTTTTTACATGCAGCCACACATGTTTTCAAAGGTATCATTTCTCCTACTGTAAGGGTATAACTTTCTGATGAAGTCATTGACATACAACTTGAAATATGACACGATATGGAATCTGTTCTTTAGATTTCATGCACTTGTCATAAGAATGACTTGTGACTTTCGGTTAACTTCTGTTTTCAGACTTGTCAGTCTTAAAATAATGTACCTTTTCTTATATGTAACACAGTGTCTTCACTACTCAACTGATTTTAGATGTGTCTATATTGCATCATTTGATTTATCTATTAGAAGCAAAGCACGGTGCTGTTTGGTCAAGTATGTTCAGATCTTTCTGTTTTACAGTGTCACATTGCAGGCTGATAGACATTTATCACTTCAAAAGAATCTCTTGTATATCAGACTGAACACTGAGACCAGCCACCTAATTTATCATAAAGTACAATCAAAGATCACAGTTCATCAAATACGAAAAGCAAAGCTGGTTTTCTATAGTTTTTTTCATTGCTCTCTTAAATTAAAAGAGGTTTCCTTCACTTTGATAATATGTAAATAATAAATAAAATTGCCTGCTTCTACTTTTCTTACTTGCTTCTGTAACAAGCCTGTGGTAATGAAAACAACTATCATCTGCTAACTTGTATAACTGGCATGGTCTTAACCCTGAAACCCTGCTTCAGGGCATAACTAAATGTCAACAGAGAGGCATATTTCCCACCTACAGTAAGTTGTGATTGGAGGAATACTTGAAGTTTATTTGTTCTCATTAACAAGAATTTCACAGCCTGTTTCTGTTAATAGAACGGGAAAAAAAATCTGAAAGTTTTAGATACCTAAATTAGGACTTAGGTAAGAGATTGTTACGTCTTCATCTGTGTATGAATTTGTTGCCAGCTGAAGACCTCTTCTCAGGTATCATTAAAACTAATATTTATTATAACGGATGACCTTAAAGGTCATAAGTTACCTAGTTTTCTGGTTACTCCGTACATGTATAGAAGTATGATACCACTAATATGAGACTGGCCACTGTTGAGGGCCCTTTAGTAGGCTCAGCTGCCCTTGATATGCCTGATCCTGTTGGTTATTCGCAGCATGATCTATTTTGCTCTTGAAGCCACTGTTGCTGTTCTCTGCAAAGAGAAGGACACGAACCAGTGGTACTGCTGCTTTATCTTCCATAAAGTTGTGGTCATTTACAACATGCAAAGCAGACTTCATCATTCATCTTCAGAGGAATCAAAACCTGTACCTTTCAGTTCCCAGAGAAGCATACTAACACTGAAGCTTACAGGCAGTCAGGCAGGAGAAGGGAAGAGGAGATAGGTCCTTTCTTGCTTGCCCTATGGAAGTTACAGGACTGAGGAGAGAAAAGCCCTAGGCTACATAAAGGCGGCACAAGAAGGAATTTAAATCAGGAACTAAGACATTGATAAAATAAATTTTTAGCTACTAAACCTATCAGCCTTTACAAGCGACTTCTGAGCTCAAAACTCAAAAGGACAAAGGTTCTTTCCTCCATACCAATGTGAGAATTTCATACAGGTGAACTGCACACTTACTGCAGCCTTTTCTTGTTGCCAAACCTAGAAATCCACATGTTCCATTTGGCATGTTGTTGTTTCGTCTCCTAAATCATCCTATATGCCATACAAGAACCCAAGAGAAAAAAGAAACACTTCATTTAGGTGTATGAATTCTATGGACCAATAGCCAAAACATAAGCATCTAGTCCTTAGCAATTAACACTTTAATGAATTAGACCATAAATTACTTTCTATAGATCACATATGAAGCCTACACCAGTAGCTGAAACCCTTTCTTCTCATGCTTGGTCTAGTGCTTTACATGACACCGAATTTACTCACCAAAAACAACACCAAAGAGTTCACCTATATCAATAAACTCATGCAAAACAGTGGTGTATCATGTTAAATTTATGTACACAAGGAAGACTTCAACCATCATGGTGCTATATCACTAATACATGTGACCAGGAAAAGGATTTCTTGAAAGGAAAAATATATACAATAAATTCCCCGTGAACCCTGCTGAGAATCACAATTATTCAAGAGCTTTTGATGAGAGGTGCTGACTACAGAAGCTGGAAAGAAATCACCAAGCTGCTTTCATGAGACAACTGAAATATTCTTCCTGTTCCCCACACCTGCCGGATTTCTCTGTCCTGAATCTTTATATTTACTACTGCTATCCAGCAAAGGTCTTTTTTGTAGGCTTGAGCTCTTGAATAATGGTATAAGAATGAGTGGTTGGCAAGACTGACACAATGACAACATTCCGGTAGCCAGAATAAAAGCAAATGAATGAAAGAGCCTTCACCAGCAATGTTCTGTGCCTCATGAAGCCAACAGAGTGAGAAAATTCTTTTAGCCAGCTCCACAACTACATGGCTTCAACAAAAAATTACTACAGAAGGGAAGGAGGAATATGAGATAAATTTTGTGAATCTTGCCTTAAATTTCATCTTTTTCAACGCATGACACAAACCTAAACTAAATGAACAGGTTTTTTTCCTGTACTGCTCTAAAAGCATAGTTAACTTGTCTCTGTTTCGTCTTTTAGTTTATAGGAAATTTGGATTCTGCCTTTGCCAGCAGGGTTTCCTGAGAGAATATTCTAAATAACAAGTTCAAAGTTTTTTCCACAGCGGCTGGGTGCAATGCACTTTTCTTTGCACTGCTTCTTGAGCTTTTTCATTCTTTGTTCTCTTTTTTTGTGTCACAATTAACTACTAACTGAAATTGAAGATAGCTCTGCAGCTGAGGATTTAAACACTGATTTCCATTTCCTGTTCAATATATAAAGCTTAAGCTGTAGTATCTCACTCCTTACAGGGATGTTTGGGATACCATGCTGGATACACCCTGTCTCCTTCCTTTCCCTCATTCCCTAAATTCTCACTTACTTGTTCACTCATGTAAAATGGAAGAATTGCATGGGGAAATCTATGAAGTCAGGGAGTTTTCTGTGGTGTGACTGTTAGTGTAGTGCCTGGCCATTTACAGATTTGAGTGTCATATGGAAGGGGGCTCTAGGGACTTTTCTTAAAACGTCGACTCTAATTTTGCCCAATCAGAAGTTTCCAACTCATGCATAGCACTGGGAGTCCAGGCTTCCTTTGAAAGTCCTAATGCTCAGCTACTACAGAACTCCTTCTCGAGGTGCCTTGATGAATCTAGCTCTGGGTAAGTGTTCTATCACGCATAAGAACTTGAAATTCACAAGTATTGCTTGTCACCAAATAAGGAATGAACATTTTCAGTAGCATACGACAATTATTTTATATTTTAGCATAAAAAAAATATTTAATTTGGAGTACGAAAGAACCTGCTTCTCTTTTAATACCCATATACTGAAAGCCTCAGATGGGCATACCTCTTGCTGAAGAATTAAGTGTTATCGCACAGTGTGTCAAAGCAGCAAAGGATAAAGGAAATTCTTAAGTAATTACTCCAGTTGTTTTCCTTCCCACTTGTGTAACTCCAGCCTCTTCTATCAAAATAAGTGATAAAACCTTGTTCATTAATCTTCAGACAAAGTGTTTGGCACAGAAATTTATACTAGCAATGTTTGAGCTTGGATGCCTTGTCTTTAGTCTTACTTGGGAATTGTTCTGTGTGTTATTACTCACATATACATGCCCAAGAATAGCATTTAATTTTAGCATGTAATAAGAAAATAAACCTCCTGTTTACTTTTGTTCACCACTAATTAGATATAATACTTTCCTCAACATTTTGCAAATCTTAATTACGTAAAATTAAGGAAATTGAAAGAATGTTCACAAGGAAGGCAAACACACAATTCAGTGAGAGTCTTCCCTCTGTCAGGTAAATAAATTCCATCCATCCACACACCCAAACCATATTCTCTCAAAATCAATGGAAAAGCTCCTGTTGGCCTCGGTGGCTTCTGGATCAGACCCAGCCTATTCATATTAAAGTCAGCTCAAGACTTGGGCTAGATCATTAAGTACCTGAGTTAATTAGCATTAAATTATGAGAAACTATTCTCCATTACTACAAATTACTTGTAAAATAGCCAAGCTTTGCTAGTATTAATGCTTTCAGCAGTGTTAGATGAGAGTTTCTTTCCATGAATACTAATTACAACCTTAAGACCAAGTTCAGACTTTCTGATTCCCATTGCCATGTTACCGCAAAGGCATACAGAAGCATGGGTACCACCTTGTTGTGCCAGTTAACACCAGCTTGAGCCGAGGAGAATCAAATCCATCCTTGTGACTCTTCTGGACTACGCGCATTTTTGTGTTGGACCATCACAACGATCCTATTCCTCAGGAATTTTGCACAGCCTGAAGGTCCTCTTTAGTGAACTTCTAGGCTGTTTGGATTTGATGCGCTGATTTAATACATATAAAAGAGCTTCAAGCTGGGCATTTGATGCTAGGCCTGTACTTCTGGCTCAAGCCCAACTGTCTACGTTTGGAAACGTGTTTTGATTCTGGAACACACTTTTCTGGAATGGAATGTCAAGAAAATACATAATCAAGAGGGCATCATAGATAACGAGCTACAAAAACCTGTTTGTCACCCTCCTCCCTCAATGGTGAAGAGCCTTCTACAGCTGCTAATTAGAAAATTAGAACACCACAAATGGATTATATTTTACTGGCAGCATAGTGCCTTCCCCCCAGTGTTTTAAAGTACTTTTTGAATTGTTTGCTGTCAGCAAAACAAGTGAGCTACCTGCCATCCTATAGACAACAAAGCCCGGCAGCAGGATTTCAGTCAGGTGATGTCACCCAGGTAAAATTGTACTGACAAGCTTTTAATTAAAGTTTTCCCACACATCTTTCTGCTGGTCCCCAGGAGCTATTATTCATTATGTGCCGACTGTCAGCCAATTGTGAGTCGGGAGGGAAGTGTTTTATTTTCAAAGCCCTTGCTGACAGCTAGAGAACACTTTGTTATACAATCTGTTTACTTTTTTCACACACACAATCTTGCTAAAGGGGAAATGGTCATGCAGTAATGTTTACAGTTTATGGCAATAATTAAATGCATCTGGCAGAGCAGTAGCTGAAAGGAGGTCGGTGTGGGTGTGGGTGAAAAGCCATAAAATTCCTCCTGCAAACAGTTACTCTCACCTTGCAGAGCCCCTAGCGTTTTAAGACAAAGATTTTTTGGGAAACAGCAGGTCCAAACAGGTGCACTATTCTGAAATGGGAATATTTGGATCTAGCCATGTGGTACTTGATGCTAAGAAACACTGTCCAGGAATCAGGGTAACACTGTTCTCTTCTGTGACTAGATCAGTTTGAAGTGGCTATAAAACAGCTACTTGTCCTTTGCATTGTTAAATCCCAAAGTACTCACCTCTGTAAGAAGAAATGTACAATGAGAAACAACTTGCCATCAGATATAAGCAAAAGGTGGTGTGACGTCCTGTTTCAGCAAAAGGCCATTATTTGACATTCAATACTTGCAAAGAAACAAATCCTCTTGAAATTTTTAATAGCGTTCAATAAAATCCTTTTTATCAGTTGATGGTGATAATAAATATTTATTTAGAATTATGAACAAATTTAAATCATACTAAAAATACGTAAGCAATAATCACTGCCTGACCTTAAGGATTTAATACTTCTGTTTATTAAGAATAATTCAAAGTTAACAAGAGATCTTAAAATGTTCTTAGATTAATTAAAGATAGTGCAATATTCATACATAGAAGTAAAAAAAGAAATTGCATGCCACTTGCTGCCAAGGTATTGGTGATGCAGTGGAAATCACTTCTACAAAGCAAAGACAGTGGAAAATAAACAAATTGATGAATATTTAAATACTATGTTTTACTACTTTATTGATACTACAATAAACTTTTATAGCCATTATTAAAAGGATACACAGTTTTATTGCTAATGAATTAATTTTTTTCACTGCTTTTAAGTGCCTTTAAATGACTACATTCTTAGGAAATCATTTTCTTAAATGGAAAAAAATAAAGAAATCAAGGAATGAGTTCTTTAAAATATGCCCTTTCTGCAGTTATTGAGCATTAAACAGTGGTCTGGTCCTTAGTTCTGTATGTCAGGGAAAGGAGGCAATTGCCATAGACAATACAGGATGCCCGTCTTTAAAAGCCGTTTCTGTTTGTATATCGTAAAAAGTCATTAGCCCACCAGCATATGAACTCATCAGTGCAGGTTTCATTAATGGAAAGGAAAACATTAAAAATTCTAATTGGAAATTTCACTCACAGGTGCCACTTTGTAAATTATTCTTTCCCACTATCATCATATATTTTTTTCCTCTCTAATGAAAGATTTATTTTATTATTTTTTAGTTCTACTGGATGATAGGAGCAAGATGATATTTTCATATTTTTTGTCTCAGTCACAGACAGCAAATAAATCCTAAGATACTAAACAATTACATTCAAATTAACTTATTTGTGATCACACTGTTTTCATCTTCCAAAGCTTAACAAAACCAACATACTATGAATAATGTAAGCAGTTTATATTAATCTTTACTTTAAGATCACTGTTACAAGGGAGTGTTATTACCTTAGGATCTGCATTACAAACACTAACAGCAAGATTTATCAGAGATTTAAGAAATCAAAGCAGAGAGATTAGGTAATTTGCCTGAGATTTATGCTGCAGAAAAAGTAAGGAAGCTCTTGCTTCAACGTTCAAAGCTGCCCATGCATTTTAGTCAATGACTATTGCATCCCGAATGCATGGAGCAATAAACACAATCCTATGCTCTTCACTGATAAGGAGCAAAGGACTCATCAGACAGTCATGACCGTTTCACTTTTCATTCCCACATGCTTTCTACCCCAGAGAGGCTGGGTGAGCTGCAAAGCAAAAGAGCCAAATATCTTCAGACAGAGCAGGTATTTGAATCCAGTAGGGATCATTCCTTCAGGCGCAACACTGTGCTAATGTGATTACACACCTTTCTGCTGGAGCTAGTCCACATCTAGCTGATCTTAAGTGATAGAAAGCAACTGTCTGCAACTGGCTTCCTAGCTCCCTCCCTAGGAATGCACCTTTCTGGGCTCAGGACTCTCATCTGACAAACACAAGGGACAATGAGTACTGCTGGCTCAACTCCCATCAACTTCCACATGCAAAATGAACAGGTTAGTCAAAAAAACCTGTAAAAGTCAAATCGGAGAGGTGCTCACAGACTGATGCATATTGAAGACATCAGGAAGTTGTAGAGAATTAATTTTATGGAATATGGAACTTTTCAAATAAATCTGATAAGGGTTCTTTCGAAAAAAAATAAAGTCTATCTGGTGATGTTTGATTGTGTTGTACGTACAGATTTTGTTGGACTTTTATCAGGCATTGGACAGTAGACAGGGTGAAACAACTCAGGACAACACCTCCTGATACCCAACATAGGTGAACTGATGAACCAGTGTTGAAGCATGTACCACAGACTCTTCAGTGCTACTGATGCATGTCTCCATGAAAGCAGTGAGGACTACTGGTGCTACAAAAATACAATTGTGCTGAGCAGCATATAAGACCGAGCTAATAAAGTATTAGCAACACACCATATTAATGGATAAAATATAAAATTGTGTAAGTACAAGCTCAAATGAGCAGTGTGATGAAAGGATCTGGTTTTTGCCTAACACAATTTTATATTATCAGCAAAGGTCTGAAAGGAAGTTAAAATGGGAGGGTAGCACAAAAAGAGATGGGTTTAAGTAAATTATGAAGACTAGTCTTAAGTAAATTATGAAGACTCCTTGCATTTCAGCTTAAGTAAGTAATGAGATAACAATTTGCTCCTGAAATAAAATGACTGGAGTTTAATAATAACCAGATAAACATGATCTGCCCTTCTTCCTCCAGGATACATGAATACATATTTTTATGTCCTGGCCTCCCAGTTGCCCACCATCAACCATTACTTTCTGTATTTGCTGCTGCTTTCTGATACTGACCCCTAGTTTCTAAACTGTGCTTAAGCTGAGGAAAGAAATTAATGAAAAAAAAGAAATATTTTATGGGATATTCTTCACATATTACAAGCACTTACAAAATGGTAACTCCTACATTCCTGACCAAAATGATCTGTTTGAGTGAAAAACAGATCTGCACCTGGAAAAAGAGAAAAAAAAACAAAACAAACAAACCCCAAACAAACAACTTTGACAGTTTTTCTTACCTTCCAAAGTCTCACCTCCGATCTGAATAGCACCAGAGAAACCAATCATGCACCTTTTCCCAGTGTGATATCCCCTCTGACTATGTAATGTATATCTGGTCTTTTAAAGGGAAAACTACTTCTGTCTTGAGTATACTTAATACAGACTTGATTTTCTTTTTAACCTTAAGCTGCTCAAAAATACTCACTATTATCAGTCAGTATATGGTATGATTACTGTTATATCAAATAAAGTTACTTAGCATGACAGCAATCATAGGGTGACAATGGACTACAGCTTGGCTTTCGGCCATCCACCGGACCTTTATTTGCTGTCTAAGAATGTAATCAGTAACACCTATTTTTCTGCTCATTGCTCCTGCATCTTCCTTGGAAAAAAAAAATTGCTTTTCAATACACTTCCCATTCAACTCCTGCCATTCATTTGGACTGGCGCAGCACTTTTCTTCTGTAACATGTTTTAGCTGATTTGGAGTTACCAAGAAACATTTTTCTAAATCTAAAATGAGATTTTGAAAAAGGTTCCTCTGGAAATTGACAGAGCCTTGCAGGGCTCTTGCCCCAGGCAGCTGAGAAAGCACTTGAAGATACCGTAAAGGCTTCTGTTTGAACAACTCTTCTTTCCTCATCTTCAGCCAGGTAATTTCCCCTAGCAAACTGCAGGTCAGACCGGCAGATATCTTGACTGTCTTTCTCTCTTTTCTTTTTTTGCCTTTGTTTATATTTTCAGTGAATTGATGCATCTCCAAACATGCCCATTATATTTCACATTAGTCAACACAGGAAATTACTCTTTTTGTGGTCTCTCTCTTTTTTCAGGTGCTGCAATATGAATTTGTCTTAATTTTCAATTTGTTACAGTGCAGGTCCTGTTTTAGGATGTTGTATGTATTGGGGTTTTTCTAAAGCAGAGAAGAAGAAAAGATGTAGAAACTGTCTCTCAATAACACAGACTGTTCTTGTCCCAATTCTTTCACTATTTTCACAATACTGTGAATGAAGGAAGTATTAGGGATAGAAGGCAAACTGCGTAAGAAAACCCATGCAGAAGTATGTTGACAGCCTGAAGATGTGTAATGCAACTCAGAGTTCATTACTTTCCTTGTGCTGGAGCTATGACTTCACTCATAGTTGGTGTCTCTACAAAGCTGTGCAAAAGGGAGTTAGCCCTAGAGATAATATTTCTCTTCTCACACTCATCACTGTGGGTTTCGCTATCATCAGCTCCACACAAAGCAGTCTCTGTATTGGTCTAATTGAGTCTTCAGTCTTCCTGTACCTCCTCCTCTTCATGTTAACAGCATGAATGACAAGCAAAATGAGCACAAATATCTGGCTTACTGTACAAGCAACAGACACACGCAAGCTTATGGCAAGTCAGCCGTCATGTTGCTCATCCTCTATCTTTGAACTCAGAATAAATGTAAACCTCACACCTGATCTACCACACCCATTTGTCTAATATCAATGAATGATACTGTCTTTTGTTCAGGGGCTTCTGAGCTGCCAGTGTCTGGAAGAAAATGAACAGATGAAAACAATAGGACAGCAATACCTTGTCAGATCAAAGATCCCTGTAATCGTTTCTCTGGTAATACCTATCAGAAGATGCCCTCAGAACAGTTAGGAAGCAGGACTAACTTATGCTGATGTTTCTGCTGGATAATCTGTCATCCTTCAATGGCAATGGAAACTTCTGAGCCAGAAATAGTATTTTCCTATTTATATTTTTTTCTTCCATTTGTTCGTCCAACCAGTTTTTCCTCAAGTAAATTTCTAACATTCAAAATATCCTTTTGATAGGGGATTCCACAACTAACTACACATTACAAGAAAAACTGTTTTCCTTGTTTGGGACCTGCCAAAGACTTGTTTCATTTAATGACTTTAAAGTTATTGTAGCAGAAGAAATGGTGTTAACTCTTCTTCTCACCTTCCCTTCATGAATACATAGACTTGTATCACATCTTTCCTAGGATACCTCCTTTAAAAAAAAAATCCCAGTCATATGAGATAACTTACTTGCATGGGAGTCATTCCACACCTCTGATCATCACTGCTCTTGTTTGTCTTTTCCAGATCCTGTGCTCCTTTTAAGGCTGGGATAGCAGTTCTACATTCAATATTCATTATGTGGGTGGAAGATTGATGCAGTACAACAGTAATGTCATCTATTTTGAGCTCTATTTGCCATCATACTTCTAATAATTTATTTTCTTTTTTAAGTAGTGTGGAGCACAGTTTTCATAGAACCTCAAAGTTAGGAGTTAGTGACCTGTCATTTGTTCCGTCATTCACTCATCATCATTATATCCTTGTGCAGTACCTTGAGGTGTTTCTCACTTTTATATCCTTGATTAACTTATTAACATCTGTGAATTTTTTCATCTCACTGCTCACTTTCTTCCTAAATCATTCATTAGTATGTTGAACAGCACATATATGATACAGACCCATGTAAGAATCCATTGGTGATCTTCCACTGTGAAAATTTTCTACATTATTTTTCTCATGCTAATCTTTTTATCCATATGAGAAGATTTTGTTTATCCCACAGTAAGTCAATTCAAGGGCTTCTGGAGAAGAAATTAAAAAAAATCTTTTGAAAATCAAATGGCTATATCAATTGACCTTGCTTATCCACACACTTGTTGACTTCTTCAAAGAAGCCATAGCTCATTAATTCATTAAAATTCTTTTCAAAACTTGTTTCTTCCCTAAAATATTATAGGCCTTATTATATTTATCCCTAATATACTATATTTATCCATGTCATGTAATTCTACCCTGATTTTCTAGGTACATACATAACTTATAGACTTATGTTAGACCCTGAATTACCTCCGGAAAAAACCTGCATTTAACATATGTCTATATTACGAGGTAAATTATGTTTTACAATTAATAATTCAGCTATTTCATCCTAGGGAACCTGTAGAATCTGAGAGGCAGATGCGCATGAAATCTTTTTGACAATTTTTACAGTTCAGTTTATTGATTTATTTCTCAGATCCTTCTACTTATATTTTTACTTCGAGACAGATCCTGTGAGCTGCACTCAAAAAGAGGAATTATTATGTTTGAATCTCCCAAAACTGTTTTTATTAAAAAAACTTTATTTTTTTACTGCAAAATTTTCTTCTCTGAGCTCTCTTCAGATCTCCTAGTAGGCTTCCTACTCCTGATGTATTTGAAATATGATTAGCACTTTTTACGGCTTTTATAAATTTTTTCTCAGACTCTTTCTTGCCTTTTTTTAAGGTGTTC
This sequence comes from Dromococcyx pavoninus, assembly GCA_033558185.1. Lineage (NCBI taxonomy): Eukaryota > Metazoa > Chordata > Aves > Cuculiformes > Neomorphidae > Dromococcyx > Dromococcyx pavoninus. The sequence goes on along the minus strand of JAUMJL010000060.1, from coordinate 2,952,750 downwards.
AACTAAATAGTTATCCCAATGTTCTTTTTTGTTTTCTTCCATTGGATAAGATATCAAGTTTTGGCTCTGCTGCACTGAGGAGTCACAGCAACCTTTACACAGAGATGTAAATTCTTGGATACTCGCAGGGGATGAGAACTAAGAGATGAGAAGTGTGTGGATTTCTTGACCTATCTTTTGAGAGTACTAGCTTAAATGTGAAAAACACCAGTGAACACGTGGAGTATGAAATCTCATTGTACTTTGTATGTCCGAAAAGTGGAAGCATACATAGGAAACACTAAAGAATATAAGAAATAACATAGTGTGAACAGAGAAGAGCATTATTCAAACCTCCACATTTAAGCAAATTCACTTTTTTTGGCTCTGTTTACATAGCCTCTATCTCACTAAACATATAAGTCAAACTGTTCTGACAGGTATACAATCATATATCAACAGATTTCAGCCTCTGACAGAAAGTAGGCTGTACCTTGCAGTCATGTTTCTTGCTTCTCAGCCAATATTCATGTCTAAAACAAGTAGAGGCTCTACAGTTTCCCCATAATACTTCAAAGCATCATTCCACAGAGACAAAACATAAATACAATTCCTTCTAAAACACCAAGTCCCCAGGACTGTTCATGGTACCAACCAGTGGATCACTCAGTGATGTGATATATTTTTAAAAACTATTCTAAGAAAACTCTAAAAGTAGTGTAGAATTTGGTCGTTTTAAAGATGGCTGTATCTCAGGAACTCCTTAGTAACTTGGCTTTTAGTCTAGCAAAGCAATTTTACAGAGCAAAATCATGAGATGTTTGAACCTTACATAATTAAAAAAACCCTCATAAATTTAAATACAAAAATTATTTTTGTAGTCCCTACATACACCACACCAAGCAACAAGGGAACATAGAACTTCTTCCATTGCAATTAACAAAGGGAAAAATAATTTTTATATTCCATACAAAGAGTGGTTTTCTTCCACCATCCGCCCAGCAAAACCCAAACTGAATGAGCGCATTTCGCATTCTTTGTCTTCTTGAGACTCTGTGTGATACAAGCAACATATTTTAAGTTCCCAGGAAAATATTTTCTTCCAATCAATGCTTAGATTTGCTACACATAATTAATTCCCTATTCAAATGTGTAAAAATAATTTTTAAATAATGCTCATATGATTTTTAAGTTTGGAAAAATCAGTTTGCCAACTGTTCTGCTCCATACAGAATAATGCATTGAAATAATACGAACACTCAGTGAAATGCTTTATAGAGAATGAAATAGAGGTATTTTGCATCATCAGAGAATTGCCATAATAATATAATTGTTATGGGTAGGGAATCAGGACAGTGCATTAGATTAATACTTTGCCGTTTTAATCTACTAATCTACCACTGCAGAACAAAGTGACTGAACGTCACTCCATGCTCACAGCTCTAAAAGACCACAAGTGAAACATGTTAAACAGGAACCAACCCAGTTGATACTGAACAGAAGCAGACATCTCAGAAGATACCCAGCACTGGTCCTCTTTCAACATTCTCACCAAAATGGATGGCTCTACTACAGCAGGGGGTATTTTATGTTGGACTGGTGATAAAATGATTGAAAAACATGCTAAAGTAGCCCAAGATGAGTGCAATACAGGTTCACTGTCAAAGAAGTTTTTATGTGCACCACTCATACAATAGTTAGTAAAACATTTTTCCTACTGAAGCTGGTATGAAAAGATGAGAAGGATACAGTGAAAAAGCAATGCATTTCATTGTTTTTCACCTTTTTTGAACAGCTGGGAAAGTGACAAAATCGTATGAAAGGCAAAAAGAAGCTAGGTAAACTGTTTTGAAGCATTAATGTTCTACTTTAAATTACAACTATAAATTTTCTAGCTGGCCTTTTCTAACTCCAGTAAAACCATTGTTTTAAAACCATTTTTTTTTGAAGACACAAAATATCCCAGCAACTGCTGTGGGTTTTTTTCTCTCAATAATAAATATGAGTAAAGACAAATAGCAGCTTTAGTACTTTTCCTGCTGGCAAATTCCTAATTAAATACTTTAGTAGATTATCTAACCTTCATTTAATGAGGCCCTCCAGATGTTGTATCTTAAGTGAAGCAAAGAGGAAAACAGCTGAATGCTAAGCACAACATAATTGGTTATGGTCAGCTTGGAAAAGACTGCATTCTCATGTTACCATTACTACTGTAACATATGATTTTCTCTAGAAATTTTCAGTGAGTGATGACCTACAGAAAATGCTTTAACTATCTACAGTTATAATTCTAAATATACTCAGCTGCATTTGCATCACTTCTATTTAACATTAGTCTTCTCCCAAGAACTCATGTGCAGCTGTTTCTAACAGAGATTCCAGCTTGCACTTTTCTACTCTCTTCATGACACTTCCATTCCTATGATGAAGTTTGTTACTTCTAAAGAACTGTGTCCAATACAGATTCATATTTCCTTTCCTTAACAGTTAAACAGAAAAATAATCTCAAATCATTCTATTCAGGATTTTTCATGGGATAAGAATTGATCAGAAATGATTCATTTGAGATTTAAGTAGAACAAATAGAATTTTCATACGGGATGGGAAACTGTCTATGTTTATAATTGACTATCAAAAAGTGTAAATTGAAGCCCCTGCCTACATAAACATGATGAGAAGCATTTGAAACACAGAATAATATGGGGAGGGGGGGTTAGTAAGCATACTGAATTTTGTGGGAAAAATACCGAGTTTTCTTCCAGAGAAGGTGGAGTTTATTCATTTATCTTTTTAGTGCTTATTATCATTTTAAAATTAGTCATGTGACACCTCTTTGAAGAGTTCAATTATAGAATGTAGATAAAGGAAGATAAAGATATTTTCCATGAATATCCAAAAGATTTTCAAAGAAACTATGTAGTGATGGGCTAAAAGAGATTATACCATGCATAAATATTATACTGCTCTGCTGGAAAGAGAAGGTAGGAAGAGGTGGTCTGTCCTGGTGAGGGAAGGAGTCTTTTCAATGGAGTGGTCTGCCCTAAGGTGCATGTTTTTCATGTCTCTGGAAGAAGAATAACCAGGGGACAAATTTTCTTATGGTACTATTAAGGATAGTAAAATAAAGGCCAACTCTTAAGAATATCAAAAGAGTCTCATGTGATTCAGGGTCTGGGCAGTAGTACAATAGGTGAACTTTGTTTTTTATAAACCTGGACTGATGCCTATGGTAAAATAAGTACTACCTTTCCATATAAAGCGATGGTCCATAATCTGTCAATGAATTAGGAGATCTTTCAGTTATGATGGATAATTCCATGAAAACATCATCTTGATGCACTCTGTTAGTCAAAAAGGTAGACTAACCATGACGAGTTAGAAGGAAAAAAGTTTATTATTACATCACTCAGTAAAGAGATCACTGACCCACATCTTGAACGGCACAAGCTCTTGTACTCCCATGTCCAGGAGGAGATAACTGAACTAGGAAAGGTTCAGAGGAGGATGAGAACAACCAAAAGTATGACTCAATAAGGAAACAGTTCAATTTCTTCAATTTAGAAAGTAAAAAGCTATAACAAGGTACGATAAAATCACCTTTAGGTTGGAAAGGATAGGCAGGGTTGACCAGTTCACTGTCATTTGCACTCTAATAACCGAGGAGCTAAACTAGAAAGAAAAAGGTTCAAAGCAAAGAAAAGGAAATGGTCTTTCCTAAAGCAATGTAGTTAGGGTGGGATGCCCTGTCTCAAAATGATGAAATACTGAACCTCTATATATGTTCAGCAAAAGCCTAGGTAAGTTACTGCCAGAGAAATGCAATGAAGCCATTACTAAGACAGGAACATGAAGAACTGTTTCCTTTTCTTTACAAGAACACAAAAAAACGCCCAAAACAACCTCCTTTGAGATAATTTTTCCTCTTTCATTTCTCTAATTCTGCATTTTTTCTCTTTTTTCTTCAAATTTCATGAAGATACAGATAAGATTGTATATTTTCATTATTCTTTTGTATATCAGCAAGTGTGATTTTGAAAAAAGTCTACAAATTTACAGTGAAAAAGCGAATTAAAGGAAATACACATTTGAAAAATACACATTCCCATGCTTTTATTTTTTATATATGTTACCACAAAAAAAAAAGGAGAATAATGAAGGAGAAATAAAAATATGGAGTTTCAGCAGCACCTTTTTCCAAAGAAACACAAGAAATATGAAATTCTCAAATAAAGCTAGAGCATATTAATTTCAAATTTCCCATGAAAAGGTTCAAGTGCAATAAAAGTAAAATTTTCTTATTAAAATTATTTCTAAATTAAGATTTATTTTCTAGCAGGATATGCTTGCATTTGATGTATTAATATTTGAATAAAAATCCCAAGTAAATCAGGCATTTTTCTGTTTTCTACACATTTTTACGTACGGTTTATATATTTTTACCTGTTTTTCAAGACCTGAGACAATTGGATCCTCTATTAAGTTTTATATAGCCTTATATAAAAATATTCTATGAATAAACATATTTTACAAATATAATAATAAGTAGATAATGACATTTTAAATCATTTATATTTGCAACATCATTTGTGAAACATCAAAAAAAGGCAATTCTGCAGTCATTTAAAAATGACACCATATACAAGTGCTAGTAAGGGTCTTTTTGGGACATAAGAGGGGAAACAATGAGGGAAATAGTTTGATGTCTGCATTGTTTTCCAAGAACAGTGCTCAAAATATAAGCAAGCAGCCTACAAAGACAAAACTTTAATTCATTCTGACCTCTTGCATTGTCAAGTTGCATTTGTTACTTTGATCATCAGCTCTGCTGAACTCAGGCTAAACTAAAACTGCCTAGGTTTCATCCTGGTTTTTATTTCTTCTAAGCAAGCTAGTACGCAGCATGTTTTATTCCAAATGAAGATGATATATCTAGCTGAGTATTGCAAAACCTAGTGTTAGTGTTTAAGACCTGACCATTATCATGAGATAGTTTAATGTAATGCTAAATAAAACCAAGTAGAGAGTAGAGACTGCTTAGGAAACTACTCAGAACAATTCTCCATGGTGAAGGGCACCTGCACATTACCACTTTCAATGCATTGTCTAAGAGCAAACCATCTGCAAGGAGATCATCAAGACTGACTGGTTTTCTATCTGACACTTTTCAGTGAACAGTCATATTGATGTATTTGATCTATGAGTTATGCTGACATTGACTATTTGATGGAGTAATCACAGCAATCATTTTTCTGTTTGTTATAAAATATTAGTGACAGGTCACCCACACCACATGGTCTTGTTTCTGTACTTAATTGGATCATCTAATCTTGCCAGATTCTTTCTACTTTCATCAAAATCAAGTTGAGTTTTATTTCCTTAATAAATCAATTCTGACTGCACTTCTCTAATTATAGAGAACAATGTCAGGGCTAAAACTTAGCTCAGAGTGATGTTTACACATTGATCTTTATGCAGTTAAATGCATCATATTCAAACTGCCATTTAAAATTTTTGAAAAATATTTGTGACAATTTTTCTGAAATTGTCAGTTATTACTAGCATGGAGGAGGGCCATCAGTAAATAGGCTAGTCTGACAATGAAACTGGAGGAAGTATTTGGGAGTTAGTGTATGGAAGACATTTAACCAAGATTTTACAAAAAAGATCTTGCAACAAGCAGAGAATCACTGAATAATTTAAGTAGGAAAAGACCTTTAGGAACATCAAGTCCTGCTGCAAACTCAACACTGCCAAATCCACCTCTAAACCATGTTCCTAAGCGCCATGTCTATATGTCTTTTAAGCACCTCCAGGGATGGTAGACACAATCACTTTCCTGGGCAGTCTATTTTTCCTAATATCCAATTTAAAACTCCCTGGCGTAACTTGAGGACATTTCCTCTTGTTCTATCATTTATTACCTGGGAGAAGAGACAAACACCCATCTCATAAAAACTTCCTTTCAGGTAGCTTCAGGTAAAGAGCATTAATGTTTCCCCTGAGCCTGCTTTTTTCCAAACTAAACAACTCCGGTTCCTCAGCCTCCATTTTTCCCAGAATATGAATGAATGTACTTAAGCTCTCGGAGCCTTGGAAAGCAGATCATTCAGACCAGGTGGGACTCTTTTCAGAAACAAAATGTGTGAACTAAATTGAAATTATTTAGAATTCAGATTAACTATAGTCAAATTCCAAATCCACAACAATCTGCCGTGTGCATTTGAAAACTACATAGTAAAAATCAATGGATATCAAGGTGGTTACTGCATATTGACCAATGGTTTACAAACAATTTCTCAGATAAGTGCAAGTATCTCAGGACAAAATCCTTTATAAAACCAGTGCTCAGATTGTGGCCAGTTGCTTTTTCTCTAATGATAATAGCTTAGAGCCATTAAGAGATTCAGATACAGCTGTCTGGGCTTCAGTCAGAAGCCAACACTGTCTTGGAACGACTTCCACCTCTTTGTCAAAAATACATTTTTTGGAAAAAAAAAAATCATGCTTTCTTCATTTGACGTTGCTAAGTGTTATTTTGAGAGAAGAGTTTGGTGAAATATGAAAAGGTGACAGCAAATTCCTGTGCTAGGTATCAGCAGTAGATCTATTTTCACTTCCACAACTCAGTTATGCTAGTTTAAATGGCATGCTTCTATTCTAAAGTATAAGTAACGGCTAATGAAGTGCTCCAAGGAATATGCATATTAGGAATCCTCAGTTGGTACAGAAATGTAGTAATGGCCAACTGAACGATAATCAAATTTCACACCACTCTTCAGAAAACCCTATGGAGAAAGCTAAGCCCTTCTACATGACTCAAAGACTAATACCTGCAGAGAGGGCAAGCTAAAAAGCAAATCCAATGTAAAAAGCTATGGACAGAGACTTGCTCTTCCAGCTTGCTCCCTTTAAACTATGCAGGTCAAACCCAGAGTCTTACATTGCACCTTGCAGCAGGAGCACAGCCAAATTGACAGTGGAACATCGTTCCCTCGAACCTCGTTTAATATGTGATTTAAAGCCATTTGCACAAAGCATTGCACAGAATCCTGTGAAGATTTTATCTCAGTGTGACAAAGGGACATATTACTGTAGCAGGGTCCCTATCCAAGAAAGATAGTCACAATCTTCTGAGAAAACATAAAGAACAAAAAGAAATCTGTGAAAATCAGATCAGCCTGTTTATTTGACCTGCGGAGGCATGGGCCTTTTCTGCATGACAAAACACACTCTAATTTAGTGGTAAATGTATTCATTTTAATTATGCTATTTGCAAATTTTCTGCAGGATTACCATAAAAGTAATGAGGTTATGTTATTACAAGATATCTGTCATAACAGTCTACTATTAAACTATTTTATTACATTTGTGTAGACTAAAAAGCAGCAAGTAGTAGAACATAGTTAAAATATTACTGTTCTCTTGTAGATTAAATACCAACCAAAAGGTACAGTAGCCTTTATTCCAGTAGCCTGATTACCCACAAATGTCATGTGCAACAAATCACCGGCAAGAAGGATTACTTGGAACAGAATGAACTACAATTTTATCAATCATTTCTTCTGAAAACACAGAGTAATATATTAGAGTCACATTTTATGAATGTGTGTGCTGACTAAATTCCTGTTTAAAATGTTGTATTTTTCTTTGACCTTAGTACTTGATGGGCATGTACCGTTTAGTTACTTATAAAAACAAAATACCAGAAAATAATCCAAGAAGAAAATCTCTGTCAATCTCAGATTCATTATTTTGTCTTGTACTCATGAATGATGTCAGTTGACTTACACTTTAACTCATTTTAAAGGAAAATACCAAGAACCAAGACTAAAAGAAAACAAGAAGACTGAGTCGAAAGTGTTATATTAACTAGACCCTAACTGTGAAAGACTCTAGGCCTAATAGGAAAAATTAAAAATTTTACTCATGAACCAAGTATTTCATGTGTATGAGAACAAAAAGAACTAATGCAGAGGCCAGAACTGGGAGGTTTCTTGCATTGGTTTACAAATCAACAGATTGTATATAACACCTAAGAAAGCGTCAGAGGTTTTTAATGCCAAAGCTTAATATTGAAAATAAAGGCAGCTAATATTAAGCACATTTTCTGTATTAAAATATACATTTGGATCTTCTTTTATACTTTAATTTCATACCTTGAGCCCTCCATCAGTTTGTAAGCTCCTACCAGGACTCTAAAATTTTCCTCATAACAAGAAGTTTTAGAAGATTTGTGGTAAAGCTGCAAGCATCTGTAATTAAAAGGTCTTATAAATTCAGGATTTTATTTACACATACTTTGTATTTGTTGTATTAACACATAAATGGCAGTTGCATTTAGAAAAAAAGACAACGTTTTTAGAACACATAGGATTCAAAATGCCAAGGTAAGACAAGATAGAATTTAAAGATCTTTATAAACCTCTAGCTATGTTCACATCAGTGCTGCCCTCCAGACTCAGCTCCAGTACGTTGCCTTTGCAAATCTGCAGAAACACTGCTCTGAGTCCTTCGGTAACTTTTCTTCATGCCTTCTGCAAGGTCTTCCGTGTGCTTCCTGCTTATCTCAGCAGCGTAAAAACTCCTTTTAATCCTCCAAACACTCAGCCAGTGATGCTGTCCTGCTTGCAGCTCTTCAGGGAAAGGGCAGCTCCCTGGTCCTGGTCAATTCCTTCTGGAGGAAACATGACACAATAACATCCACAGATAAAGCAAGTACCATCAGTCATAGAAAGTCAAAAAAAGAAAAAAAAAAGAAAAGAAAATAAACAAACACAAACAAACAAAAAAAAGAGGGGGGGAAAAGGGAAAAAAAAAGGTTCTTCTGGTAGGTTTCCCAAATGGTAAGAAATTCACATTGCTTCATTTTGCAAATGGTAGGAAGTACATGTTACTTATTTAGCTCCCAGTATTTTGTCTGAATTCTACATTCCTCCTGCTTTGCCAAAAGGAGAGCTACTCCATCTGAAGTATAGCAAACTGGTTCTCAGCAAAAAAGCACTTAAGTAACTGTGGTAAAAATATAGATATATTTCAAAAAAAATATGCGTGCAATGTCATGCTTTTTCTGAAAAGAGGCCTTTCAGCCATTCCAGTTGTTAAAGGCGTAAACATCCATTCTTAATTTTAAAATGTATGATTCATTTTAATCAGACAGAATAACATCAGACATTCATATACAGGTCATTGAAGATAAAATATTAATCTAGAATTTCTATGCAGTTTTAGAATTTAGAAGTATTTTTAAAATAAAATAGATCTTAAAAAATAAAATAGATCTTAAAAAACTCAAGACTGTATCTGTCAGGTCTGTTCAAAATCGAAACTGATACTAGCTTACAATAAAAGAAATCAAGCTAAAATAACTAGAGGCGATGATAGGCATTGCATTAAGCATAAATGTCCTTATATTTGTATTAAATTCCATTTAAATATCATGAAACCAAACTAAAGGAAGTAGTTTATGATTAATAGTTTAGTTTAAATAGTAACACTAAGTTTTATTTTCCTATTGTGAGGTAAGGTAATGTTGACTTTTTTGTTTGTTGTACTGAAATATTGCATCCTGTAAAAATTTCACGGAAAGGTTTTACATCAAATACAGCTTACTTTATATTTTCAAAGGTATTAAGGAAATCTCAGAAACTGATTTGCTTGTAACTTATTGCATGAATTGCATGTGACTCAATTGCATAATTATGACTGAGCTTTTTGTTACTTAGGATACAGAAAAGCAGAAGTGAAAAATTAATACTATGTGGTCATTCATTAGTTCCTTTATATTAAAAACAAAGCTACAGTTGAGACTCCAAGACTCTAATTCCAAAATAATCAAACTCTTATGGGCTGAAAATTCACTCAAATCAACCTGCCAACATCCCTACGGTTTTCCCAAAGTTAAAGTGAATGTGGTAGCTCGCCTTATATCTCCATGCCTAATTTAGAGTTTATGGCATTCAGTCTGGGAATATTTTGACATGGTTACTAAGTTTTCCACTAATTGAACAAGAATGCCATCCCTTCAGGCATGTATTCTTCAGATATCTCTATAAGCACATACAACAGCTTCCTATCACAAGGTAGCAGCCCTCTGTAAACTTAGAAGCCTGAAGTTAGGCTCCTAAATCCACAGTAAGGAAGCTACTGCTTTGTGGCTACACCTGCTAACCACACTGCAATCAATGTATTCTCACCTTCTTACTTATATTTCTTTTTATCTTATCCATGTGCTTGTGTTTGGATTTATAACTCTTTTTTTAGGAGATATGGTTTGACCATCATAGATGATTATTTTGATTTGATCCTTCTTAATCTTGAGAACATGATTTCTGCAATATGGAACAGTTTGGTCAATATACTTTAAACTTCCTTCTGTAGATTCAGATTACCATTTCAAATCTTGCAAATGTTCACTTGAACATCTGCAAGGAATGCTTAAAAATTATGAGAGAAAATCGAAAAGATCTTTCATTTTTTTCCTCTCTTCAGCCATAAAATACAAGACTACTGCAGAATTAGACAATTCTGAAATTAGGCTGCTGCAGAAAGCAGTCATCTGCTTTCTCAAAGAATGTTGTTATAGGATGTTGCACACTACAACACTACCTACACGCTGTTAGTATCTGTATCTCCTGTGCTCTTATTTCACATGGGAAAATAATTCTATTAACATTGTTTCAAGTCTCTTACATGGCCAAGTTGGCATTTTTTTACGAAACAAAAAAGACCCAGAAGAAATGTCTCCTATTTATAATTATCCCTCTTAATTTGAGGTTTCTTTTCTTCATGTGGTTTACAGTACCGAGACGTCTATCACTGTTTTGTAATCCAAGAACATTGTTTCTTCTAAAAAGACTCTGGAACGCATGTTGCGAGATTATAATTACTTATTCCAAAACCTCAGTGAGATTCTTCATGCCATGTTGTTATCTTGACAATCATCTAAAACAAATGAGACCAAGCCAATTGGTCTGTGTTTGTTTGTTACTGAGGCACTCTTGAATATTTTGCTGATAAGACAATGCACATAAAGAATTATTATATTAGCTGTTCTTCGACACAGCCACAGTCCAAACTCCACAGATCTACGAGTAGTTCTTGAAACTTATGCTAATGTGGAAATAAACCCCCAAAAATTTAAGCATACAAATCACAATCCACCAATCCATTCTTTCCTCCAGATTCATTGTTTCAATTCTATTAGATATACAAAAGTGAAGCCGAAGTAATAGAGTGGCATTCAGTCAGTAAATACATCACAAAAAGTTGGCATCACAGAGATTAACATGGCAGAGGTTTAGCACCTCAGGGTCTTTGGTGTTAAAGTGAATATATGGAACTGAGCTCCTAATTTTAGGAAAAAAATTCAAACTAGTATGTGTCACTTATTGCTCCACTGTTACTCCAGGACATGATCTAATTTACTTTTTTAACAAAAGTATTTTATGCATAGTACTCAAACATTTCTGTTGGGAGAGTATTTCTGAGAGGCTGTTGCCATCAGTACCTCCAGAACTGAAACTCCCTTTAATTTCACTTAAGTGTGTTTTGAGTTCAGCTTCTTGCTTATACAGTGCTGTGGCTGTTGTGATGTAGTTTCAATCACTTCTTTGTGAAGGGCCGTGTTGACAGGCTTCTTTCTTTAGTTTTTAACCTCAACATCCTCCCCCTTAGGTGCATCGTCCACTTATACCCCCTACATCCACCTTTCTTTGACTTTCTCCCCTTCTTTCTTTCCTCTTCCTTCTGCCTTTATTTTTCTATTTAGAACACATCCCATTCAGGACCTACCTGATTACCTCTTATTTTGTTTTTGTAAATCACTGCTTATGAAATTCAGTGTTGTTCTCTATTGCCCTTGTTGCATTTAATTGAGAAAATGTTATTCCAAGATGTTGGCTAAAATTAAAGCAACCTCAACATAAATATAAGAACTTACTTTTAAGCTGCAGGAGGACTGCACACCAGGCCTAAGTTTATTAAGCAGAGCACACAAGAAGGCTGGTATGCTCATCATTACACAATGGTGGCTCACATCAGCCAGGATCTTCAGAGCCTCTTAACAGACAAACATGCTACTTCCAAGAAACAAAAAAAAATCAAATTAATCATAAATTTGAGAAAAATTGAGTTGATCTCTTAATCAAGGTGGAGAAGAAAACGCTGTCCCTTTCACTAAACACAATGAGACTGATCTGTTTGTTGCATGTGGGTTCACTTACACACAAATTATTTCAAATGACTGCACTGCTGTTGATGGAGAGTTAGTTTCCTGCGTTCATAAAATTAAGGGAGTTTTTTGCCAGGTTTACTAGGCAAATATGGAATCAGTGTCAGATCAGACTACAAAGCAGACTAGAATTTTATAAGGCTGTTGTGCTGAACAGACGCAAGATTTTGACATCGTATAGAAAGCACATCTGCCAGCTGGAGAAGTTCCACTAGAGGCACCTATGTGTCTTGCTCTGAGTCACATGCTACACAAAGCTGACCAGTGATGAATTCCTGCAGCGTATCCACATGGAAGGCCCAGGTGTAATGGGCTGGACATATGGCTTGAATCAGTGATGTACATATGTTCGAGTACCTTGTATGCAGGGAACTGGAGTGTGGAAAGAGGAAGTAATAGTGATCCAAGAAAGTGCTTCTAGGACACCCTAAAGGCAGGATTGATTGAGTGCAACCTTCCGGCCAACTCTTTTGAGTTCTTTGCCAGAAAGAGACAGCAATGGAGCATCAAGGTGAGGGAAGACACAGGCCTCTTTGAACAAAACCAGATGCCGTTGGGCAGGAAAAACATGTGGAAAAAAAATAAAAAAAGATTATGTCAGCAACAGCAGCAGCAATAGATCATTCCATGCAGATAGTGAGTGGCATGGTGACAAGCATAGTAAAAAGTAGTTATCCTGCACAGGCCTCTACAAGCTTTTTTTGCATCCGCTGAGTTTGAATCACCCATCAGCTGAACAGGACCATCCTCCTTCACTTGAAGTGACAAACTGTGAGTGATTCAACAGTTTCACATACATAAAAAATATCTAGGGTGGGCTGTTCTCAGGGGTTTTTTTTCTTTCACTTTGTTATTGAAGCCAAATTCAAAGGAATATTAAAACAAAGACAACTCAGAAAAATAAAAAACTTTATTATATTAAATTAATCATGAAAATGCAAGCATTTTATCTCAATAATTCCTGTCTTTTTTTTCATTTTGCTAATGTTGTTGAGAACTCTGATCTCTCTCTGTTATTCCAGTAGCCTTCTCATTGTAACATCTGACATCTATCAGCTTTAAAGCTGCCTGGTTATACCAACTAGTTTCTGACTTTAATGACATCTATATATTCTACCTTTATTCCAGGCCAGAGTCTTATCAGAAGACATGGAGAGAATGAGAAGGGAAGCTGACCTACCTCAGAGAACCCTGCAGATCAGGACACAAGTAGCCTGGAGAGGGTTATGTAGCTTTGTTTGTGCTTGCAGCTTCTGAGGACATGACTAGAATCCAGCTCTATAAAACAACGTATGTGTCTTAATTGCTTCCTCATGCATCCCAGTATCTGTACGCACCTAAGTCCTCAGGCCTTTAGCTTAAGGTTCTAGGGACCCAGTTTGTCCCACTACTACTACTACTGGCTGTAAAAGGAGCTTAGAGGGATTACCTCAGACTTTGATGTCTCTCAGTAAGATATCAAACACAGGACAAAAAACCTGTGGGGATCTGAACTTTGTAAAGTGGAGCTTCCTAGATTTCCACAGACCCACTGTACATACCAAAAGCTTTCTCCTTCTTGGTCAGGACACAGGGTTTAGTCAGAAGTCGCAAATTTAGCAAAGAGTTACTGGAAGTTGTGCAGGCACCACTTACCTTCTCAATCTGCATTTTAGCAAATAAGGAGTGGCATTTCTATCCATGTTTTTGGAAGGAATGTCTTGGTTGATAATGTCAACCAGTACTCTGTGTTGCGGGTCCTCATTTGCTATTGACTGTTACAGACCTGACACAGCACTTAGCACTTTATTTGCACAGGATAAAAGAGTCTTTTCTGTCTTATGTGTACCAGGACAGTTTTGGACCTGTTCACTGGCTGTGGTGAGGGACAGTCTGAGGTGTCTAACCAACCCCCTGGTACTGTACAGAAACACTCATGAATGACAGTTTTAAAAATTCTTTCAGGAATCTAGCAGCAAGACTAGTGTTTTCCACAATCATTAAATTCATGTCAGATGACAAGTCCTCTTCAGAGAAGCTGAAAGATCCAAAAAGGAAAGGTGTACCCAAACTTCTGCATTTTTGTATTTCCAGTGGGAAAATAAGGCAGTGTTCAGTTTTGAGAATAGCTAGTCTTTAGCAAACTGCAGGTGACAGTTTTGCAGTTTTCTGGCTCATCTATGCAGTCAGAAAAATCTACCAGTTTTATATTCCCACACCATCTGATCCTTGTAAGTCAATATATCTCTTTGGGGCATGAAAGCCCAATGAGATGAAGTTACTGATTAAATGAACAGCAGCAACAGGAAAAACTACAATACTACAATGGGATTTCAAGAAGAAAAGAAGTATTGAGCAAATATTATTTCACTTCCCCCCGACTATCATCTTTACTGCAAACAGGTGAGCATAAGCTCAGTAAACACAGCAGAGAAAAAAAGTCCAAGTAGTACTGTCTGAGTACCACCTAATTACTTTTCCTCTGTTATTCTTACGAATTTCCATGAAATCACTGTGCTACAATTTCTGTCTCTGCTAATGGAGAAAACCAAATAAAATTTGAAAATTATTTGAATATTAGAAAACCTTTCTCAAAAATGATATAATGAAAAGCATAGCAATCACAAATATTGTATAACGAAAGCTAAAAAGCCGAAGAGGCCATGTAGTTGTAAAATGCATCAGAAGGAAATCAGTACATTTTTTTCTAAGATACTTAGAGCTGTAACTGGTCACACTTACTGAGCAAAGCATTCTTGTTCAAAGATAGGATCAAAGCTTTATGCCTAACATTAAAGCACATGCTGAAGACCTCTCCAGGACATGTCTTTAGGAGCAAGCCAATTGGGAAAATAGCACCTGAAGTGAAGTTTAGGTCAAATTTAAATCCAAAATTAAAATCCCAAAACTTTTCCTTGGATGCTGCCTAACCCTGAAGGCAACATGAACTTTACAGTGCTCAGATTTGTTCTTGTTTGAGCTGGGATGAGAAGCTGGGCACCTTGCTTGCCAGCTTGATGGGAATATCAAGCTAGGTTTGACTCCCCTGAGAGACTCCGTCCAGTATGTGTTTGGTATTTTTTGCCTCTTGAATGAGTCCCTACTGGCTAAGCTACCTGACACAGCTCACAACCTGCAGAGTATGCCCAGAAAGCATGAATAAAGTCAAGCAGCCAAGAGCATTACGTAAAGTTGTGCCTTGATTTTAAAATCCCAGGGCAAGGGGAAATGAATGCATTTTAATCCCACTAATTAGCCCAGGGCTGTGAAACTCACGGCTCCCCCCATTCTCCTGCTGCTGCAGCTTAACGCGCGTCACACGCTGCACATGTGACCAGCTCTGGCAGGAGCGCAGGGGCAAGGAGCTCGGTGCTGCCGATGGGTAGAAAAAAGGTGCTGGGACAGATAAAACAAGGTGGAGGGGTGGATTTGGCCCACAGGACATAAGTTTGACACCCGTGAATTAACCTATGTAGTGTGAATAGAGTCTACACCTCAATATGCCTTAGTCCTTTGGCTCAGGGATTAGGATACTGAACTGGGAGAGGAGCTACATTGAGGATAGAACAAAATTTGCAAAAATTTCCCTGCCCTGTAGCTATTAGGCTGTTAGACAGGGGATTTCCTTTTTTGAGAAGACTGTGTCCTGCTCATTCTTCCAAAGAAAATTATCATCACCCTTAGACTGGGGAGAGAGGATGCAAATCTGTGGTGAACAAGTGGGCACAAATGCCTGGGCTGGGTTGCTTGCATCCCAGGGAGGGGTAGGATTTCATGTAGCTCTGCCCAGCATTTCCTGCACCAGTGGACAGGGTTTGATCCCATCCTGACATACCTAATCTTCCTCACAGGCTATACAGAATGCTAAATCTTATTTCCAGGGACAAGCACATCTTTCTCCAAGAATTCCCTTGAATTACAACTGAATTGCATAACTTTGGCATTTTTGCAGCACCCAATAGCCAGACCCAGCTGTATAAATAGGAACAGCTTAGCTGAAGTCCGTATAACTTCACTGATTTACGTCTGCTTAGATTCTGGCCTTGGAATACTGATTTATGATTTGATATCTTAGCACTTACTTTCACAGGCAACAGGTCTGCCCGTTCATGCAATCAAATGGGTATTTTTCTAAGTCATTCTTCCATTGCGATCAGTATTTCTTTTTACCTTCAGTGTATAAAAATTACTACCAGCTTTAAAAACACCATATTGTACTCACCTTGATCCTTGACAAAGACTTCTTAATTTTCCAGAATTTTGTATTTGAACCAGAACAGGAAACAGTTCTCCAGGAACTAAGCAGGTAACCAATCTGTCATTTGTATATACAACTAGTATATTAATTACACTTTTCTTTTTAATTCTTTTCTCTACTGTAATTTAAAATGCTTTTTTTTTAAAAAAAAAGCAGTTGATAAAACAAAGAATCAGTTTGAGATGACTACTAAAATCTCTCAAAATTTTTGTATGTACAATACAAATTTAAACATGTCAGTATTTAAGCCCATAAGTCACAGAACCCATCTTGAATTCAGATTCTAATTTAGGAATAAAATGGTGAAAGTATAATTATGTGGCAGAATTACGTTGAACGTAACTGAGAGTTACCAAGGATTGAATTGCTTGTCTTTCTCCACCTTATCCTCAGCCAAGTGGCAGGAAACAGCTGGCCAGAGTTTCTGAGTGCCTTTAATGAAGTGAATACTTAGTTGTTAGGATTTGGTGATTAAATGGAATAAGACTAATATTCCTGTGTGGATTTGCTGAAAGATGATTGTCCTGGAAGGAAGACAACTCTCTATGTGAGATTTAGCTAGGGAATAAACTTATTTAAAAGTTCAATTTATGGAGGAAATTCTTAAGGCTCTCTTTTATTGTTTTTGTTATTACAAAACTCCTTAAAGACACTAAATCAAGGCACAAATTAACTGATTTATTTTGGATGTCTCACCTAACCAAATACGTACAAATGGTTAAGCTAAATAAATAAGCTAAGTGAATTTATGCTGCTGTCAGGACCTTCTTAGTGTTTTACTGTAATGAACATAAAGCTCAGAGAGTTATTCCAAGAGTGGCTGTATGTTCTTCAAATAAAGTTCTTCAAAACAAAATCTTGAAGCTGCATGGTGTAGAATTCTCATTATATAGGAAATTCATCCTGATTTTGGAAGTTTAGGTATAACAACAGGCATGAAAATTAACAAAAATATGATGTCAGACATCTTGCATCTGTTTATGTTTCACTAGAGGAGACGTAAGAAATTCCAGATTCACTTTCATCATGCTTGGTACCTGCAGTTGATCTATATTCCAGATTTGCTTAACAAGAAATATTAACTTTCTGGGAATTTACCCTCCCTCTTCTCTACAGTTATAATCAATGCTTAATTTAATCCATGAAGTAAATATTATTGGCCAAATGATCAAACTAGACTTGCTATTCTTTCACACTAAAAAAAAAGGCAGAGGGTGAACCCAAACAAACCAATAAGCAACAACCAAAACCAACCAGGATAAACTAAGTTCAACCAAAAGCACTGTCAAGTCACTTTGATGTCCAGTCACATGGTTCTGATAAGAATTTAATTCTATCAAAGAGTAGATTGAATAATCACATTTGTGTTCAGATTATTGGCACCCATAAAACTATCTAATAAGGCATTTCAAAAAATTATAGTATACATAAATATCTTTATCTATCATTGACAATTAAAATTAGACGATTTGACTGTGTATATTGTCCATCCTGAATAGTTTAAATGCTCAAGGCATTAGCCGCTTCACGTTCTAAAGCCAAGAATATTCAGAGCATACATATCAAGCTTCTTTAAACATGAAAAAAATCCCTCCATTTACAAATTTATCCACACCTCATTTAAATAAAAAGGATATTTTCTGAAAATTTCAGTGAATTTTTGGTAAGATCTGCAAACCAGCACAATCCACTCGACTTTAATCATTTGACAGAAGTCTAAAGAAGTGTAACATCTAGCTACTGTACATTATAGCCTTGAGTTTGATAGTTTATTGCCTAACCTGAAATATTGAAGAACTCAGTTCTATTAGTAACAAGGCAGACTGTAAAAAAGTAACTCAGAAATATTAGTGTCAACAAATTCCAGAGGAAAAACACAAAATACTATATCTAATTGATCCTATTTTTTTTTCCTTTTGTATTTCTCAAGGCTTCCAGGATTCTGGGGATATTTAAAACATTTTCTAACAGTATTATGTTTGGATTTTTTTATGCATTGCTCAGGTCTTGTTATTTTTCTTTTTTTTTTGCCTATAAGAGGATATTATAACATATAGCTTAAATGTCCACATACTCAATTTGACCTTTGAAAACCCATTGTGTAAAACATAATTAACATCTATAAAAAGGAACTCTAAAACCTAGAGATATTTAAGCAATATATTATAGTGGATGCTTATGAAACATTAGCTGCCATTTTAATAATTTTCATCTTTTTTTTTTTCTTTTCCAAGGCTGGCATATAGACAAAGGCAAGATAAACAGCTGCCTGGGGCAGGAGATTGCTAGAGGAAACCACTGTGGGGGGAGGGTGAAAGCGAAACCAAGCACAACGCTGCTGCACACAACGCGGCTACAACTGCCCCGTTCTTCCAGATACAGCAGAATCCACAAGCCTGGCTCCCCGGAGCTGGACCACAGTTCCCCATATCAGGCACAAGCTACTTCATCTTGGGAAGACAAAACTGAATTCCCCCTAGACCTCTGTCAGCCCAAATGGATATCCCCAGGCATCCTGAAGAAATCCCTCAAATTTCTGGTGTGAAGTCCTTCACAGTTTGGCTCTCTGTGCAATTTTTCATTTATTTTTAATGCTACCAAACAAAATACTGCCTACTTAAAGCCAAATCTGAGCACAATTCTTTCATGAGCATGGGGTTTGCTCAGTCTAACACTGCTCTTTTCCAGCAACTTCAGTGGAAAGAAAAACATCTCCAGCCAACACTAGGCAGCTTCGCCCTCGGATGCTGCATCCCCTGATGTAAGGTGGTGGTAAACAGCAGGGCTTAACAGAACAGAGCTCCTTCAGCACACCACAGTGCCTCGGTTTCTAACTGAGAAAAAGTCATAGAGAGCGTAAGCAGCTGAGGTCACTGTCCTGTGCAGCACGGTGAAGCCAGTTGACAGGGCAGAAGAATTTTCCCTAAATTTGTCTTGCTTATTTTCTCAATCTTTCCCATATCCAGACAACATTTTATCATTTCTAAAAACATATGAAATCTCATTATACAGTGTCAAAGAGGCACAACATACGGCTATTGGCAAGACAGGAGCGCATTAAAGTGAGAGATTTTTAACTGTAAAACCACAGACACTACCAGGCTCAGGCCTTTTCAGGCAAGTTTAAATTGCCTTCATGTGAGAACGGCATTGTTTTTAGATAGTGGTGCTCGCCCAATTTGAGCCTATTTTACCCTAGATTGACAGGGTTTATATGGCATAATACACTTTTTTAGCGCTGTTGATTGACCATTGCAAAAACGTTTTGAAATGACTCTTTTGGTATCATAAATAGTAAGCAACGATTACCAGTCATTCTTAAATAAAACATCTGAGGCTTAACTTTCCTGAAGATGTGCATAACTAACAATCTCCATTATACGAGAGAGAAGTGTATGTGTGTGCACATGTGTGTAAAATACCAGCAGAAACAGGGATATATATATATACACATACATGGAAATCAGAGATCTGAATTTTTGCTAGTGTGATTATTAATCTCTATAGTTGGGAAGTGAGAGATCCGTAAAATTTTCTTTCATGTGATTTCTTATTGTTCCACTTTGTTACTTCTCGGATGGCATCAAGGCTTACATGTTCGTTACTTTATATGCATTAAGTCATGTCTCATTTCTCTGGAGTAGCTGAAACGTAGCAAGAGACAAATATATTCTTCTCTCTCACATAGCCTTCCTGCTGATAAATTCTTTGGTTTGTTTGCCTTCCTAGGAGTAATTTCTGGGGGGAGAATCACTGACTGGATGACCAACTGGCTCAAAGAAAGCATTAGACACACTACAAATGCTTTGGAAGAATTAACACATCTGGCAGTTTAGCCCTGACTTCTCCATATCCCTTTCCCATTTACAAAGACAACAAAATAACAAAGGCTCATATCCTGCAAATGTTAATGTAAACCAGTAACGTTAAACTTACAAATGGCTCAGTGCCTGCATTGACACTAGCTATCTGCACACAGTTTTGGACAGATATGGGAGTTCTGTATGCATAAATTTAGCATGGAGCCTTGCTGCAATCAGTTAGTTACAGCATATTGCAGCACTAACGCTGCTGGAAGAAACAAAAAGTCTCTAAATAGCTATAGCCAATAGTTGCAATCCTAGAAACTCTTACATCTGAATAACATCAATGTCACAAACTCTCCTGCTGGATTTGGCAGTCCTCACTCAAATAAGGTAAATTACTTCACCAAAGTGACTATTTATAGGATTATGTAACTCTCTGCTACTCTATTATTCCATCTTCAGTCCACAAAAAGGCATATGAAGAGAGAACACATGACAAGATATATACATATATGTAAAGCACATATATGTGTACGTTCACACAAACACTCACACATATAAACAGTCATAGTATGGATGATGAGAGACAAAAATGCCCGTTGTGTCATTTTCTTCTATCCCTTGTCACATTCAAGAAGCAAGTATAAACAAACATTGGAGCTGCAAAGCCAAACATTGAAAAGTTACGAAATCCACAAGTAAAGGCTAGTTTTTTAAACAGTGCCTCATTCTCAGAGATCTGTCTATCCAGCAGACAATCAAGTGGGATGATACAGGGCCTAAGAAAGAAAAAAGATAATCACTTCTTTGTTTCACAGTCTGACAAAAATGTTAATCGTATGAAATCTTTCCAATTCTTACATTGTGGGCAACGGCTCTGGAATCTGAATTCCAAGTAAAGTTTATCAACAGAATAATCAAAAGGGATTGTGGACCCACTGCTATGGGGAATAAGATTTACACTGCTAGTGATGTCCCAGTTATTTAGTAAGTAGCAGAGGAACTCTGAAAAACAGAAACCCTGGGTCCTAAGCCAGATTCTGGAAGTTGATGTGTTTTAGTGGCTATTGACCTTTTATGGTCTTTTCTAGTTTGTCGTATTCGACTCCTGATTTTTCCACTGCACAAGCTGTTTTCTCCTCTCTTCCTATTTTGTTTCTTCTACCTGACCTTATCCATGACCTCTTCTGGAGCCTGTCGCCACCTGCTTCAGATCCTGAAGTCCTGCAGATACCTGCCACTATCCCAGCTCTGCTCCCCACTCGGGCTTTTAATCAAGGCTGATTAATGTGTCCTTCTTCAGACTGCCCAGAAGTGATGTAGACGGCAATGAAGGAGGAATAAGAGCAGAAAAAAAGATGGTCTTTTGCCTTCAATTCTATAGTTTCTAAGGCACATAAAAGGAACCATCATTGGGAATGACATGCTTAGCTACGCTCTGAGATTGTTAGCCTTGAAAATACACAATACAGTTGAAATATACAAAGAATTAAACTACAAACTATTATATCAAGTATACTCAATGATAACTCTGCCAAATGGGAGTGTGTTTTTATAAGGAAAGCAAAAAAATGCACCTATTTTTGGCCTCAAAATACCCTCCTTCATACATTTAAATCATTTACTGTAAAGCAGTTTATGCAGCAAAGTCACACAGATTTTTAACATTAGCAAACCAAATAATTTCTTTCTATCATTGCTGGAAACAGTTAAAATGTTTTGCTGAAGCTTTCTTTTTATATAAAAGTAAGACACACAGTGTGAGGCAGACATCAGTCGTAAAATTTCTTGTCTGAACAATTACATCTAACAATAAGAAACACACGGAAATCTTACATAAGAAAATGCTATCCATCTTTAAATCGGGATCTCATTTGCAGCTCTATCTGTAGCATATATATTCATATAAGTGTTCATTTTTGAGTGCTATCTATTTTTAACCCTCTAGCTAGCATTGTTATTTCTCATGCATTTCAAAGTTTTTCTGTTTACCGGTGTTTGTATATAATCACATCAAACTCATGATCTATTTCTCATGTTAAATTCCCATTAAACTCATTAGGCCAAATTCCTATTAATAAATTCACTAGCCTCTTTTGAGTAACAGCAATAACTATTTTCACCCAAGATATACTCAATACTCATGTAAAAATGTAAATGCACTTAGAGTTCTGTGATGAGAGTGGCTTGAGATCTTTACCGTGTACTGGGTTCCTCTTCAAGGTTGTTATCTTGAATGCACTTTCTGAAATTCTGCTGCATATAATTATTCACCACTGCAAGGCCTGATTTATTGACAACTTAGGGGAAAAAAACTTATTTAGAAGGACTTTTTCTCAAATTACTATGAAGTCTATCCCATTCTTTTTATACAATAAACTCTGAATAGTTGGATAAAGAATATCTTCATTGTTTTATCCTAAGATTTTTGTTTCCTTTTGGGGGATTCTTGTAGGAGAAGCTTACAGAGTGTAACAGCTTTGCATGCATAAATCTTAAATGAATTGTTAGAAAGCCTAACCTCATCATGGCTTATCTATTATACCTCTAAATGTGTTTACATTCTTAGATAAAGGCAACCATATTCCCTTAAAGTCAACTCATAGATCTTTATGTATTGATTCATGGATTATTAGCATATTTGAAGAGATTAATATGTTTAATATGTAATTCTGTAAAGCTACAGTAATGCAATGCCACACTATCGAGGTAAAATATATTTTAAAAATATATAGTTTTTCTATTAACTAGGCATTGC
This sequence comes from Dromococcyx pavoninus, assembly GCA_033558185.1. Lineage (NCBI taxonomy): Eukaryota > Metazoa > Chordata > Aves > Cuculiformes > Neomorphidae > Dromococcyx > Dromococcyx pavoninus. The sequence goes on along the minus strand of JAUMJL010000060.1, from coordinate 2,929,741 downwards.
CAACATTATATTACAAGTTGATAGCTGTGTCTCAGAATGTAGATAAATCCTGGCAGAACATTATAAAGCTCTGGTATTGGTAGAAATGTGGTTTCTTCCTCTTCATTCCTATGTATGAACACACAACATTTCTCTTGAGACTTTCTAAATTTTAGATATTTACTTTCACAGCTTCAACCTAAGTCAGAAGAGCTACCCTTCTTTACTACCTACATCAACTGCTTGCTGTGGCAGCTAAGTCTGTATGACAAGAAACAAGAAGTCTTTCTCTGCCACTGGTAGATGCTGTTCCAGAAGTATCTAATGGCTTTGGCAGCGGAGGTGAAAAGAAAGCGGTTAGGTTAGTCTCCTAACAGCCAGCACAGGCCCAGCTCCTCCGCCTGACAGTACCTAATATATTGGTTGTTCAGTACAGTTGATGAGGTGTATACAAAAAATGCTGGATTCTTACTGATAGTTGATAGGTGGCAAGAGTTAGTTACAGCAGAACTTATTTTTATCTTTTTGAAAAAAATGTGAAATAACGTACATAAAGATACATCAGATATCACACGTTTTGTACTATTTAATTCCCAACACATCTTCCGGAGCTAGTGTCTCACACATTTGCAAGGCAGTGCTATTCTCTCTCTCTCCTCCCCCCGCCATCTTCTTCTCTCTTACATATGGGTCTTAGATGTGACCCACACACATCAAATGCAATTGCCTGACCTGATCTATGATCTACTAAACAGCTGCATCTGGAATCACACACTGGGAGAGAAGCTGTGGAACAAAGCTGGAGATGGGGGAGTGCCTCACAGTGGATTTCTGCAAGAAAAATCCTGAACCCCTTGTACTTCCAGCTCAGGACAATGACCTTCCTTATCATTTGCCCAGTGTGCTTTGGAGGCATGATCATCACAGTGTTGGGCTCCAGAGGCACCTGGCATATGGTCCTCCTCTGCATGACCTGAGATTCAGGGAATCCTGTGCATTACAGTACAAAAAAACCCAGTGTTTTAAAAAATGCATTTAACTTATTTAGCGTTTAAATTCATGCAGTTGGAAGTGTGGCTATCACATAAATATAGCTGTGGGATGTTAATTTTGTCCTCTTTTGCATATATTCTATAATCACATAATTATTTAAATGACCACACAGTTTTTTTCTACTGGACTCTTCATTCTGTACAGAAGTGGATATTAATGATAGCAATTTTCCACTAAAAAAAAGCATTACACAAATATAAATTCTTCTGTTTAATTAAATAGGCTTGCATTCAATCTGTGCATTTTACATTTTGAATTTCAGAACTGACATACTCTTATTCTCTTTAAATGCAAAAATAGTTAATTCGCAATAGGAAATTGTTAGACTTGTTAGACACTTTTCTCGGTATTAAAAGAGGCTGTCTCTCACAACTGATTTCTTACTGCGTATTCATTATATACTTTTACATTATAATATTCTAATGATAGTGTGACAATCAAAGCAAATGGAAGAAAGATGACTGAAGCTGTATTTCCCACTGACTCACATGGGTTCTTAATGCATTCATGCTTAATATTCTCAGGCATTATATAAGGGATTAGAATAAAATAAAAGGAGAAAATAAAAAAAGCAGAGACAAAATGTACAGATTTAACTGCTGTCCAATCCTTTCATTAACTTGAAAACAAGTTTACTATGGATTTAACGTTATGACTTATTATCTTCAGAATCACAAACCATTAATAAAAATAAGTTTATAGGCACACTACATTAAAATAACTTAAGGATGAATAGTTCAACTTTACCGCTTTTTTTAGGACTGGATTCAATAACAGAAATTGGACTCAGCTGTATGGATTTTTCAAGGATATTAAGGACCATATTTTCACAGACATTTTTATTGTTTCTAGTCCTCTAAAACATCCGAAAAGTTTTTTTTTTAAAGTGCGTTTAACTGAGTATTTTCTTCTGTTTATTAGTTTGTGTAAACTTTCTTTCCTGTTATGTCAATTACAGAACTATAATTTCATTCTTCCTATTATCGTTAAAAAATTCATTTGAATGCTACTTCTCGAGTATTTAACTCCCACTAAGTAAACTGAAGTCAAATTATGTGTGTTTGTAATTCAGAAGGGGGTTTGCACAGAGACAGTTTAGGGGATTCTGGTGTATAGATTTTGTAACTGTTGTATAAAAATATAAATAATTTATTTGTAATTATCAACTTTCTAAATTCACAAGAGAAAGCTAAATGATGTGTACTTACATGTTCACCAATAATATTACGCAATGCAAATTATTTCCTATGAAAAAGTCCAAAGGAGGTAGATTTTTCTTCCTCCATAATCACATTTTGCAACTCTAATGAGAATATGAAAAAAAGTATGTGAACCTCTGAAGCGAGAAATTCTAGCTTACAGACATTAACACAGACTAAACACAGAGAAATAGTAATGTAATTATGCAATCACTTTGCTGACAATAATATTCTAAAGTCAAGTGAGATTTGGCATGAAAGAAGTTAAAGAATCAGAATACAAATGAAAAACTCACCAAAAAAAAAAAAACCAAAGAAAATTTTGTGATGTGTAGAAACGTATAGAGCTGAGCACGGCACTGGGAGTTTGTTGGTTTTATTTTTTGCTTCCTGAAGAAACATGTACTGAGAATAAGATTTTTCCTACCCAGTGGAAGAACAAGCAGGAAGAGAGAAATTAAATCCCATAGCTTCCCCCATCACTCCCTCTCACCATAGCCTCAGAGGGACCAAGCCTCACCTGTGTTTCGGCAGCTGTACCCTCAGCTCCCTGCCTCCAGGAGTCAATGTCCAGAGCAACCCTCTCCCTGGGCGCAAAGCCATCTAGACTGTGTGCAGCTATCCAATAAGATATACAAAAAGTGGCAAAATGTGTCTTAAATCTGCTCCCCCTACAATGCACACACACAAATCTTGGGGAAGATAATGTCCATATGCTGGAGCCCACCTCTTCAGGAAAGTCTCTGTGCCCCTTCTCTCAAAGCAAGGTGAAGAAGGGGGGAGTGTCTTGCTCCCTGATGGGGCTGTGCAGAAAATGGAGGCAGGAGACACAGGGCTGGAGAGCAGAAGGCAGCGTGGGGCCATGGCTGCATTGCCTAGAGGCTAAGTAACTCTGCTGGGAATAGATTTCTGTCTCTGCTCCAAAGCAGGGACATTTTGGGTTTGTGCTGCGTTGTCAACAGCAGGAACAACTCCATCCCAGTGTGTTGGAGAAGGCAAGGATGACCACTTCCTTTAGGATGCTACGGTTTTAGGCCTGCTTGATGAGGGTGTACCAGCCTGAGGCCTTCAAGGATGTGGGATCAATGTATGTTGAGGTCAGATTCCAAATGCGGTTGGGCGCATTCTTGTTGTCTCTGGGAAGGCTGAAGTCTAGAAATAGACATAAGGAACAACAGCACTTGGGTGAGTTTAAGGTCTAAAAAGATTATGATCCTGAAGCTAAGTGACCTCAAGGATAAGAACCTGAACAAGACTTTTCTATTCCATTTATATCTTTTCCTCTTCTTGAAGCCCTAAGCCCCTTTACAAAGCAGGGAAGTCCTGGTGTTTCGAAGCCTGTCCTTTCTGAAGCTTCTTTTTTTTTCCCCAAAGAGCAACACAAAAACAAGGTACTGCACTGAAGCCCGGATGGTTTTCAGTGTGAATATGGAACATATGGAAAGGCCTCCACTCAGGAATCAGGTCCTAAAATTCATCCAGGCCTGTGGTAAACACCCACAATCCAGAGGCACGATAGCAGCGTTCCATATCTCTTGGTACCCATTTTAAAGCTTTTCTCTCTTTAAAACACTGCAAATGCTTTAACTAACAGGTACATCCCTACCGATGGCAGGGGGGTGGGGGCAGGTGATCACAGCAGAAGCAGCAGATATGCCCATTTTAAAGGGTATGGAAATCCATTCCACTTCCTTAAAATATGTGTGAGAGAGAAGTACTGCAAGTTACTGCTTCCTCTTCTCTTCAAAACTAGACCTAAACTGTTTCTGGAAGAATGGTGGTGGTGGATAGTGTGCTGTTAGGATGGGTGCATCTCCTTGCCAAAATCAATGGGAAGCTCTGTGCCAGATCAATGCCCTAATGTGGCCAGCAGCCAGCAGGAACCCATTTCCATGTGAGTCACCTACGAGACTGCAGGTGCTGGAGGCCTATGGAAAGTTGAATCCTAGCCACTAACAGCTAATGTAATCGTGTTGCTTGCTCAGATCTCCTTCTGATAAATGCACCCAGTTACTCCTAACTGTCTGCCTTACAAAATAACACCTCCCAGGACACCTACCTCTTCAATAGTTTTTAACCACGCTGCAGCTGTACAAGAAAATCCATTCATCAATTATAAATCAATTGAGGAAGAGAAATCTGCAGCTCGTTTGATTGCCCTTGTTGTCCCTGCAACTCACTGATCCAGCCTGCCAGGTCTGTTTGTTTATTTATTTATTTGTTTGTTTATTTATATTAATAATAGCAGCAGTAGTAGTGATAGTAGTCATAGTAGCAGTAGTTGTCAGTGTCTGACTGGATCTTTCCTTCCTTTGTAGAAAACAAGTCTGCAGCAGTAATCCATTAGCAGAGTGATCTACCCTCTAGTCAGAAAGAGGAAGAGAGGGGGAGAAAGAGAGAAAGAGAGAAGACAGAAATAGAGGAGGAGAGGAAGAGAGAGAGAGAGAGAAAGAGAGAGAGAAAGAGAGAAAAATTTATTGTATTCCACAAAAGACAATGCAGGTATGGTGGGTCAGATGCGACCGTAGTCTCTAGCTACAGCTGACTACAGCCCTCCTGCTCTGATTGCAGGGGACTTCTTTTAATAGGTAGCTATTCCCCAGGAAAAAGTGCTCCTCTCCTGTTTATGCTGTCAATTCCCAGCCCTCTCCTTCCAAGTGAAGATTTGCATTATGCCAGGCTGCTTTTAACAAGTAAAGCATTTACAAAAGTTTACTTCAGAGAGAAGGCTTAGGAGGGCTTGTTGCTTGATGGTGAAAAAACACAACTGCTTGGATAACAAGGAGGGAGTGCAGGCTGGAAACGTTAGAAAGACTGGAAAGGACTTCAGGAAATTTCATCCTCTCCGAGAAACATAGCTGCATGTACAACCACTTGCACCAGAGAGAAGGGAATTATTATATCAACAGTAATAATAACAGTAGTAATAATAATACTAGTAATAATGATAATATTAATACTAGTAATTATAATAACAGCTCCGGAGGTGAGGGGATTTTTTTATTCTCACCCGCTGAAGTAGTCTTGCAGATATTTTTCTCCTTCTTTATTAAACTAACTACTGTAAATATCACAGTATGCTAGTATTTCTGGAGTAAACGACTAGCAGGACAACTAGATATTTTCCTCTTTTTTTGGTGTTGAGTGTTCGGAGGTGACTAAATTTGCCTTGTTGAGCCTTGTAAAATCCTGACTTAATCATGTAAACTTCTGTGTAAGCAAAATAGACGAAACTTCAAAGGGTCAAAAACCCTTTAGGGATTTGCGAGGAGACGCCAGCAATAGATTGTAATCTGTCTCCAGAATTCTGGCTGTATTTGTCCAAGGAACTGGTACCAGCAAACTCTCGAAGGTAGAGATAGTGGGTTGATTCAGCCCTTATCCCCTTAGAGAGTATTGGCTTTGTGAGGCTCTAGGCAGCGCTTCAACGCCAGGGGATCTTGCCCAAACCCTCTAAAAATGAAGTACAGGAGTAATTTGAGATAATGACTTTGTAACAGGCTTGGGCAGACCTTGGACAGAAGAAGTGAGAGATGTTATCACCCCAGCATTCCTCTTAAAATGCAGTTTTCCCCCCTGCTTATTCCCAGTTATTCAAAGCTACATTAACATTCCATCCAGGGCTGCTAAACAGAATCTTAATTAGTCCTGATACTCTTGTGCAAGGGTTTTATTCATTGCACTCTTAACTAATGGTTGCTGTCAGAGTATTTTTTTCTTCTTTGGGTTCTTTGGGGATATCGTGTTCTGCTGCAAAGCATGACAGAAATGTAATGTGCATGCGGAAAAAAAAAAACCTTGCAGATCTGAAATCTTGAGACTGAGGCTGATTCTAGCCTTGTCGAATTGTTAGGACTAATGAGAATAACTTCACCAACAGATAAATCCCTGCATCTCATTTATTTTAAATTTTAATTGTACACGCTCTCTCATTCTTCCTCACCCGCCGCCCCCCCCGTGACAGAAAACATTTCGAACTTGTTAGGTTTTGAAGCAGTTCATGCATGTCCCACTAAATTTTCAATCCTCTGTATTTTGCATTAGCCACCCGTGGCTCAGTATTTAATGAGAGAGTCTGTAGGTGGAAAGAATTAACAAGTTACTAAACGGCCGGTTGCTCCGGCAGGACCTTTTTCTCTCCATTATATCACATTTATAACCCCGCTTTGCAGCCATTCCTCCCTCTGACACACACACACACCCCCGTTTCTGGTTTACACGCACACACTTGTCTCTCTCTACGCAGCTCGCCGATTCGGACTGACTCCAGTGTCAGCAAAGCGAAACTTAGGCTCCCGTAAGTGTTGTGTATACACGTGTCATTTGATGTGAACATCCCTTGAGATTATTTGTGGCTAGGGGCTGAATCGTGACAACGAACAGCCGCGACACACAACACTAAGGAAATAAATAAATAAATAAATAAAAGGAGAAGCATAGCAGGGGTGACTCGCCATCCACGCCGAACTGAAGCGACTGTTTCGTTTATCAGCCGCGGCAGAAGCCGCTATTTGCCTGTAAATCTACGTTCAGCTACACCGATCTCAGAAACGGATTTATAACACTATAAATTATCCTTTCTTTCTTTCGGGTTGCAGGAAGAAAATGAGAGGAGAGAAAAGAAAATAAAAAGGGAGAGAGAGAAAACGGTGGAGTTTTTGGAACTAGGAGTTCTGTGTTACTTAGCTGCTGTTCACCTCTGTTAAAGACTCCATTCCGTAAGCTTGCGTAACATTGATTACTCACAAAGAGTTCACAATAACTATCATGTAGCTAAACTAATTGAGACAATCATGCTAAGTTATAGTCAGTCTAAAAGGTACTATTGATGTGGTAATGCCTATAGAAAGTCAGACATGCGACTCACTACCATTTAATTGCTCCTTTAAACCTGTTATTACAATGTTAACTGGCTTAAGTATATATTGCTGCCTTTTATTGCCTTGATGTGACAAATTAAAACGTACACTCTGGAAGCGGCATTCATTTGTGGACGGAGTTGCAGGAAAAAGGGAGCCGGGCGATGTCAAACCTGTCAGGACGAATTAATTTTAAAACTTGCATTTTGCACTGCAATTCCCACTGCAGTTTTGTTGCACGGGAGGAACATTTTATATATAAAACATATAACTATTGTATATAATAGTATATACTCCTATTCCATCTCACACAGATCTAGCGTGAAATGAGCCCCATTGGACTAAAAACGAAAAGTCATTTTGGGTTCCGAAACCTCTCCTAACGCCGAGTTAAGTGGAGATACGGAGGAAAGCAGGAAGGAGGCAACAGAGGAGTTTCTACCTCGGCTCGGCGCCACACGGTGGTGGGGGAGAGAGGGGTGGGAGGGGGAGAGGGCTGGTAAAAGGGGGCTTGTCAGTGATTACCTCGCCTTTTGCTGCCAGGTTCCTGGCCCAGGGAGGAAGCGTTACCCACGCCCCAAGACTCAGGAACAAGGCAACAGACGCAGTCCCTGCGGGCTTCCCTTCTTGCTGCTCTTCTTCGTGATGAAGCTCTACCGAACTCCCGCAAGGAGGAAAAAAAAATAATGTAATAATAATTTCTTGCTTCCTCATCCCCAGGGCTGAGCAGGGTTCGGGATCTTTTAAACGCACCAGGATGCGCCTTTCACACTCCAAGGAGCTGAGCCCAGCCCCGTGTGGCAGGGCGCCTCTCCCTGCGCATCCTCTGCGGGCGGTTTAGCAAGGTCCAGGTAAATCTCTCCTTTCCCGCACGATTGTGAAAGCAGTGAGGACTCCCCCAGACAAGAAATACTGAGCGCCTTCTTTCCCCTTCCTCCCGCCACACTTCTCTCGAGAAAATACGTTAGGGGGTAAAATGTCCTGCTCACCCTTGATCTCAGGGAAAGAGGTAAGAGTTGCTGGCACCTTTATGGGACTCAGACCTGCTATGGCTGCGGGAATCGTCGGCCTCCGCTAACTTTGATCGGCCTTATTCATCCCAGCTGCGTTCTATTTGTTTGTGATTTCGCCCTTTTCCTCCCGGAATCGTTATTTATGGTCTGAAAAACGAAACGCGCCGCGATTTGCCTTTACATGGTCTCTTCTGCAAACGAGGGGAGACACCTCCTTCCTCCTCCCCCCAGCCCCCCGGCGAGGGGGTTGCCAAAAGAGAAGGGAAAAACTGTCTCAATCATTATCAAATCAGCTTTGAATTCATTACTCCAGAGCATTAACTAATTACCAGATCAGAGAGAAGAAAAAATAAATATTCCTTAAATAACTGAAGGTAATTATAACCCTGTTGTTGACACTAACGATTAATAATTGATCAGAAGTTATACACAATAAATTGTCGATTTATCTCCCTATAAAAATGCACATACTTATTACTTTTTATCCTGGGCGATATTTAAGACCTCGGGCACCGATGGTATCCCCACAGCCGCGATACGAAGAGTAGTGCGACTATTTCTTTTCTACACTTTTTTTCTCCTAAATATTGGGGAATATTTTGAAATCCCCCGTCAAGGATGACACAAGCCCGGGTGGAGCAGAGCTGAGTTTCCCTGCCAGGATGCGTTCTTGCATTTCCAAGGAGCGCCGGGACGGGCTAAGAACTCCTCCCCTCCCTTTCTTTCCTTTGAGTTTCCAAATCCCCAAAGGAAAAAAGTTAAAGGTGGCCACCACCGAGGCAAAGCGGCTGCGTCCCTCCGTCCCTGGCTTTTGCTCGGAGGAAAATGTAGCCGGCTCGGCTCGGATTGGTTGTGAACTTGTGGCATTTCCCCGTGAGTCACGGCTGGGGGCGAAGGGGGGGAGTGCTACGGGTCCAGATTGTGGGAGCCTGTCTGTAACCTGGGCCAGGGCGCTTACAGGTAAAACGCTCCTCCAGAGCCTGCCTGCCTCCAGATTGCTGCTTGCAGCTGCGAGCTGCCAGCGGATCGCGCTTTCCCTCTGTAGTTTTAATAAAGACTCTGCTTCAGAGCCGCCGAGAAATAATCAGGGATTAGATGCCATGAGTGCTTTGAATATTCACCGTGGATCCCTTTGTTTCTTAACTTATTTTGTTGCTTCTCTTTTATTTCTTTAGAAGACGGGAACATACCTGAGTTATTAGTTACTGGTTTAAAAACAAAGAGGTGAACTTCATATTACTTAATGTGCAGTATTACTGTTAATAACAATATTTTACCATCATTATTCAGTTCCTACAATTGAAAGGTTTTTTTCGACTAACTGGATCGTGAGAAGCCTGCCCAAGTACAAGCACCTGAGAAATGTCTGAACACAGAAGACAACGAATCGACCTATACGTAAATTCCGCCTCACTTTTTTTGTTTAATTTCCCAATAAAATCTTTCCAGCATCGATTACATCCCTGCCACGTTTCCTCAGCGGCGCGGTGAGACTGAACCGCAGTTAAGTGAGATGTAACATGTGATGGAGGCAGAAACTTTCAGTGATGAGAGGGTTTTGATTTTTTCCCTCATGAGGCTGGGCACGGAGGGACCGCGATGGGGCGGGCCAGGCAGGGCAGGGCAGCTCCGCTCCGGGCTGCTCCCTCTCCGCTCCTCGTAACTGTGCTACTACAATCCCCCTGTCGGAAGTTAACTGATTGTCCGTTAGGGATATGGTGCCACCAGGTAGGGGTAAATCAGACAGTGCACCTTGTTTCTTCACCTGAAAATCACCCTCCCGCCCAAAACTTGGAGACCTGCTCCTCTTGTGGACGTTTGGGAAGGCAGCCCTCTTTTTTTGTTCTTGGTTTTGTTACTATTTGTCAGTAGCCAAGATGCAAACGAAACGGGGAGAGAAACGCAGGCGCCCATCGCGCTTTGTATTAACTTTCCTCTTTTCCCTCCAAACACGAGGTGGTTTGCGGCAGCAGTTCCTACGTCTATTTGTCTGTCTATCTGTCTGCTGTTAGCCCGGACTACGAGTTACCTCCGTCTCCGTCCCTTCCCCCAGTCTCCAACCAAACAAAGGTGGGCGACGCTGTTTTTTTTCCGCTCTCAGAGGCAGTTGGTGTGCAGCTTTCTGAAACAATAACTCTCTTATTGAGAACAAATGTTGACATTTGCAAGAGTCTAGGAAAAAAGCAACCCAGAAAGTGCAAAGTGGAAAGCTACACTCTTCCTATTTGACGACAGCACCAATTCCTTCGGGATCCCACCTGAGATTAAAGACTGAATTTCAATAAATCAGCTCTAATGAAACCTCTGGCCCTGAAAAGGGGAGGGGTTGTCTTTCTCGCTCCAAAACGAGCACAGAAACGAGGGGAGGAGGTTGGGAAAGAGGGAATAAATATAGAAAGGGGTGTGAGGTTTTAATCCCAGCGGGCTGATTAGCATCGTTATGAAATAAAAACTACACAAAATAATGTATTTTTTCGTTCGTCCTTCTTTCTTGGTATAATGAAATAATCGCAGTTTGTGCCAACAATCTAGTAAAGCTACATTTTCCTCCTGCTTTCAATTTTGATTATTAAATCTCAGATGACTTTGAATATGCAGTCCTTGTTCGTTAATTTATTGTTTAAAAAATAAGTTTATTTGCCAAATCATTTGGGTGTCACCCATCTGCATCCATGAACCGTCCATGAATTTCTCAGACAATGAGAGAAACCCAAGTCCACTGGGTTTTGCATACATAGTGAATACTTAAAAGCGAGTTTTCCAAGTCTTTCTACTTTTCTTTCCAGAAAGAAATCCAGGTCTAAATACTAGCAAGGGTGGGTAAATTATGGAAATCTTTTATAAGTCTTTGGGCGTATAAACATCAAAGGAATGTCGTTAGCCTTTTTTAATCTCTGCCACAGCTTTTGGTTTTTACCAATTGAAATATACACATTGTGTCCAACAGAGACCTGGAACGTAAAACGTGGGTGGTGGGGGTGGATGGAGTAAGAGCAAGAGCAGGGACAAGAAAGTTAAGGCATCTCCCTGGACAAAAAATCACATTCCTTGAAATCTACCTAAAGTCCATAGTAAAGACTGTCAAGGATGATTACAGTAAACAGTTGTATCTATCACATGAAAAATTGGAGGGGAAAAAACTGAATTACTTCTTAGCTACTTGTCTAATTGTACTACACACCACACGCAGATACAACTGCAGTTTACCTCCGTGAAAAAAAAAAACACAGGATATTACTGGGGCAAAGAAGCATCATTCTACAAACAACATAAGCAGATGAGTAGGCCTCCAGCTACAAAGATCTTCAGTGTTTTATATTTAGCTAGATGAATCTCAGCATTTTCCACAATTACAATATTAATTTCTGCCCTACCAGTTGAAAAACACACGCATTTTTTTTAATCAGTTAGACATCTTTATGGGGCAAAATATGATGGGGAGGGGAATGAATGATAGTAATTGTGTGTGTATTTAAGAAAAACAACTTTCTTTCCCTCTATTTAATATAATCACGATGTATTTCCTGACTCCAGTCTACCATCGCTCTTTATCCAGTTAACATTCCCAAGGCTGATGCCTGAAGTATCTAAGATCACTTTCAAATGCCCTTTCTAACAAGACCTGAGCAAGAGGCCACTAATTTTCACTGAACAAAAAGCCACTGGAGAGAGATCCGTTTGTCAATATCAACTGGTCCAGCAATTTCCCATCTTCAGACACATCGGCCTATCTGAGCTGGCAGATGTTTAGACAAGATTTTATAAATTGTTCAATATCAGACCATAATGAACCCCAACTGACCATTCCAAAGCAGCTAAAAGCATTCAGGATCTCCCCTGCTGGGATCTAATAATGCTCTCACGCTGGAACATTATTAATCATGGAATAAAATAGATGAGCCTCTTGAAAAATAAGTGTATGATTGATTAAAGGGCAATCTAAGAAGCTATTATTCTTGTTTTATAACCGTAAGTTATATTCACTCAATTTATCTTTTGGGGAAAATAAATGATTGTTTGTTTCTTTTCTGAAATTATAATGTATGAGGTTTCCCATTATTTTACTAAAAATTAAAATGATTAGTTAGCTGATTTTATGAGCCAAATCGAAGTGGATTTCCAATCCAACTGTAAAGATACAGTTTACTGATATAAAGAAAAGGAGGGGAAATAATAAAAACCAGGAATTAGACTTCTTTATGTTTTTTCTTTGCATATTTTAGACAGAAGCGGAAATAAAGATAATAAAAATAAGCTGTGTCTGATTATTTTTTTTCCACTGGAAATGATGGATTTAAAGAATGTTAATGCAAATAAAGAGCAACTTCACACCCAACGTAAATAGTTTATAAGAAACATGTATGTATTCACATCACTTTGTCTATGAATATGCATGTGCATATACAAACACATATTTGCACACATGTGTGTATTTAAAGCTTAAGTATAACAGAACAACACAGAAGGAATTAATTTATGCAAAGCATATCTTTGCAACATAGCTAAATTGCTTACTCATTTTATGGTCTATGCTCTACTACTGAAATTACAGCTTTCATAATTTTCAAAATAAAAGATAATTATTTGGGGGGAAATGAATGAAAAACACCATATTGTTGCAGACTAGTCTGTTTTTATTTACAATTAGAGATATAAATTAGTAAAGAATTCTTGTTAAACAACCAAAGATTGTATAACCATCAACATTTCAAATAAAAACCAGGCAAAATTTATTTACAAAAAGTTCAGATTCCATTGCAATACAACTTGCATAAATTACTAGAAGCTTTATATCGTTACAAAAATAAATATCAAATTTGTTTCCACTTTGTAGGGACTCAAGTTCTCCAATCACATCTTTATTATCTCTACTGTATACATCTTTTACAAATAAATTTTACAATAAATCCTACCACACCTATCGAATATATACCGTGGCAATGAAGTGATCGATTCAAGATATCCTGAGAAAAACAGATCTGTTTTCAAAAGTCACACATACATTGGGGAAACTATACTATACCAGCGAACTCACATACGTCCAACAAAATTCTGGTTTAATAATTAGAGTCAGAAGGTTTAATAGTGCTCTGTGGTCTTCTTTTATACAGTGGCACAAGATGTGATCCGGATTTAGAGATTTGTTATATATATTAGCTCGGGGAGAGATGATGGCTTGCTGACTTTTTTTTCAAAGCAATTGTGACACCTACCTGTGGACCAAGGAAAAAACCAGGTCATCCAAAAAATCCTTCAATTGCACACTAACATCATTAAACTGAAAAAAAAGAAAGTAAGGCAAAATTTTTACTCGTCTAATTCCTCCAAATAAAAGAATTAGTTGAAAAATATCGGTATGGCGATTTTTTTTTTGTTGTTTAGTCAGCCCTCAATAGTGGAGATGTGAAGAGTGCCATTGCTAGCTAGGCAAGAGGCAATTCACAGATAACATATCCTGCTTAAGATGCACGTCGATCTCTAATAATTGTTCCTTTTCAATACATGGTTACTGCGTAGAAGCCTCTCTTGGAAAGCCCAATTTTAGCACTGCCACATGAGCACAAACACTTTATTTCTAAACAACAGTACCTTCAAAAAGATTTTTTTCTAAAGCTTTCTTTCTGTAACATTTAAATAGTCCTTTGCCATACACAAGCAAAGAGTAAGCAAGGTGAGGGAAGTGTCGAGTTTGAGTTTAAAATGAAGACAAACCCGAAAAAGAAAACCCATAACGAGAGATTTGAAAAAGCAGTGGAAAAAAAGAAAACAATTGTCTTACTTCGTAATCAGAGTCTTAAGTAATGAAGCAAGAAATAAACGTTAAGCAAGTCTAGAACTGTGCAGCATGTCTTAGACCTGATGCCAAATGATCAGCGTAATAGAAAATGTTCTCACTTACTTGTATTGCTGTGTGATTGCACTTCTATAGGTATGGTTGTACTCCTACTGTGCAGACTTCAGTGGGATCTGTCAAAATATAACCGTCAGTTAGTCACAGGACACAGCCAGCTAACTAGATTATACAGTGTGTCTAGGTCCCAACCCTCACCCGTGCAGAATTCGCAGCTAGGTCGTTTAAAAGGCTGGCCAGTATTTTACAACTGCCCGTATCTCGCGTATTTTGTTAGAATAAGCTGACAATTATCTTAGTGTAAAACTTTTAAAAAAAAAAATAACTCCTACAACAGTAAAAAATGTTACTCTCCACGTAATTTCACGTTCAATGTCAGCAATTACGTGAACACAAAGCTGCAAAAAGAACTTGAGAATATTGGGGAAAAAAGCGCAAAACCAGTTTGTCGGAAACAGAATAAAAAACAGGCCGTGACATCAGTGTTCCCTGGATAGCTTCGTGTGCGGTTCCCCTTCTACAAATGACTTTTAAAAGCTGTGCCTGCAGCCCGTGAGACTGATCCAAAAGTCGTCTCTTACATTTCCTTTCTCGGTTCTTAGAGGCAGGTCTCGGTACAACGGCGACATGCCGGTTTTAATCCTCAGTTTGTACCATTGCCCACCTTCACGGGGGTGGTAGCAGTGACAGTGCTCTCACTGTCTTCTCCAGAGAAGGTTTCAGTATTTATGCAGTGTCTAAAGGATTTGTGTGGGTAAGGGAAGGAGGGTGAGGGAGAAGTGGGAAAAAAGCGGCAAAACCAAGGCACCTACCTTTCTTAGAATCATAACTAGAGGGCCTGTAATGTTGTTCTAGCTGGTTAGTGATCGTTTTCAAAGAGTCACTGCTCTGCTTGTGGACAGAGTTGGCATTTAGGACAGTCTGACTTAGTCCCTCGTTTGAAGCCACTGCTGCAGTGTTGTATCTCAGAATTCCCTGGCTCTGCAGTGCGTTAAAGTTCCCATAGTTTGTATAATTGCTATAAAAAGGTGAGGTGTAATAAATATGCCTCCCCAGGAGGGAGGAGGGCGAGTAGGCAGCGCTGTGCGGGGCGGAGGCGGGGGTGGCCGAGGAGAGCGGCGTAGGCTGGCAGCCTTGGGCCAGGGGCTGCTGGCTCTTGAGGTCCGAGGTGGCGATTTCGGCCAGCGACCAGAGCTTGGGCTTGCTGGCCGGCGTTGGGGGCCCGGGGGAGGCGCGGCCGCCCAGCGCCGCCTTGCTGGCGCTGCGGGCGGCGTCGGCGTGCGGGTGGCCGAGGAGCGGGGCCTCTACAGCCGTCAGCGGCGAGGAGGTAGCGGGTTTGGCCGGTGGGTCGCGCTCCCCGCCGCCGCCGTCGTCCTCTTCCTCGTCATCCTCCTCCTCCTCCTCGTCATCCTCCTCCTCGATGTCCTCGTACTTGTCCTTGCACTCCGACCCCGACTCGCAGAGGGGGTCGCCCGCTCGGCAAGGCAGCTTCTCGCCGTCCGACTCGGCGGAGCAAGAATGGTCCGTCAGGGAGTCCACTTGCAAGCTGATCCCTGCAAGAGCCCGCCGAGCACAGAAGAAAGGCGAGGTCAGGGAGGGGAGATGCAAAAGAGAGAGGGCGAAAAGCAAGCACCGGCACCGCGGCGGGCAGGGAGACGCTAGCCATCCCAGCTTTTACCGTGCAACCTCTTTTCCAGGAGCATCCATCCTGGCTCCGCTGCCGCACCCGCACCGCACGGCCTGCCTCCTGCATGGCGACCTCCGCCCGTCGCTCCCCGCCCTCCCCGGCCACTGGCACCGGCGCAAGGACAAGAGCCGGAGCAGGGATAGGACATATTTTGGGGTCGCTTCTATTAAACGCCGCATTCCTCATTCCCCCCCCCCCCCCCCAAATCCCCACCCTCTTCCGCTTCCCCACTCCCGGGGGGGGGGGGCGACAAGGCGCCACCCTACCGCGGCCGCAGTAGCCCCATGCCCACCTTCATCCTCTGCGGAAGTTTCGTTGCCCTCAGGCATCTTCTCGGAACTTTCCTCTTTACTCCTCACCCCGTCGCCTTCGTCGTCGTCCTCATCCTCGCTCTTGTTCCGCGGGGCCCAAGTCATCTTATTCTCCTTCTTGAGCCGCCGGCGGGCGTTGGCGAACCAGGTGGAGACCTGCGTGAGGGTCATCTTGGTGATGATGGCCAGCATGATCTTCTCGCCCTTAGTGGGGTAGGGGTTCTTGCGGTGCTCCTGCAGCCAGGCCTTCAGCGTGGCCGTGGCGTCGCGGGTGGCGTTTTTTCTGTACGCAGGGTCGTTGAGCTGGTAGGGGTAGGCAGGGCTGCCGTATGGGTGGTAGCTGATGGCTCCGGTCATCCCCGTCGTATGGGCGTCGTAAGGGGAGCCCTGGACAGAACAAAACGATGGGGTTGACAGTTTGTTATTGCTGATAGCCATTAGTAAGTTGTCAAGGCGAGATCGGTGGTTATATTTGTATTTCCCTGCGATGATGTCTTGTATCCATATTCTATGAGGGGCAGAAGCAGCACCCAAAGGCCATTAAGTGGTGATTTCTCCCCCACCCCCCACCTCCTCCCAGTACACTGACACAAGCACACGCGCTTAAAATCGCCGATGTTTCAACCTTACTAATTCCAGCTCCTTGTAATTGAGTATTTCCCAATATAATTTTTGAACGCGCAAGCATTTTAAAGGCCCTACAGGTAGTGCCTTGATATCTACATTTCTCTCAAAGCTTCAAAAGGTGTTTCCTTTTTTGTTATAGAAAATACAACAAAGCCGCCACTTAGCAATTCACTGCACTAATGCATTGCAAATCCAATTTGCAAATCAGAAGATATGCAGCGTTTCGAATTGTTCAAATGCGATGTAATTAGCATTTTAATTCGCCCTTTAACGTTTAAATTGCGCTTATTTAAGTCTGCATATTGCAAGAAAAGTTAAAGTTATCGCTAAGGAACTCACTAACTTTCTGCACGTCCCTGAATCCCACAAATCGGTGAGTCACAGGCGCAACATTACCCAATATCCCGCACAGTTCACAATCTCGCTGCAACTTTCAGCCACTCGCCTACCGCTTCTCAACAGGAAAAACAACCCAGCGAGATCCTACAATCTTTTATACCACCCCGAATAAAGACTGCACTACAATTGATGCATCGTATTTTGCAAACAGAAAACAAGTAGCTTCCCTGACACTTTCCAGGGAAAGCGAACTACCCCGCTGCCATCCTCTAAGGATCTCGACAGCGGCTCCAATCTTAAATTCCGGGCACAGGTCTTTGTGTGTACGGACTAGATACGTGTCTGACTGTGTGTGTTTATGAAACTATATAACCATCTAGTTGTGCAGTTTATTTATATAGTTTATGGTTTTATTTATGTAGTTTATGCACGGAATACACACACAAGCAATTGCAAACGCTCATTTTAACTAATAAGAAAGTGAAATCTGAAACAGGGGCCACCACAACCATTTTGGGCTTAAGCGAAACTCACAGATCGCAAACAGATGCTCCTTTTCATTCCTAAAATCCAGTTAAACCATTAGCACAAAACACACTGAAAGTAAATAAACCCACACGGGGATAAAGACCGCAGAGCCTCTAAAACACCGACTTAAAAAGAAAGGAAAGAGAGAAAAAGAAGGGAAAAAAGAAAACAAAAAAAAAGAAACCCTCCCCAATCCTACTACAGCGAAAAGGAAAAAAAAAAAAAGAGAAAGAGAGGAGGGGAGGGGAGACTGAAATCATCCAACCCAACTGACTGAGACGATCTCTATTTTTTTAATCAGGGCGTCCGCACGGCTCCTCGAACCGGGGTGCGAGCCCGAATCCTCTGCCCTCCCGCACCGTGCTCGGCTGAGGAGCCGAGCGAGGCGGCGCCCCGGCCCCAGCCCTAGCCCCAGCCCCTGCCCGCCACTCAGCTCCGTTGCCGCCCGGCTCAACGCGTTCTCGCCAGCCCTGGCCGGGCTGCGAGGCTGCTCTCAGTGCGGAGCGCGGCTGCGGCGTCCGCAGCGCGGAGCCGGCGGCGGTACCGGGCGACGCGGTGTCGGGGGCTGATGGTGAGTGTGTGAGAAGAGAGGCTGAAGATGATGAGGATGAAGATGCGGATGCTAATGAAGAAGGAGAGGATTTCTCTTCGGTAGTTACCATGTAGGAGGGGAATCCCGTGGCGGGGTCTGTGGAGTACTGGAGAGGGCTGGTGAAGCCTGTGGCCGCCGCCTGGGCGGTGAAAGCTGCCGATCCCGGGTAAGGGCTGAACGCCGATCCCGACGAAGACCTGGCCAGCTCCTCGCTCCTGGGGGCAGCCAGCGCCGACGCCCCGTACGCCGGGCAGGAGTACAGAGCCAGCGAACCGGGGGGCTGATAGAGGTAACCCTGAGGATAGGACATGGCTCGCAGTGGCGTGCACAGGAGCAGGGAGGGGGCGAGGGTGACCGGCCCTGCTGCTGCCGCTGCTCCTGGCGCTGCTTTCGTGCTCTCTCTCACCCTCCCTCCCTCCCTCCCTCCCTCCCTCTCTCTCTCTCTCTCTCTCTCTCTCTCTCTCCCCGGTTGGCTCTGTGCAGTTATGTAGAGAATCAGAATTGTTATATGCTCCCCCCCATGCGCACCCACTCAGAATGAAAACAAGCAGGAGGGGAAAAAACAAAAGAACACCCCCCAAAAAGGGAAAATAAATCGAGCGGTCAGAAGTCTAAAAGGGAGGGGAAGGGCATCTGGGAAAGACGGAAGAGGAGAGGGTTAATCAAAAGAGAGAGAGGGAAAGGGAGAGAAACAGAGGGGAGAGGTGGAGTGAGAGAGAGAGAAAGAAGCGAGCCCCCGAAATCAGAAAAGTGGCTGCTGCATATAGAGTTCTCTCAGCCAGCTAGCCAGCTCCCCCAGCGCCTGCGAGCCTGTAATTTTGGGGGAAGTATAGAGCCTGAAGTGAAGAGTTGAGGGAAGGAGCACTCGAGTTTCTGAGGGACATTGGAAAACAGAGCTGTCCGTCACTGCCGCTCATCTGCATAGCGCGGCGGGCCCGCCCCCTCCCGCTCCGGCCCCGTCTACTCCCGCGGCCGGCAGGCAGACGAGGAGGCAGGCAGGCAGGCAGGCTTTGTAATGCGAGCCAGCTTCCCCGCCTGCGAGTACGCTGCTGAAGCCAAGCGATGATACTGCTCATCAGCTCCTCTCTGGACTCGCGGAGCCATGAATACTCTTTCGCACGCTCTCCATTACACTCCCGCTCCCCCTTTCTGTATCCACGCCGGGAACAAAAAAGCGTGCGTGTTATGAATATATGCATCCCTTCACACAAGCGCTCGCTTTACGCATGCACACGTATCGTAGATGTGTGCATTTGGACTCGTGTGGGTAACGCAGGGGCCAGGCTGGACGGAACTGGGCAGCGTACGAGGGAAGAGCACTTTCTAAAAGTACTGCCCTATATGGTAGAAAAGAAGAGCAACTGCTGGAATCAGCAGATCCAGGATCGCGCTGTTCCTAGCAGCGACGGCTTTACAGTTTTATAAGTTGCTACAAACAATCAAGGTCTAGTCATGGAGCGTGTTTACACATGAAGGGGGAAAAAAACCCTCGCTCATCGTTCTTTCGTTTCTATTCTTCCTGGTACTGTGCGTGGGGAAGAGGCCTGACTGGCTCCTTGCGAAGGGCTAGCTGCCTTCCCTCCTCCCTTCCCTCCTTTTGCAGTTCAGATAAATCTCCTGGAATATGATCACGATGTAATTAATTTCCCAAATAACGTAATGTCTTCCCCTGCCCCCCCCCTCCCCCCTCGATTCCTGGCCGAGGCGAAGGCACAGACCTTTTCTTCTCAATGCAGACATAAATAAATACATACATGTGCACCTTCATATTTTTTTTTTAATGATTGGTCCTAGAGGGACCCTGCAGAAATGGGCGAACTGCCCTCACTTGAGCCCTAGCCATGTCTCCCCTTCCAGCAATGATGCACGGTTTCTCCCCTCCTGGCCCTCTTCTGCAATTCTCCAGTCCCCGCTCCCCTGAGGGCACTCCTTTGGGCCCTGCCTGCCCCATCGAGCAGTTGCCGGTGGGTCGAAGAGCTCTAGGCCGCTCTGCACCTCCTGCCCCGCACCTGCGCCCCGCACCGCTGCGGCCCGGGTGGGGCAGGATGAGACCGGAAGGTAGGGACGGGGCTGTCGGGGCAGCAGGGCTCGAAGCCACCGCGCTTCCCGCAAGCCCGTCACCCGCAGCTGCACCAGCATACCAACCTGGGACGAGCCGAAAAAAAACAAAACCCAAAACAACCCCAAGGCGCTCACTAAAACCAAACCAAACAAACAAAAAAAAAAAAAGAGGAAAAAATATTCATCAATCCGTGTGTTATATTTTTTCCAGCATCTCTGAGTAAGCAACTCTCCCATATTTAACCAACTGAAGTCATTTGACGTTTGCGGCTGACTTCTTCATATAATACCTAAGGTAATTTCAGATAGGTAGGATGGGGAAAAGGCATCTGACGGGGTAGTCGGGAAATCGTCTTGCCACTGAATGAGGTGAGATGGCAGTAGCTGAAGAGCTGCGGGCTGGCAGGGCAGCCTATTGTATTAACATTTAAACATGCAGCTCGTAACAACAACAACAAAAATGCACTTCGAAAGCCGTTTTAAGAGCCTCGTGGACGCGGCTGGGAAAACGCCATATGGAAACTGCGGCCAGGTACCGGGATGCGTGTACTGTCTGAAGCAATCCGAGCTTTCCATTTTCTTTTTGTATCTGATTTTTTTTTTATTTCCTTCCCTGTCACTCCTTCTCCCCCGCGAAACCCGCATACCAGTTTACCCTTGCCCCTGAATGCATCAGTAGAGGTCTGGCCACCAGACATACTGGATTAATTCCTATCCTAATCTATCAGTTGGCCTGTAAAAGAGGCAATCCTTAAAAAAAAAAAAAACAGGTGAGGGGGAGGAGGTCAAAACCAACAGGTATTTCTTGTCATTAACTCCCGACTTCCTGATAAGAGAGTGATAAACAACTAGTAAACTCAGTGCAACAGATTACAGGGAAGACATTTGCTTCCCTGGTTGGTGATTAGTGCGCATATATTAAATAAAAATAGAAACTTTAAGAACAAGAGCTTTATATAAAACACATTCATATTTCAGTAGTTGTATGGAATAATCGATATCATGCGATTACATCTGAATAGTCAATTCCTGTGTTCTGCAGTCCAATTTCTAAGTATATAAGCTCTGCTTCTGAAAGGAGCAGCAGCTGGAGAGCTGAGAATACAAAATTAATTATAACATTATAAAGTCATACATGAATCCCTCTAAGTCAACCTGCATGCCTTGCAAAATATGCTGTACTCTTTGCATTTTCATTTGGGAAGCCAAGTCTGTTATTTTCCAGCCGGAGTGGTGTGTTTATCTACACGAATTGATTGCTTTTAGTTCCTCCTCTTCAATAATTAGTGGAACAATACAGATCGGGAATACAATGGCCGTTGTGTTTACATTATAACAAGGGATTAATGCTATTAAGTGAGTGTTACAGTTATGACCTGGGAAGAGTACTTAAATAAATACCGTGTTCCCAGGAGAATTTATGTAATTCCGTTCAGAGTGTGTGCAGATACGCACATACACATAAGCACACACGAGAGATTCAAATCTCCATATATATATAAAGACGTACACATATGCTATTCACACTAGGTATACATGCTCGTCCGTGTAAAATGTAGGTGCTATCTTTGCCTCCATCTGCGTGACTTTCCACTAGGAAAAAATACTTCTGTTATTTCGGTGGGAGGAATGCTTAAATCAGGAACAATATTCCCCTTCCTCCAAACACAAAGAGCAACAGATTACATTTATGATGTTTTAATTTGTGCAGTCCAAAAATATTGTTTTATATAATGAAACGGGGTTAATTTCGCAATCAGAGATTAATGGAGTAAAATATTATCATTTCAAAAGACAAGTTCTTGCGTCGATTTGCATAATTTTTGTATGGTTTCAGAAAGAAATAGATTTACCCACTGCAAGGAGACGGTATGTATTTTATTACAAGTACACCACTAATTTGACTCTGCACGATGTGTAGAACGAATAGCTAGTGGGGTGATTTAAATATAGCTGGCGAAGTCTTTGCGATAAACAAACTAGAAAACTGCGTCAATAGCGTTTTTAAATGTCGGTCAGTGTACGTGACCGTATTTAACTTCTTCTTGGAGTTATCTCTGTTTGATTTGAATGCCTTTCACAGGGAAGAGGTTTTTGCATCTGACTGCCTCCACTGCTGAAATCTGATTTTCCCATAGTACTACCCGTTATTAATAAAATGCCTTGTACTGTTAAAGAGTAGAATGGTGTTACACGCACTTTTTATTGGGAATTACTAGGGCAAATTAACATGCCTGCACAGCGACATTAAGACTTTACACACTGCATCTTTTTATTTGACTAATCTACTCGTTAGTTCAGCGTTTACCTTCCCAGATTTTAAGCGATGCTCTCTTCTTGTCTTCTTTAATTCTGCTTGCTCCAGTACAGTTGAGAAGGTAGTGAGATACACCATCACTACCCTCCTCCCCTCCGTAACCCCCTGTCCCTTTTAAGCTATTACTCATTGCCGCCCTGGGAGACAGGCTATGCGGTTTGTCATTTATTAGCTACATCTCCTTATACTAGTGTCAGAGGCTGAAGTTTTCGGGCGAGTGAAGTTGAAAGCCACGTCTGAGGCGATGGCAATTCCTGCCCCTGCTGCTGGAGAGCTTGCTGCGAGCAGTGACTGCCTGCCTGCCTTTGCCCAGCACTCGGGTGGCTGCGTGGTGGCCATTCACTCAGGCCCCCGTTCCCTTCGGTTTTATTAAGGTATAAGGAAAAAAAAAAAGAAGAAGAATGTGAAGGAAATCTTTCCCTGTCTCGGGAGGGTTCCCTGTGGCCCAGAGAGGCTCACACGCCTATTACCCGGACAATACCAATTACGCAATTGTCTTGACACCGGTCGCAGCAACTTTTTAAGTAGAGTGAAGTGGAACTTGATTGGGTTTGGAGATGTAACACACTGCGCAGCAGAAAGAGTTTCCTGCGACATAACCACACAATGGTCTGGGAATGCTTTCTCCTTTCTCCCATGAAATGGGGGCCCGCCAGCATCTCCTGGAGACAACGACATAAAATAATAGACTATTGTATTTAAAAATAACAAATGACACACGCACACTGTGCAAGCGGAGTTGTCCAGTTTTCTAGTAAAAGGAGCCCGGTTTACGAGGCTCTTTCAGAGCAAAATGCTTTGCAAGAACTACCTGGTGTGTTGGGCGAGCGGTTCCGCCATAGATCTGCTCACAGAGTTAAAGCAAAGAGAGGGAAAAACAGCAAGGGAGAAAGAAGTTTTCTTTCCCCATCTTCAGCACAAAATCTTTAGTTCAAGCCGTGTGTGGGAGGGGGCGCTGTGGCAATGAATTCCCCAGCGCTCCCGAGCACTGGCAGCGTAATTGTTTATGTAAGCTCCTTCCCGAGGGTTTCTTTTCATATTTCAGTCACTATTTTTATTGACAATATTATCTAACTGTCGCCCCGTGATACCTGCACTAAAAGGTGGACTGTTCGCAAGAGTTATGGTGTTATGGTCACTTCTTTTCCCCTCATGCCAGGTTTATTTATTTTTTTTTCTCCTTTTTGGTTCTACAGGAGCGGAAGAGTGCATTTCATTTTCAAAATACACTTCAAAAAGGATCTGCCCAGGGGAGCACTGAGGATTTAGACGACTTTCTATAACACGTAAATGAGCACAACTTATGAAACTTCCACCTTGTTTGTAGCTTCTTTTATTATTATTTTTTTCCCTAGGGCTCCTTCGACTTCGACGTTTTGCACTAATAACGGTCCTCGTCTTTACAAAGATTTAGCTCTCCTTTTTTTCGGACGTTATTGGGGGGCAGTGTTAAATAAAAAAAAAAGAAGAAAGAAAAGAAAACAAAAGAGGATCTCTAACAAGCAGATCTGAGGCTTAGAAAAGTTGTTTCCCATGTGTCACACTGTTATTAAGAGTCTTAATCATTTTCTGCTTAGGAAAATATAAGCAAATACGTATCCGCAAGTATAAGATAAAAGTCCTCCAAAGCTGTCCTGGAGCCTGCTATTTTCACCTGAAAGGCAGACATTGTTTCTCAGGGAGAGAACAAGTGTAAGATCCACAGGTGGGACAGTCCTCCTTCTTAAGGGGGAAAGAGAAACAAAGAAAAATAAATTAAATCGGTGTATCCCATTTTTTTGAAAGAGCCACCCGTGCGGTGGAGGCAGAGGTTCGGTGGCACCGCCACTCGCTCTCAGGGGCGCGGAGCAGCTGCTGTTCCCCACCGCTCCCCCGCGCAGACGCGCGTAGCTGCCCTGCGGAGCCGCGGGCAGGTCCGTCGGAAAGGGAAAGAGCTGGCTCTGGGTGGAGGGGTCAGACCGGGGAAAGCAGTCCCCCATCCCCGCCCCGCATGGTGCTGGGCGAAGAAGGGCTTCCCATCCCCCATCTGCGGCTCTGCTGGAGTCAAGCAGTCAATAGAACGTATTTGCCTCTGGATTTTGTACTCGGCGGGCGTGTTTTGGAAGGATTGCTGCGGAGTTAATGGATAGGCTAAATCCCTTCAGCACCTGTTACGCTTGAAAAGTGAGTGATGGACAGAGTAAACGAGAAGCGGGACGGTTAAGCGGAAGGGTTGCTTTATTTTAAGCGCTCGCTTTAAAACTGTTTCTTCAGACACAAGAATAGTGAACAAGTAGGTTTGGGCACTTTGGTGCCTAAGGAGCACTGGTAGGCAGGCTCCTGGGAGCGCTTCACCCAGAGCAGATGTGTATAAACGGAGTTCCTACTGGTACTCCCTCATACTTAGGCCGGCAGTGAAGAAATGTGCTGTCAGGTTAAAATTGTTCTAGGCAACTTTGAAGTCACTCTACCAGATCCTTTCCCCTTCTTGTAATTGCCATCATCTGTTTGATTGCTGCTTTTAACACTAGAGAGCACCTGTTCACCTGCTTTGTGCTTTTCTCTCATTTATTCATACATTGATTCACCTCTGCTGGTGTATATGTGTATGGGTATCATTCATTTGTAGAACCAGAAACACATCTCTAGATCAATCCTAGATCATTCTCAAACCAGAAAGTCCTACTTTCTCTAACCTTCCTGAGCAATGAGATGGTTTTCTATATGTTTAAAACTATGTAGTTTCCTTTCTTAGAGCAATCAACTATCCCGACTGTCTGCTAAAGAGTCATTTGAGGTTGTTGCTGTATTTCTAAAACTAGACAGAAAAAAATGTAGTCATACTCAGGAAAAAGATTACATATTCATGTGTTTAGTGATACCATGAGGTATTAAACCAAAATACATTTAAAATTGATGCAGCATAGTTCACAAACATTAAGTTAGTTTAATAATAATTTTGCATTTTCTTCCATTATTTGGTAGAGTCAAGGGCAATGTAAGTTATTAATTTCATATTTTCCTTTAAATTGATGCTATTTCTAAATAAATATTGAACTTCCAGTGTTACTTGCATTTAGTTAAGGAATTACTATAAAATTCTTCTTTTTATTATTCTTTACCTTCACAATTTACTCCAAGTTAGAATCTTTGAATTTGAGGGGAAGATTTTTCACAGTACTACTCCTTCATATATAAAGGATTAACAGGAAGAAAACATCAAATATTACTTAGAATACTGTTATGAGCAAAAACCACATAATGTTATTTCTAACTGTTAAAAGAATGCTACCTGGGTTATTCCTATAGTCTCACTGCTTTTCCTGACTTTGTAGCAATGCTTGAGTAGGCTGCAAATTGAGCCAAGTTTACAACTTTCCTTCATATCATATAAAGTAAGGGCAGACAGACCATTTCGCCTCTAGCTTTTCAACCTGTGACTGTTGATTTTAAGACCCTTTGGTCTGGGAAAAGCTGGTTGCCAATTTGTCAATGAGAAGTCTAAACACGTGCACGTTGCTCGTCATACATCTGACTCATTTCCATCAGCAAGAGCACAGAATGAAAACTAGCTGCAAAGAGGAATTGTGTCTTGAGTCCTTTCGATATCAACATGGTTTTAAAAATGACATGAACTGTTGACTTTTTTGTGTATTTCGCTAACCATAGCTAAACAGTGTGATCCTGTGTATATACTGTGTATAGATTGACCCTTCACTCTATGGAAATCTTGTATTGTTTTGCCAGTAGTAAGACATCCTAGGGAAAAACACTTGACAGAGGTCTTCTAAAATATCTACATTAAACTAATACCAACAAGCGCTAATCAACAGATTTTCTGCAGTTTTCAGAAAGACATTTTATGTTTGAAATGTAGGTTCCAGGAGTTTAAAATAACAAATCTCTTTGTTCTTACCAAGACACAGTGAATTCTTCTTTATGCAGCTCAGCCTTAAAACAGATGACCTTTTAATGAATCTCTAATAGACAAGAAGTGAAATGATCCTTCTTTTTTTTACTGTTTTTGGATGTTTCCCAATTGCTAATTAGTGAAGTCCTAGAAAGCTGTGATTCCTCTGCACTTTTGAACATGCATTTTTGAAGCTGGTTTTGAGAATGATGTGATGTCATTATCTCAAACATTAGAGGTACACAATGTTTAAATTTTATTTCTCATGCAAATACACCACCTCACTTTTTCATCTGGTACCCATTTGGTGGAGTACATGAAAGATCGGAAGTGATAAGGATGGGAAGAAAACCAACTGATTAACTAACATTTGTCTCAAATAATTCTATCCTGGGATTACCAAAATTTCTGTAGTGTTCTGATCTTTCAGTTTTTTAAAGTGTTGTATTATCAAAACAAAAATAAACCAAAAAGTTCCTTCCGCTCTCTCTTTCCCTTCCCTGCTCCTACTCCTTTTCTTTAGCTGAAATTTTCTAGAAATTAATGGTGTGCCAGACACATCATGACTTAGCAATGGTGGACTTGACTTTGTGACCTTCAGAAGGCAATTATCTTACTGAAAGAATTTTACGAGATTGTTCTTGTTGATTGAACTTCAGTTCAATAGTCAGACACATCAGATATCCTTCACTATAAGTATAGTGAGATTTCTTTATAAACTAATGAAACTTAATTCTGTAAATATACTGATTAAAGAAATTGTTCAGTACCACTCATAACAATGTATATTAGATTTTTGGTTTTGCACAAACCCAGCTAATACAATGTAGGCATTTGCACATCAGTTAATTTCTTTTTTTTTTCCCAAAGACAGGTACTTACTTCTTGTGTCTCAGTTGAATTTATGCATGTTATCAGATTTGTGAACACTATCCACTAAAAGTATTTCTATTAATTTGATTAAAAATTATCTATGAAGGGAAAAAACATTAAATCTCATCCTTTAAGAAATATGGGCTATAAAAGAAACTTTTCCCTGTAAATATGTTTGTTTCAAATATGCACATGAAAGAAGAACCAGTACACTTAACATGCCTTTTTTGGTTTGTTTGTTATATTTTTACCTGGTTAATGGAGTTGTCTCTTTCAAATCTGTTAATTGGTCTTTGTTTAACAGAGTTTGCTTAAAAAAATTATTGGTCTACATTAACACCAGAAACTCATCTGTGACTTTCTGTTGGAACTACTTTTTTATTATTAGTTTGCTTCCTCCCTTTTCCACTTTATTTGGCCACATACTGTCTGTCGGGTTTACTTTTCTTAAAGTCATTGCTTGGTATTTTGACAATGGAACATGTAGGCCACAATTGCTGCTTAGTTTTCAGGCTCACTATATTGTTCATAGGAAATCCCAGGGAAATTTTTTTTTTTTTTAAAAGAAGAAAATAATTCTTTCATCAATGATGTTCAAGATTACTTTTTAATACTATGTAGAAGATCAAGACGCCATCACACCAAGTGCAGCACAAAAGCTCAGCTAACTGGCTGTATCTTACCTTACTGCTCGTAAACAACACGGTAAATATGTCATATATTTGGGAATACTAGTGGGGAGGTAGTAATGCTAACAGATCTGTTAGTAAGTTTAGTATTATAAATAATGTTTTTCAAGTTAAGACTTCCAACATAAGTTAGAACATAAAAAAGATGACAAGCACAAAAGAATCAAAGAAAACATTAATAGGTGAATGGTTGTGAAAACAATTGACTTCTCCTGCTTTTCCAGCCAAGTGGCAGGACCAAGTGCACAGCAGGACTGAGCTGGTGTACGTAACCATGAAGAATACACACGAGGTGAAACTTTGCACAGAATGAGCCATACAACAGAGAGCAAATTAAGGACACCCACTTGCCATATTTATAATAATGACGCTTTATGCTAGTGACCAGAAAACAAAGGAAGGATCCTCATATGTTCCTCCCTGCTTTAACAAACAAAATCAGAGAATCAAAGAATCATTAAGGTTGGAAAAAACCTTTAAGGTCATTGAGTCCAACTCTGAACCCAACACTGCAAAGTCCACCACTAAACCATATCCATCCCTAAGTGCCACATCTAGATGTCTTATAAATACCTCTAGGGATGGTGATTCCATGCTTTCCCTGGACAGCCTGTTCCAGTGCTTGACAACCCTTTCAATGAAGTAATATATCCTAATATCTAGCATAAACCTCCCCTGTCCAATTTGAGGCCATTTCCTCTCATCCTATGAGTTGCTACTGGGAGAAGACACCAGCATTCACCTCATTACAACCTCTTTTCAGACAGTTGTAGAGAGCAATAAGGTCTCCCCTCAGCCTCCTTTTCTCTAGGCTTAAACAACCCTGGTTTGTTCAGCTGCTCTTCATAAGGCTTCTCCTGACTCTTCACTAGCTTCATTGTCCTAAATAAGATCCTTGAACTTTAATATCTGCAATTGGGCAAGAATGATTTCTTTAAGGACTGACTATGTTTCTGTCTCTTCATGTCTTAAAGAACATGAAAGCGTCAGCATTAGGGCTGTTCTGTCCGTTACTTTTATTGAGTGTGTTATGAATTATTTCCTTCATACAACAGTTGTGTTTAATTACTTTAGTTCATTTGTTATATTCCACTATTGATATTTATGGCAAAGCTCATTTAAACTAGTTCTTTAAGGTACTTTTGATATAATCACTTGTCCTTTCTTCGGTCTTTATAGCATGCCTGTGGGTCAGCAACCACATGAGATGAAAGTCAGCTGAGGGACAAAAGGCTGGATTCCACACCAAGAGGGGGTAGATTTTTACCTTGGCTACTATGCTTGTACTTTTAAACATTATGTATTTATTAAACTTCACAGTTAAAAATTGCATTTATGTTGTACAGGCCGTTCTGTGTGATATATTACTCTAGACCAGTAGAATAATATAAAGTAGTTCTATGAAATAAGACATATATGACAAAAACTAGTTTCAAGCATTAGAGCACATCCTGTTTCATCCTAGGAGACGTGTATAAAATGTAAACGTCATACTAACTTTTGGGTTATAACTTAAAACAACATACAAATCGAGTGCACTTCAAAAATCAGCTGTGTGTGCTGTCTGGGTGAGCACGTCAGGATTCAAGGTAAACACATCAGGACAAAATCTGTCTCAGATCACACATCCTTCATTTTTATCTAAGAAAAATGATTTAATGTGATAGCATGAAGGAAACTGTGATAATCACCAGCCAGCCTGGATGAGTAGGTATCCATACCTGTAGAACTTGCAGGAGTGCACTGTGGAGTGCACTTGCTCCACTATATAGACCCAGCCGTTGTATAGCGTAGAGTGCCATGGAAACTTGGCTGACGGGCGTACCACCCACAGATACATACAGGTGATCACAGAACTGTCATTTGAAAAAGCTGGCTGGAGAAGTTGGTTTGATGATAGGTCAGAATCAAATACCACAGAGGTGTAAATTCCTGTGGTGAAGATCTGTCTGAAGAAGCTGCTTGGCCTTGGTTTTAGGGAGTATTTTGGCATTGTTTCAAGAAGATTTCTGGACCTAACAGACACTTTCAAAGACAATGACATAACTAGAATCCTATACCTCATTGGCCTCAGTATGGTTTTGGCTAGTATATGTCTGAACCCCTGCCACAGTGGGTGTAGATAAAAGAAAACTTTTCTGAAATGTTTGACTACCTAATGCCCTGATTAAATATTTGGTTTCTAGGCTTGTGGCTACAAACAGCACAGGGCCTGAAAGCCTGTAAAAAGCCTGTCCCATGTCATTGTCTATGCTGAAACTGCTGTTTTTTTGAGGAAACGAGTGGCAAAAATTGATTTGTCTGAACCATGGGCAGAGTGTGCTCGGTTTTTGTTTGATTTAGAAACAAGGCCTTGGTCAAGTCATATGTCTTGTGCTCAGCTAGACCGCTGAAGCACTGGGAGTCTTACATGTCTGTCTCAGGTAGAGCTGAACCATAAATCAAGTACTGAAAACTGACCCATTGTCTACTGGAAATGTATGACTGCTTTGCCATACTGTTACCTTTTTGTAACTTCATTGTGGAGTTCTCTCTCAGCCTCTCTGTTGATCCTTTTTTGCTCTGTATGGGACCCTCTTCTGTCCATGGTCTCTTCTTCACCTCGAGTACTGTGTGCAGTTTTGGGAACCACAGTATAGAAAGAATGTAAAACTATTGGAGAGTGTCCAGAGGAGGCCACAAAGCTGGTGAAGGGTCTAAAGGGGAAGTCATATGAGGACCGGCTGAAGTTACTTGGTCTGTTCAGCCTGGAGAAGAGGAGACTGAGAGGGGATCTCATAGCTGTTTACTGCCTTCTCACAAGTGAAGGAAGTGAAACAGGTGCTGATCTCTTCTCTCTTGTGACCTATAATAGGACTAGAGGTAATGGCAGGAAGATGTGCCAGGAGAGGTTTAGATTGGTTATTAGGAAGAAGTTCTTCACCCAGCGGGTGGTGGAACAGCTCCCCAGGGAAGCAGTCATGGCACTGATTCTGCCAGCATTCAAGAAGCATTTGGACAATGCCCTCAGTCACATGGTGTGAATGTTGGGAGTGTCCTATGTAGGGATAGGAGCTGGACTCGATGATCCTTTTGGGTTCCTTCCAACTCAGGTAATTCCATGATTCTGTCATTCTTGGGAGGATTTCTTTGGGTTAACAGTAACCTGATTTCTTTCTTGTAGTGATACAGGGGAAGTAAATGAAAACTAAACTCTGGGACGTGAGGAATAGTAGAAAAAATAGTAGCATCCTGACTTTTGAAAAGAATTGAAAAAAAAAATACCAGTCAGAAGGGTTCAAAAAGCAAGCAGAAGAAATCAGAATTAAATAGTTGCTCTCTCAGAGACCAGCTCTGTAGCAAGGGGTATTTTACTGTAAAGATTTTTCTGGGAATTTCAGGACTGAGAGTCTTTACTTTAGCACCAAGAAAGTTGGTTCAAACGCTAATTAAAAAGAGAATTATAAAAGACCCAGCTGAAAATAATATGATGGAGACAGATCACCATGGCTTCTGTAAAAGAAATCTGTGCCTCTGTAAGCCATTCACATTCTTTTAATTACTGGGTGTGATAACAGAATAGTGAATACAAGAAGATTGGAAGACATAATTTATTTGAACTTTAGCAAAAGATGACAAAATTCACCCTGTAAATCTCATGAATTAGCTAGGTTCAGTAAATAGATGTGGACTTTCTTATCAACAGCTCCATCCGCTCAACAGGTCTCGCTGTCCTTAGTGTGCCAAGAGCTGAGAAACTTAGACTAATTTTCAAACCACACCTCATTTTTGTGGCGGTACCTTAGCCAACAGAGCAAAGTATTTGACATCAAGGTGCAACACTGATTTGCACAATGACATAATAATTGTTCTAATATTATTTCTATCTAATTTTTGTTGCTTTAATAAGGCTCATTGTTCCTCTGAACAAAAATGACCTAGTGTTTTTTCCATAAACAGTCTCTATCTCTTCAGTCTGTCATCATACAAGCTTTTTAATGTCTAGAATCATTTTGTTCATCTGCTTCTGCTTTTGTTAGCAACTTCAGCAACTAATTACAATTTTGGGCAGAGAAAGCCTTTGTTCAAGATCTTCATTCTTTACACAACAGTGCTGGAACACCCAGAACACAAGACTACCCAGAGCTGCTCCAAGAAAATAATAAAATGGCAAAGATCAAGCTTGGTATTCCTATGATGTTAAAAAGCCTTCAAAAAATCAAACTGAGAATGAGAATGAGAGAAAGAGAAGGAGAGAGAAAGAAAGAGAGAGAAGAGAGAGAGAAGGAAGAAAAAGAAAGACGAGAAGAAGGAAAGAGAATGAGAGTGAATCCAGTGAATTCTGGGTTTTTTTACAGATGAAAAAAAAGGGAAAATAATATTGATTTAACAAAAGGGAGATTTGTCCTCAAGAGAAACACTGAAAAGAATGGAAGTCCCCTATATGGGTTAATCAGCACCAGAGGACTCAGTTGATTGGAAACAGAGCTGACACTTTTTATCACAGGGACATAAAACTGATTTTACCTGGTTTACTTTCCAACATCCTGATGCCTGCTGTGGTCCAGGTTTACTAGCCAGCATTACTAGGTAGGGACAGCATATCTAACCCTTATTGACCCACTTGCACAGTGCTTTTTGTTGTGACGTAGAATCATACATACCTGGTACTTTAGGAGCATGTGTGGATTCAAAAGCAAAGTAATTTTTTTCCTGGGGTGTGATACTAAAACTAACAAACTCACCTGTCAGCTGAAGATGGCGCATCTGTATGGCACAGCAACAAGACATATGGCTTAGCACTTCAGATCAGCATTAGCTGAAGGTTCTCTTCCACCAGCACAGATTGACGTGCTTGTAGAAAGGACTGGGAACATGCAAAAAACCTCTGTAGGCTCAGTTTGTCCTAAAGGCTGCAAGTTTTCCTTTTCTGCTTAACCTCCCAGATCTTCTTCTTAATCAGGAGAGTCCTTAGCCTGCAAAGGGAGTGTCGCATGTCCTTCTCCTTGTCCTGAAAGTAGTTTCAGTTCTTAAATAATTGAAATCTAGTAGTGATACTGGCTCTGGCTTTGTTGCCTCTCTAAATCCCAAACAGGAAACTTTTTTTCGGGGGATAATAACCTACGGAATAAAAACAGACAGTACGTTGAGCCTCTCTGTAAAATAAGCTCTTAAAATCACTGTATCTGAAGTTATCAGGTAAGATTCCCATCTAACATAATTCAGTTTACGAGTAAAGAGACAATTTATGATAGCGGAGAATTTGACCCATAATTGTTCTGGGGGAGGTACATGTGAGGCGATCACAAGATGTGTTTCCTGGAATGTCTGGTACACAGGCATCTAAGAAAGACTGGGCAAAAGGAGGGGAGAAGGAATGTAAAAGAAAATGGAAAATAATAAAGAGCAACAAAAACCATTCATGACATATCTGTTTTTAATTTTTCTTCTTAACAGATCTGGGTTTCTGGTAGGCTATTCTGGTTATGACTAAACTAACTCTTCAGAGGCATTTCTGCTCTATGTGGCCAGAAAAAGTTCAGTGCTTACATGCTTTTTATTTCTTAATGTTTGCTTGTTCATGAAGCTGAGTGAAATTTTTCAACCATTTTTTTTTTGTCAACTGAGGCAGAGAGATACCAAAACATTTTGTGAAATTGTGTTAATTTTTGTTGAGTACTTCACTTTGAAAAGAACCTTGTAATTTTTTTAAATAATCAAATGTTTTATTTTTGACATTTTTGTAAGTGAAGCATTTGAATTTTTTCATTTGAGATGACATTCCATTTTGAAATTTCCTTTCAATTTTTTAAGAAAAAGAGTTTTAAAAGGTTTGAACCCACATAAAATATTTTGGATTGCATCAATTTGCATGAAACTATGAAAAAAGAAAATGGTTTTCAATTTGATCCAACACAAATCCTTTTTTTTTCTGAACTGCCAATGAACCAAAATCCATTTTTCCCCTATTTGACCTACTGAAAATAAATTAAGAGTTATTAAGTAGTTGTAAATTAATATATTTTTTCCCAATTTTCATACACCTTTTAGAGGACATTTTATGGTACGATTGAAATTTAATTCACTGCTTCACAGTATCTATGTCACTCATGTATCTCTAGTGCTGAGGAGCAAGACTTGGGTACACTTTTGGTTCTGCATCGTGTGAGAGGAGAGATTGGGCTTTGATGATGATCTAGGCTTTTATCTTACTGCGAGCTCTCTGAAATGACCAAAGGGTCTTTTAAACTCAGAAGAACAATTTGTATAGAATAGAAACAAAAACGTTTAAATTTATGAGCAAAGAAATATTTTTTATCTCTGTGAAAAAAATAAGTTTATAAACAGCTTCACCCACTCTCCATCTGGGTGGTGTTAGGTGGGTACTGGCTTCCAGGTTTGGTCTCAGTCAACTCAGTGACTTTTTGGATTGCAGCAAGCTCCACACAATCCTCTCTGATCCCTAGGAAGTTTTCTTGCTGTTGCCAAGGGAGTCTGGCTGTGCATATGTTCCCTGCTCCTTTCATGAGCCTCTCTATGAACAGCAGGCTCCCATCTTCTCACTAGGGCTCCCATTCTCTTCATCTCTCTCTGCTACACCCCAAAGCCAGGGAGCTCCTCCTCCTCCCACCCCATCCTCAAGCATGCTCATCTGCTCTCCAGGGAAAGGAGGAATCTCTGCTCCTTCCAGGGGGTCCATCTGACCTAGTCACTCCCTTTTTAAAGGAACATGACATACAACACAGAGCAAAAAAATAAAACAGATGCTGTCAAAAAAAACCCCAACAAACCAAACCAAAACTATTCACATGCCAGGAAAGAAAACCAGCACATCTTCCAGGCTTGGTTCTCTCAAACCCCCATCACATGGACTCTTAGGCCCTCCAGCTGTTTGTTCTCTGTGTGTGGAGCAATGAGACCATGTTCCGCTAACTTCTGCACAAACTGGCCGAGATCCATCAGATTTTTTGATCCAAAGCGTTTACCCATTTCCAGATTGCAACTTGCTCAGTGCATTTCACATGAGACACATGAAAACAGAGGGAGTAAGTCCAAGATTGTTTGTTTCTCTCTCATGCTCATGAAAATCGCAAGGGCTGCATGGCCATTAGTACCTAACATGGCAGGCCTATGAGCTGCCTAAAATCCTTATGCTACCATTCAGAGGCTTTTGTCACTGTACTGGACTTCTTCGTGTACAACTATCCTCCACCAAAACTGTGCTAGTTGCAACTGCCTATGTAGCAAGCCCAAATCTAAGTTCTCTGCATCAGCCCAGTAAAATCTGAGAGCGCCTTGATGTCTCCACGGACTGCCCATGACTCGGGCCTGTAATTTATGGCAGAGTCGGAAAGAGAGCAGGGTGAATTTGAGAAACATTTTGAACATTTTTACTGCTGTATCTCATTGTCTTGCTATGTTCAGGTGTCTTATTTTCCTTCATGGAAGATTAATGGAACTGACTGATGATGGTTTCATGCAGTTTAAGGCCAGAAAGGATTATTAGATGATCTTAGCCTGACATCCCATGCATTACAGGCCATAAAAGGTATATGCACTTGACACGGTGCAGTGCCATACAGAGATACCTGCACTACCTCTGGACAAATTAGCTCAGATACAGGAAGCAATAAAGCTGAATTAGACTGGGAGCAGTGCTGAAAGCAGTATGGCTAACATAATCCAGGCATGGCAGCTCGCAGCTGCAGCTGTGTTGACTCCAGTACCCAAACTGTCATTGCCAGAAGTGGCTCTGGTGCTTCTAATAAATTTCTTCTACCAAGCAAACTATTTAGATTCAATCATATCAGAATTAGGGACACTAAGCTGAGCACTACAGGAGAGGTGAAGACCATGGCGTCACTGGCTGTAGGTGATTTCTCCACCAACACTCCTCACTTGTTATGATGAAAGCAATACCCCTTTAAATCTCTGCCTGGTCAGAGGCTTGTGTGCGATGACCCACACCAGTAGAGTTTGGTTTCTTCTGCTGAGAAACCTCTGGCACAGCCCAACTCTGCCTGTGGTCTGTGTGGAACAACCTGGCAGTTCATCTTTTTGGCTTAGAGCCTTGTTTAACTGGCTTAATAGCTGAGATCTGACACTTAAGGCAGTGTATGCAGGCAAGACTACCTCTCTGCCTCTGTATATCCACTTGATTTTTCATGGTTTAGACATCTGCAAGTCATATCAAGGCTGTTTTTCTTTTGGTTTTGTAGTATACTTGCACTGGTAGTTGAGGTGATTAACCCCCTGTATCTTTAAGCTGATCCTTTTGCTATAGCTTTCTAAAGCAGAACCTCTCACATTGTAGGTAAAATTTTCATTCTTTATTCCCAAGCACATTACTTGGTAATATATTCATCTCATTAAATGAAATTTTTGGGGGTGTGGCTTTTAAAGTAGATCATTTTGATCATTCTTGATGGTCCTCTTCATTATCTACCTCACATTTGTTTTATCTGTAAAACTTATTAATAAAAATTTTTGTACAATCTTAGATGACTGGCACACATGTCAAATAATAAAAACATAAAAAGAAATTCCTAAATTATTTCCTTAGAAACAGGACTACCTAGTTTGAGATCTTTTGGTGAGCTAGTTTCAACCCGATCTGGGTAATCTCTGTGGATTTCGAAGTGTCCTGTTCTCTAGAGAAGTCCAGGTTTATTATAGTAAAACTATTTATTAAACTTGTAATCTTGACAAAAATGATTGTTTGGCAACAATTCTTTCAACCAATCTTATCTGGAAACTGAATCCTAGATTTAAATTCTTCTAACTAAACCAAGCTGGGTGAACCTTCTATTAGAATTGTATTGGTATAGGGAATTTTTCAATACCTTGACAATTCCCTGTTTTCTATATATTTACAAAAATGTAATAGTGTTTGTTCAAAAGTCTGTAAGTGGTTTCTATAAAATTTTTGCCTACAAAATATTTTCATAAGATCTATCAATTTTAAACTGTACCATTTTATCATATGTTTCCTCATGTACCCTCCCTTTGATAGTGACACACTCTCATTCCCTGGCACTTTATTGAAGGTATATGGTACAATGTTCTGTTAAAATGATAATGCAAACATATTTACAAAATATACATCCCTGTTTACTGTTTGCAACCTAGAGTAAGCATACATAACCTAGGGTTTTTCTTGATCCTCTATGTTTAAATTCCTTTTGTTATTATGTATTGTTGTAGCCATGGTTATATGAAGATATATTTAGTTCAAATCTTGCAGGGAGAGGGTTTGTTTTTCACTAAATCACCAGATGTAACTGGAAAACAGACAAGCTTTGGATATACAGCCCTTCAGGCTGAATATATTTCAACTTGTAACTTATAATACTTTGTTATTTACTCAGATTTTGAATTAATATTATATATTCTATTTGG
The DNA here is from genome assembly GCA_033558185.1 of Dromococcyx pavoninus. Taxonomy (NCBI): domain Eukaryota; kingdom Metazoa; phylum Chordata; class Aves; order Cuculiformes; family Neomorphidae; genus Dromococcyx; species Dromococcyx pavoninus. The sequence goes on along the minus strand of JAUMJL010000060.1, from coordinate 2,892,496 downwards.
TTTTAAATCTTGTTTTAACTAGGATACCTTATTTTTTAGTATAATTTGTTTTACTTGTCAATCATACTTTTGGGTATCCAGGAATTAATTTTTTTACATTTCCCATATTTTGTCAATACTTACCACTTCAAAAATGTGATATACCAATGACTATTTCATTGTACAAGACACCAAAAGTTAGCCAACACAAAAATCATATATATGGATATATATGTGTATACATATATATATACACACGTAGTTTGCTGATATATTTGCTCTGCACAAGGTAAATGCAATCAGATCATGATATCTATATCTAAGAAACTATTTGCTTTATGGTAGCAATTATCTCTTAGTTCATTTAAATAAGATCAAAACTCCTCTTTTTTGAGTTCAGGAGTTTCTGCATGAAGATATTATCATTTATTATTTTTAGAAATTCTGGAAAATTTTGTGATGCATGAGAAGATGAGCAAGCATCTTCCGGCATGAAGTCATCCCTATTAAAATTTTTAGCTTTGTAACACATTATAGGCAGATGTTAAGGAACAGTACAGGCTGCAATCTACAGTGAGTAGGTTTCCTACAGGCCAGTTGTTCTTTTTTTATGTAGAAGTTTCATCCATAACATTTGCCTCCCATTCAGAGCTATCAGAAAGAACTAACGGTCTTTGATGTGACATCCCTGTCCGTGTTCTTTCGCCCCATTTTATCCTTATGGAAGAAGCTGGAAGTATGAAAGGCTGTTTTAGTCCTAACAACCATCTTATCGTATTTCCAGTACCAAATGCAAAATATTCCTTCTCAGGCAAGAGCACCTCCAGCTGTTATTTTTATTATCTAGGCTCCTCTTACTAATAGCCCTTTTGCCTACTTTATCATGTGGTGGATACCATAAAACTGGTTTAAACGCTTGAGTATATATACTAAGATTATCTCGTTACCACCCTCTGCCTTCATGGTTACATTAAGAGCAACCTAGTATATCACCTAGAGATTATTCCTTCTACTACTGAGATGATATCCAATAGAATCAGACAATCTGCCTCTTTCTATGGTATCTGTATACTGCACTGAGTACATGTTTTTTCTCCTTCAGACTACTGCTAAAATTATTTACAAAGAAAAGGCAGAGGCAGTGGTATAAAAAGACCTTAAACTTTAGGAAATATAATTTTCAGGTTGCTGGAAAAAGGTAACAGTTCTTACAGAATTGCCCAAAAGGAATGGAGAAAAGAGAGAAAATTACTGATATTGACCAATAATTGCAATCACATTTTTCCATCAAAGTACATTTTACCAAGTTAATAGAACTACAAGGGAATAATTATGTAGAAAAATAAAAAGGAGAAAATTCATCTCAGTATTCATAATGGCACAAAAGCATGTATAATCACAAAGCAAAAGAGCCCCATCATTACAGAGGCACATGTAAAAGCACACGTTAAAGCAGTTTCAGCTTCATGAAGGTGCACATTAGTCTAAAAACAAGAAAAAAGAAAGGTTTAGTTTTTAGAAGGTAGATACAAAGTATGATTTTTTTATTATTCTCCTTCCACGCAGGAAATAAAAAAATAATAAAATAGCAGGAGTAGGATATATGTTTCTTCTATTGGCTATGTAATGGCATAGACATGCCTTAAAAGCCCATGGGAGAAATGTTTGAGGGGAACTGCTGAAGAAGAAACCCTGTAACAAATATACAGATTAAAAATTCAGACCTTATGGATTATTAGGTGGTGCTAAACAACTGAATTGTAGCCAAATCTAGCTGTCTGGGACATATTAAGGGGGATGCGAAACATCAGTGTATCTGTTGAGTACTGTAATTGGAATGGTGATGCTTCTGAATAAGAAAAACATCCATGTTGGTCCTTACCTTCTTCCTCTATATTTGAGGTTGGTGTTTCTATTCCATGCCCGTGGAAACATTCCACAGTTCCACTACACTCTGCTCTAATTTTATCTCCCATATCTGTGCCATTCACATGGGGGACAGTTATAGTCAGGATCTTGCACTCAGTGAGTGTAACAGCTGTGCAAACCTACTGTTTCTTTTAGCATCTGCAAAAGGCAGGGCATGAGGAACAGGGAAGACTGTGTGTGCTAGCAAACACTGCTATCGCTAACCTCACCCTCTTTAAGAGCAAAGCATCCACCTCTGTTCTGAACTCATTGTGAATGACGATGCCACTCTAAATTCCTGTGTTGGCAGGGTAGTTCATTCCCTGATATTGAGTTGCAGTTGTAGGACACGATTTCGCTCTAAACAAGTAACCTTTACATTCCTTTTCTTCTGCAAACAATCAATCGAAATCTAAACATGTGCATAACAGAATATAGTAAGAACAGAGCTCTAAATTTAGAAGTTGTGCATTTGGGATTTCAAAGCTGCTTCAAGTGCTGTTAGTTCTTTTGGCAGCCCAGATTTATGTTGATTACATGAGGGTTGCTGGAGATGTTTCTTAGTGTCTGGACATTTTTGCATGTGCTCTGTCTGTCTTGGTTTCCTGCATGCCACAGTCTTCAACTGAATGTCAAATTTCAGTTGCAGCACTGAAATCATAATTCCACACAAATTCTAAAGGGCCAGAGAGAGTTGTATTTCATAGCTTAGATTTCTGCAGCAATATGGACTTGGTATTACAAACCATGTAACATGTGACTGCTGTTGAAGGAAGGAGGCACAGCTGGCAGCTGCGTGGATGAGCAAGCACATTGAAAGAGGACATTTTTCAAGCACTGGTTGGGAAGAGTGAAAAATATGCAAATAGTTTCTTTGGCAATGTTTATTTATTTATTTTGGAGCTCACCCCATTGTTTATCATCATGATGGTTTTAGACAGATCATGTGTTGTCGTTACTTTGTGTTTTGAAGAAGGGAGTATAAGAGTTGCTACCCACCTCACTTATTAATTGCAAGGGGTTGTAAACTTCAAAAACTACACAGTTTATCATATCATATGTTATGCCTTGTATAGGAGAAATTTTTTCATCCCTGAAAAGTTAGACAATAAATAGACAATAACATACCATAATTTGTGACAGTCAGAATGTCTTTGCCAGGAAATGTAATGACCATGCTGGGCAGATCATTTGTGCTCTCCAAAAGCAACCTGATTATCGAATGTGTGTGCTTAAATAAGCATTTGTGAATGCCTTGCAGTGTAATTATTCCTCTTCTATGCTAAATGTAGCAAATGAAAGGTCCATTCCATTTCTTTGCAAACCTCCTCCATCTTGACCTGGGTGTTTTACCTTGTTCAGTCATATGCTGGATTTAGAACAACTGATCAAAGATAGGTAATAAAAAATATATTTCAGTGACAGCATGAACCTTGTAATGTCCAAGCCTTGTACCAAACCTTGCATGTATTCATGGAAGGTTCTCCTTCCAGGAGTACTTAACAGGAGGAAGTGATGCTCTGTGGACCTTGGTATTTCTCACAGTACCATTCTTAAGGCCTTTGGTGGCAGCAGAATCAACCGCTGGCTACACAGCAAAATCAGCTCCAGGGCATGGTGTAAAACAGCACTACAATATTTCAAGTCCAAACAGTGAGGGCAATTAATGTACAATTAGCAGTGCTTTGTTAAAAGGAAGCATGACAGCAAGATGGAAAACTCTTCTTTGGCTAGAGCTGGCTCAGATATTCTTATGGGCTGTACAGAAAACTGAATTTTCTTTCCAGTAATGGGATGCCAGGGCCAGGAAAAGGGTGGGAAGTCTTGCAACAAAAGTCAGAAGGAGAGGGGGAAAGGGCAGAATTAAATAAAGAGCCGAGGGGAGAACCTTGGAGTGTTGAACATGTTTTTTTTCTCCTGCCCCAACAACATTTCTCCTTTGGGCAACATGCTCCTACAGAAGACAATGTTTTACTTGCATATCGATCACTGGTTCCCTGGACAGAGGAAAATAGACAGCAGATCCCTCCAGGGGATTGCCTGCTTCGCTGTGCTTGCAGCTGATCATGTTACGTGGTGGGGAATTCATCTCATATCATCATATATCATATGATTTACCCTATCCTATCCTGTCCTATCCTATCCAATCATCACAAAGTGCTGCTTTCTATTGATGGCATACGTTTTTTAATTTAACCTGGCAAAACCATCTGCCTTAAAATTCTTCTGGCTGCAAAAACTACTGTCTGTGGCTGCCTGTGGCAGCTGACTGGAATATTCTTTTTACTCTTTAAGTACTACCCGGGGTATTGGAAGCAGATCTGAAAGAACCAGTGCTAGTAAGCCCAGCAGATGCCTGAAGCACAGTGTATTCATCAGTTGAAGTTGCCCTTCCGCCAGTTCATGTGCATACCTGGAAAGGGGTACATTTTCCAACAGGGGAACTCGCCTCTGCCCTGCCCTTCAGGTCTCACTTCTTCAAGGCAGCTAAGGAAATTACTTCCGAGGAATAATACATTAACATGTGTTTTTAACCTGGAACAGATCTGGATCTACTAATAGGTGTGTTATGAAACTCACGTGTGTGTGTGTGTATAAGCAGTTCTCTGGATGTAATTTGTACAAGAAAAGCCATGGCTTGATTCTTCAGTTGTATCAGTCTTCAGTTCTTGAACTGCAGCTTGCAAGAATGAATTTACAGAGGTGACCGAGGGAATTAAACCCATCCGCTTTTATTCATGCTCCCTCTTACTGTGAGTACTCCCGCCCTCATAGGGCCAGAGCTGGGCTACACTATGTCCTTTGTCTTGCTCCCCTCATGATCAGGCCTCTGTTCACTCCATGCTTGTTTGTGAGAAACCTCATTGACCAGTGAGCTGAAAACATGGTCTGGAGACTTGAGATAGTACCAGGTACATTAATATGCGAAACTCTTCACAAAACAGAGGATTAAAGGACAGATCCCTAGCTTCCTTTAAGAGTGGAAAAACCAACTGCTGACCAACAGCCACCATCATAGTTTTTTAAAAAAAATATTTCTCTGCTTTTCAAAAAATGCAAGTGTCTGGGAATTAACAGTTACGTCTCCCACTCTGGTGCCCCTCTGCACATAACAATCTCTTTACACCTGTCTCAGGCACCTCCCATCTTCTGTCTAAAAAAATATGTACAAAGGTCAAAATAACAAATTTCTAAGAGGCTGTTGGAAACAGAGCATTTAAATAGGAAATGGGGTTTTATAATCTGTGTTTGCCCTGCTCCCTGTAAGGGCAGAAGGGTTTATAATGGTAAAAGCAGGAGTCAGTAGAACCTTACTATGAGACCTGTCTCTAAACTGGAGGCAAATGGGGAGAAAATAAAGTAGATGCATAGAAATTGCAGTACAGAAATTACATGAGAATTGTGTTGCAGCTGAATAAATAGGGCAGCATTGCCACAGTGTGTTCAATACATTGAATTTCTCAGCCTGTGATGCAGCACAGGGTACCCATATAGCTAACTTCTCCTGTCTAGCTGTGGTTAGACCTCATCCAGCTCATACAACAACTGACTGAAAACAAGCATGAGCAGTGGCAGCAAGAGAAGGACACTGAAGTATTCCTTGGCCAAGTCTTTTTTCTGAACAAACAGGTGAACCGAGACAGGGGGTACTTTAATTGGTCCTTTTGGTTATTTTTCACCAGGAATAAATTGTCAGAGATATTCTGGGTCTGCTATAGATGCCACCTCAGGGCCTCCTGACACTGTGAGATTGCCGATTATACCAAAAGGACTCAAAGTACTAACAGGATGGAGTGCTTCACTTGAAATATGCAGGGGAGTGAAAAGTCTCTGTGGTAATTTTTTTGGACACAGAACAGAAGACTTGGTATTAACAAGAAAAGACTGGTGAACTAGATCTCTTGGATTAGAAGCTGATGGAGTTTGTATTTCAGGGGAAGTGACTAGAAAATCCTCTGAAGAGAGGTTACAGGCGAACAGAATTACACGGTTTAACACAAGCAGTTTCTTGCACCTTTGCTCCAACACTTGCTTCCTCCACTTGTTTGCTCTGTACCTCATCCTCACATCTTTTAGGTAGCAATTATAGCAAAGGATATTAAACTTTATCAGCCTAAAGTCCAGTTAATGCCTTAGGCTATTTGAACAACATACCAAACTATGCCCCCTCCATAAAAACACTATTAATAATTTGTTAGATGTGTTCTTGTGCAGCGTTATTCAACGTGAATGAAGGATATCTTAAATACCCTTCTGGAGACAAAGTAAATACTGAATATATTTACCCCTAAAAGGAACTGTCGTGTATTTATTATGTACTCAATTACATTTTAAAAAAATAATATCATCAAAGAGAAGCCTTTTAATTTCATGTTAACATATATATTGCCTTATCATACAATAATTTTAATGCTTAGAGCAAAACTACTTGGTAAATATTCTTGCAATGCTATTACATAAAAGGATGTCTCCAAATGACTGCTGGCTAATTTATGAAAACTGAATAGCTTAGTGCTAATAATTGTTCTAGCTTTTTAAGGCCTGTATTCACAAAATCTAATGTTACATATTTTAGCAAGTTTCATTTCTGTCTGGTGCCTATGGAGAAGAGTAAGCCAAAGGTAATCTATATCCCATAATGTTGTTGAATAAACTCTCTTCTCAATCTTCTCATAAAGTAATAGATTTTTTTCTTGCTAGAGATACAGAAAGGGAAAAGAGGGGGGGAAGTAAAGAAAAGTTGTACAGAAACAAATACGACTGTTGCAGCTGTCATTCAGAAATATTTTATATTGTTTTGATTTTTGAGGCTACTTTGGAGTCTTCGAAAGTATTGAGATATTGTTTAATCAGTTGTATGTCTGTATGCATTTTAATATCCAGCCACAGAAATTTATAATTTTCTCATTGTAGGACCTATGTTAATAACATTGCGGTTGCCACTAAAATGCCTTTTTTTTTTAACTTACATCTCTGTTAAATGATATTGAACTTCAGCCTTGATGCTGCACTCGGAATCATAGAATGGTTTGGGAGGGACCTTAAAGATCATCCATTTCCAACCCCCACTGCCGTGGGCAGGGATGCCTCCCACCAGACCAGGCTGCTCAAGGCCCCATCCAACCTGGCCTTGAACACTTCCAGGGAGGGGGCATCCACAGCTTCCCTGGGCAACCTGTGCCAGTGCCTCACCATCCTCATAATGAAGAATTTCTTCCTAATGTCTAATCTAAATATTCCCTCTTCTGATTTAAATCCATTCCCCCTCACCCTATCACTACAAGCCATTGTAAAAAGTCCCTCTGCAGCTTTTCTATAGGCTCCCTTTAAGTACTGGAAGGCTGCTATAAGGTCCCCTTGGAGCCTTCTCTTCTCCAGGCTGAACAATCCCAACTCTCTCAGCCTGCCCTCATAGCAGAGGTGCTCCAGTCCTTTCATCATCTTCATAGCCTTCCTCTGGACCCGTTCCAACAATTCCATATCCTTCTTACGTTGTGGATTCCAGAACTGGACAATACTCCAGGTGGGGTCTCAGAAGAGTGGAGTATTCTTCTTTTGATGCAGCCCAGGGTACCATTGGCCTTCTGGGTTGCGAGTGCACAGTGCCGGCTCATGTCGAGCTTCTCCTCAGTTAGCATCCCCAAGTCTGTCTCCACAGGGCTGCGTTCAATCACATTATCCCCCATCCTGTATTGAAACAGTGGATTGTCCAGACTCAGGTGTAGGACGTTGCACTTGGCCTTGTTGAATCTCATGGGATTCACACAGGTCCACTTCTCCAGCTTGTCCAGATTCCTCTGGATGACGTCCCATCCTTCTGGTGTGACCAGTGCCCCACTCAGCTTGGTATCATCTGCAAACTTGCTGTGGGTGCACTCAATCCTACTGTCAATATCATTAATGAAAATATTAAACAGCTCTGGTGCCAGTATGGACCTCTGAGGGACACCACTTGCCACAGATCTCCATCTGGACATCGAGCTGTTGACCACTACTTTCTGAATGCAACCATGCAACCAATTCCTTATCCATTGAACAGTCCACCCATCAAATCTACATCTCTCCAATTTAGAGAGAAAGATGTTCTGGGGCACTGTGCCAAAAGCTTTAGAGAAGTCCAGATATATTACATTCATAGCTTCTCCCATGTCCACTGATGCAGTTACTCCCTCATAGAAAGCCACTAGGTTGGTCACATCGGACTTGCCCTTGGAGAAGCCAAGTAGGCTGTCTTGAATCACCTCCCTGTCCTTCATGTACTTTAGCATAGCTTCTAGGAGGATCTGTTCCATGATCTTCCCAGGCACTGAGGTGAGTCTGACAGGTCAGTAGTTCCCAGGGTTCCCGTAGAATCATAGAATAGAATCATAGAATCATAAGGTTGGAAGAGACCTCTGAGATCATCAAATCCAACCGTGCCTGTCTCCCTACTAAACCATATCCCTAAGAAACTCATCTACCCGTCTTTTAAACACCTCCAGGGACGGAGACTCCACTACCTCCTTGGGCAATCTGTTCCAATCCCTGACCACTCAGTGAAGAAATTCTTCCTATGTCCAGTCTAAACCTGCCCTGGCACAACTTGCAGCTGTTTCCTCTCATTCTGTCACTCGTCACTTGTGAGAAGAGAGCAGCACCCACCCTGTTACAACCTCCTTTCAGGTAGTTGTTAGCAGTGATGAGGTCTCCTGTCAGCCTCCTCTTCTCTAAGCCAAACAACCCTGCTTCCCTCAGTCTCTCCTCATAGGGCTTATTCTCCAGCCCCTTCACCAGCCTCGTTGCCCTTCTCTGGAAGCACTCCAACACCTCAATGTCTTTCTTGTAGTGAGGGGCCCAGAACTGAACACAGTACTCGAGGTGTGGCTTCACCAGTGCTGAGTACAGGGGCACAATCACCTCCCTGGTCCTGCTGGCCACGCTGTCTCTGATACAGGCCAAGATGTCATTGGCACTCTTGGCCACCTGGGCACACTGCTGGCTCATGTTTAGACGGCTGTCAACCAACACCCCCAGGTCCTTCCCCTCCAGACAGCTCTCCAGCCAGTCTTCCCCAAGCCTGTAATGCTGCATGAGGTTGTTGTGACCTAAATGGTCACATTTGCATTTTAACATAATAATTTGCACTTTATATTTCATCATATAGAAATGGGATTTTGCTATACTCAGTTTACCAAGGAAGCTATATTGCGTTCTCAGCTACAGGCATACAAACATGCCATTTAGATATATATCCCTTCATCGACATCAGTCATTAGCTTCTTGACATGATGACTAGAAGGTGATTTTCCTAGGGAAAAACTCATCAGAAGTGTTCGTAATTTCCTCAGATGCAGCAAGGAGCTACATATTTTGTGATACTGTTAAACTGCTTTTGAACACTCCCTTGGCTTATCACAAAAGCCTAAACCACCCCAGTGTCAAATAATGCAGGCTTAAGGGAAAACAGGAGAGCCCAGTATCAGTACTTTTTTAATAAGAGTATTCTCACAATTCCCAACACAGCATAACATGGAAATTTCCTAAGCTGAAGTACAGTCCTGACAGTTAATTGTTATTGATGGATTTTTCTTCCATGAAATTGTCTGATCTTTTCTTTCTTACTTATAATCCAAATACATATTTAATATCTGGGGTTTGCCATTTTACCTACAAATCTTTCAGTGCTATCTTTTCCTTTGGTAGTTTTCTATAGTTCACTTTACTATTCTAAATACGTTAGTATCACCATATCAAACCTATTACCTAAATATTCATTCCTTTTCAAATGATTGGTTAGCACAAGTCCCTTTAAGACTCCTCAGGTGATTTTGTTTTGTTATGAACTGTGACTACTTACTCTTACCACCTTTTAAAAGATTGTTTATCCATTTAAGGACCTTCCCTTAAAAAGCCTTGAGAAGGAGCTTTGCTGAACTTTTGGGTGTTTGAGAAGGTAGATGAATTAAAGCGTCCACATAGATTTGACTTCATCAAAAATTCTATAGGTCAGTGAGCTTGACTACCCTTCACAAAAAATAGTTTCTTCTCCAATATTTCATGTTTAGTCATATGCTCATTAATCAGAAACCCATCTTCTTTATAGGTTACATGATCCTTATCCTTTATCAATCGCTGATTTTATCAGAAGTAACTATTTTCAGATTATTGATAGAATGATTAGAAAAGAAGGGACAAGAACTGATCAATTTCACAATTCATGCTTTCACTTAACATTTCAAAAGGTTTTTCATTCATTTAATGACTATTACTTAGGCTACAAGATTGGTTTTATTTCTTCATTAGTATATATAGTATCTCTCAACTGTAAAAAACCCTCTCCATTGCTTCATTCACCACTGGTGACCGGCCGCCAACTGGATGAGACACCATTCACCACCACTCTCTGGGCTCGGCCATCCAGCCAATTCCTAACCCAGCACAGAGTGCTCCCATCTAAGCCACAGGCTGCCATCTTCCCTAGGAGTCTACTGTGGAGGACAGTGTCAAAGGCCTTGCTAAAGTCCAGGTATACCACATCCACAGCCTTCCTCTCATCCACCAGGCGAGTCACATGGTCATAAAAGGAGATCAGGTTGGTCAGGCAGGACCTACCCCTCCTAAACCCATGCTGGCTGGGCTTTATCTCTTGACCGTTCTGCAGGTGCCGCGTGATTTCACCCAGGATTATCTGCTCCATGATTTTACCTGGGACCGAGGTCAGGCTGACAGGTCTGTAATTACCTGGATCATCCTTACGGCCCTTCTTGTGGATGGGCATCACATTGGCCAACTTCCAGTCTTCCGGGACCTCTCCAGTGAGCCAAGACTGCTGAAAGATGATGGAGAGTGACTTAGCAAGCTCATCTGCCAGCTCTCTCAACACCCTAGGATGGATCCCATCTGGCCCCATAGACTTATGAGGGTCCAAGTGGCTCAGCAGATCTCTAACTTCCTCCTCATGGATTGCAGGAGGGCCATATTTCACCCTGCCCCCATCAAGCACTTCAGAGGGCCAACTGTCAAGCGAGCTGACATCCTTGCTGTTGAAAACTGAGGCAAAGAAGGCATTAAGTACCTCAGCCTTCTCTGCATCTTTGGTTACTATATTTCCCTCCACATCCAACAAGGAGTGGAGGTCGCTGCTGCCCTTCTTTCTACCATTGATATATTTATAAAAACTCTTCTTATTATCCTTAACAGAAGTGGCCAATTTGAGCTCCAACTGGGCTTTTGCTTCCCTGATTTTCCTCCTACACGACTTAACAGCATTTTTGAACATGACGTGGCTTACGTCCCCTTCTTTCCAACGACGATACATCCTCTTTTTCTTACTTAGTTCCTTCAGAAGCTCCCTACTCATCCAGGCCGGCCGTCTGCCCCTACGACTCTTCTTACAACACATGGGGACAGCCTGCTCCTGCGCCTTCAAGATTTCATTCTTGAAGTGTATCCAGCCTTCCTGGACCCCTTCGCTACTAAGAACTATTTTCCAGGGTACTTTCCTGACCAGTTCCTTAAATGATCCAAAATCTGTCTGCCGAAAGTCCAGCATCGATGTTCTGTTCCTGGCTTTTCTTTTTATATTGTTTAGAGAGAACCTGATTATCTCATGATCACTACACCCCAGACAGCCTCCGACACCAACATCACCCACCAGCCCTTCTTTGTTTGTAAACAGCAGGTCAAGAAGAGCCTTACCCCTGGTGGGCTCACTCACCAGCTGCGACAGAAAGCAGTCCTCAATACACTCTAAGAACCTCCTGGACTGCCTCCTCTCAGCAGTGTTAAGTTCCCAGCAGATATCCGGAAGGTTAAAGTCTCCTAAAAGAACAAGGGCAGCCGATCTAGAGGCAGTCTCCAGCTGCTTAAACAATAGAAGATCCGTCTCCTCCTCCTGGTCAGGCGGTCTGTAACATACTCCAACCAGGAGGTCAGACCTGACTGCCCCTCTGACCCTTACCCATAGGCACTCAACCTGGTCATCACCGATCTCGACTTCAATAGCATCCAGGGTTTCCCTAGTGTAGAGGGCCACCCCTCCACCCCTCCTCTCACGCCTGTCTCTCCTGAAGAGCCTGTAGCCTTCCATAGCAGCACTCCAGTTATGAGAGTCGTTCCACCACGTTTCCGTGATAGCAACTATGTCATAGCTCTCCCGCTGGACCAGGACTTCCAGCTTCTCCTGTTTGTTTCCCATACTGCATGCGTTTGTGTACATGCACTTCAGTTGGGTTACTGACGACACCCTTTGAGATGGCTCATCCTCCACAGGAACATCTTTGGTGAGCCTAGTTTAAAGCCCTCTCAACAAGTCCTGCCAGCTCCTGAGCTAGAATCCTCTTACCCTTTGGAGTTAGATGAGACCCATCTGAGTCAAGCAGGCCAGGTGCTGTAAAGGTTTCCCCATGATCAAAGAATTCCTCTGCCGGCACCAGCCCCTAAGCCATTTATTAACCGCATATATTCTCTTGTTCCTATCTGTATACATCCCTGCCACCGGAGGAACTGAGCAGAACACCACCTGTGCTCCTGCCCTATCCAGTGACCGTCCCAGCTCCTGGAATTCCTTTTTAACTACCCTTGACCCTCTTTTCGCTAGCTCATCACTACCAGCTTGTACCACCACAAGCGGGTAATAATCTGATGGTTTAACTAGGTCTGGGAGTCTCTTGGCGATGTCGTGTACCCGGGCTTGGGGAAGGCAGCAGACTTCCCTATGAGTTGGGTCCATCCTACAAATAGGGCCCTCCGACCCTTTCAGAAGGGAGTCTCCCACTACAATGACCCTCCTTTTCTTTTTCTTACTTGAAGTCCTGACCTGTCTGACGGGCAATGTGAGGTTAAGAGCCTCCTCGGGTGAGTTCTCTGTCACACTATCCTCCACCTGAGCATCAAATTCCAACACCCCAAACCTGTTTTGTAGGGGTAGTTGGAAAGGTGGCATTTGAAAGGGAGGTCTATAACCCCCACGAGAGCAGACCTGCTCCCAGTCCTCCTCACCAACCAGGTCACTCCCCTTATCCTGTTGATGAGGAATATGGCATTCCTCAGCCTCCTGGGGAGGATTACTGGGAGGAGAGAGGGTTCTACTCCACCAGTCTATCTCCCTTTCACTCTCTCGAATACTCCTCAACCTCTCCACCTGATCCTTAAGATCTGCAACCATAAGGAGCAGATCTTGAATCTGTTCGCACCTCAGACAAACTTTTTTGGTATGGTCCTCAGGAACCACAAGTAGGCTTAGACACTCCCTGCAGTCCCGAGTCTGGGCAGCGGCGTCCCGTAATAGTGGTTCCGTTTGGATGCCTACACTCCTGGTGGCAGAGGCTTTACCACGCCTGATCACCATTGCTGCAGGGGAGTGGGAAGTCAACTACCTGTTAGAGAGTGCCTGCTTGCCCTGCCTGCGCGAACTGCCTATTCCGTGACCCTGTGTACTGTGACCCTGTTTGCCCGCCCCTGTTCGCCGCGCTCCGGTCGCTGGCGCTCCCAGGGAGATGTTTAAATGCCCCGCGGCTTCTTCCGGGACCGCCCCCCTACCACGCGGTCGGCCCACGTGACAGTTGCCGCTTCTGGGGTTCAGAGAGAGTCGCCCTGCCGGGGTCCTCTCCTGAGCTTTTGCCTTTTGTGTTGATTACTTGATTAATCTGTGGTCAGTGTCAGGTTAGAAAGTCTGTAATTGCTGTGGTCTTCCTGTTTATTTTTCTAAAATACGGACACAATAATAACTTTATTCCATTTGGAGGACATTCTCAGATTCCCAGAGTTACTGAAACATAGTCATTATAATCTAGAGAACTCTTTGGTTAGCTCTTTTGAAAAACTGCGTATTTTCTAGAGTTAGTGATTTAAGAATGACTAGCTTTAACAGATGCTGTGTAACATCCAGATAATAAATTTTCCAGCAGAAAGAACAGTTTTACGTTCTTCTATTAATTCTTGTAAGTTCTGTCATTTCCATTTTTCAAGTTTTCTTTGTTTCCTAATATTCCAAATATCTTGTCTCATTGGTGATCAGGTGATAGCAGAGTGAAATTGTGCTTCAAAGAACCCTTCAGGTTCAATGACTGTCATTTATGCCTAGTGACAAAGTACTGATGAGTAAATCTAGTATTTCCATCTACTGAAAGACTCATGAACTTTATTTTTGGTGTATAGGGAAAAATGACATTAAGAGATCAAAAAATACAATTTATGAGGAGGTGAGGTGGTGGGAAATCCTGCTTCTGGAATGATCGAGGTAGCATAGCAAAGAAACACCTTTTCTGTTAGGAATATCACTCCACAAACTGGAAATGATGTTGTGGTCAGAGCTGAAGATTGAAAACAAAGCAGCAAAATGCTGTCCTGGAATGTTCTCTGTGTCTTTGTCTTAGGGTTTCTGGAAATGACTCAGATGCCTAAACACAGAGTTCAGAGAATGCAGGGAAGCCCTACACAGAGGAGTAAGATCTAACATGGGAGCCATGACACAACACAGAGAGAACCAACACAGCTAAGACCCACACACTTCTGGAGCAGCAGCTGATGACCGGAAAGGATGATGGAGATAATCCGAAATGAACTACATTTAGACACACTTGCATTGCTGTCGTTTTGCCAGGCTGGAAAAATGACTTAGATTAATGGTGCCAAAGGTATTCATTAATTGTGTTTTTCCTCAACTTTTAGATTTGTACTTGACCTTTTGAGCTCTCTTAACTCAGAAGAGCAGACAAAAAGTACAACTGAAGGTACAAAGCAGTGCATTGTACTAAGTACCTACTTAAAGCATCTTAAATATGTGAAATGTTTGGAAAACTTTCATCCTAGATACTATCTATAAAATTAGTCACCAAAATGCTAAAACACATTTTGATCAAAAGACTTGCAGAAAAGAATAGTAGATTATCATTCTTCTACTGATTTATATTTAGTTTGTGACACAAAGTAAAATAATTTCTTATGCTTGCAAACCCATTGACCTGCTTGCAAATTCAGACTAGTTGTATTTCTGCTTCTGCAAAAATCTTTTTGCTGAATATGGGTGAAAGAGTTCTGTCCATAACAAATAGTATTTTAGTTTATGGGAAAGAATCTGAGATAAAGAAACTCTGAGTAACTTGCCAGAAATAGAAGTTACTGCCTCTAGAGGTAGGGAATTTGCTATCAGGCTTTTGAAATCTTACTAGTTGCGTACTGCTGGCTTGCTGCAAAACTGCCTGTCAGTAAAAGGAGAAAATGAATGCAGCAATGTTTTTGTTAGGTGGGTACATAGAGTATGAAATATGGTTTATTAATAGGTTTTATTTTACTAGATGAAAGCCTGGATCATGCAATGGCAGTTGGAGAATTATTGTGCAGACATTTTACCAACTTATCAAAGTTTCTCAAATTTTACTAGCCATTTTTCTGATACTCTAAGGTACTTTATACACTCACTAGAGTTAATTGAACTGTCGCTAGCTCCTGTCATAAACTCACATAAGAAATCCCTGAGTTTTTAAAAATCAGAAAATAATTTCATATAAGAGAAGCATTTCCTTAAATCTCCTTCCCTCCCTCTTTAATGAAAATATAATGTGGTTTGTGAAAAACTGCCTAGGTTGATTTTAAGAATAGGTTTAAGAAGGTTTGGTTTTGTCACTCTAACTCTGAACTCTTCTAACCTGTATTTGTGGAAAGTCGATTCCACATGTACAAATTCTACTACTGCAAAAAATTAACCCAGGGACCCATTAAGTCAAGAAGTCTGTCTGTTTCAGAAGCAGGTATATAAAATGATACACTGTTCTACAGAATTTTTACTTACCACTAGGACACTAGAAACTATCTATCATTCTAAGTAAGTGGATAGATTTTATAAATTAAATTACTGGGATTTTTTTAAAAATTATTGTCTATTTATAACAGTATGAATCCTAAATTTAAAGATCTTGGCCTTCATAACCTGTGGTGGTGAGTGTCAGAAGCTAACACATAATGCATTCATTTTAATTAGTAAATGAGTAAAAATAAAAATTCAGTGATGTTTAACTCCACAGACATTCAAAAATAATATATTTTTAAGTAATATATCTGAGATATTTGCTATTTTTTCCTATCTGTTGAAGTATAATCCTATGGAGATATCAGTGCATATTGGAAACTCTAATTTTTTACGTATTTGGAGCTTTGTTACTGTGGTTATGACACACCTTCTGAAAGTTTTGTGACCATTAGCAAGTGCATGATGCCATATGTCCTTATGCACATGGGTCTGATTCAAAACAGGAAATAAGAAAAGTCTAAAAGACATAGATTCTGAAATGAAACAGGCAATTCTCACAAGATGTCTGTCCACATCTGGGACATTTATACAGCTCAGAAGACTTCAGACTAGTACACAGACTTGTAAACTGAGACTTCAAGGCTTTTTGAAATTTGGCCATCTTTAGTACTAAGCTTCAAGTAGGAAGCTTTTAATATTGACTTAATGTTTCACTTGAACAGCAAAGACATATGGCATTCTTTTCACATCACCATTTAAACCACCTGTCCACCAAAGAAGTACATACACAGGTAGAATTTCTACAAACCTGGGAGTGAAATATTTTCCTTAACATTTAGGATTTATTTAAAAAAATATTAAGTTCTATTCTGCAAAAAACGAGGTTCTCCTACAGTGTGATACTTCAGCGTAAGGACTGACCTTGATCCTGGAGGTGTGCCTTGAGCTATATCTCCACTGTGTCAGGATTTTTATGTCTAATGGTTTTTAAGAAATCTTATTAAAATAGCTCCCTTCTATTATATTTCATGCACTGAGAAAATATTAGGATACAGATACTACCTTGTCTCTTTGGAAAGCACTCAGAACTGCAGACATCTAAAACATGCTGGCTTTCCTAGTTACCAGAGTGTTTATCTCATTCGAATAACAAAGCTTGAAATCCTTTAATAATAACAAAAAAGAAAGAAAGAAAGAAAAAAAGAATGATAAAAGGATTTTGAGTCTCATGTAATAGTACAATTCAAACCAAATTGTTTTAATTCAAGTATTTAAAATGCAGTAACACATTTCAAAACCATAATGTGTTTGTAGATAACCCAATTTCTTTGTGTATAGAAATCTCAAAAGAGAGATATGAGTTTGTTACTTAGTTTTGATCATTTATTTTGTATAAATAATGACTGTAGCCTAAAATACTGTGTGGTGGGTTTTTTATTTTTTTTTAATTTCAGTAAAATATTTTCTATTCCATGTTTAGCATATGAAAATACAGGCTTTTTTTGGAAACAAATGTAGTGGCTGCAGATTCTCTAGAAGGGCTTAGAGTAAATGGATTTGATTTAGGTACAGTACAGAGACAGCAGCCTGAATCTTCTTCCTGTACTGGGTACTTCCTCCTACGTTGATGAAGCCTAAACTGGATGATGGGAAACCTAAAAAGGATTAGGAAACATCTCTGAAATAGAAGCTCTGAGATAATCCTTTGCAATGGGGGAGAACCCAGTCCCTACTCCTTGTGCTGCCACACAGGAACCTTCATATGGGTCTCATATACGAGAAATCTCTGGGAAATTCTTTTCCTACCAGCCTTTTGGATTTTAAAGATGAAACTGACAATTTCTCCCACTTTCTCTCCCTGTAAATCCCCACAGTTTTGGAAGGAACATTTTAAAAGGCTTTGTTTTGTCCCAAAGTCAAAGGGGAGACAACATTAACAGTGGGTTGTTCTGTGATTTTTTTTTTCCCCTGGGGTGGAGATTTTTCTTCCTGACCAAAATTTCAGATGTTCTTGGCTCATGTGTAGCAAAGGTGAGGTAAGGGTGCATATAAACCAGGATAGTCTGTTAAATAAAAATAAAAGGTTGGGATATGGGTCTTGGCTAGAGTGTAAATAACAGTAGAAGACAAAAGAAAATACATGTCTCTGTATAGGATCATGTTTCTGGAAGTGAGCTTTTTCTAAGCGATTACATACTCTAGCATAAGGTGTCTGTATCCCAGGCTTTGTCACGCAGCTGGGAATGGGCCATGGCCTAAGAGAAGGAGAGAGGAGAAACAGCATGTCCACCCCTCAAAAGGCAGAACAAAATAAAGTACCAAAGATGGCATATGTGGTCATCCTTCCCCAAAGAATCCTACTATGAGGTTGTCCTCGTCCTAAAGACAGCATCGATGTTGAATCTCTCCTAAACACAAGTCCTTATGTACTGTGATAATTGAGGAGTGGAATTTCCCACCGGCTGCCCTGTGTCCTGCTCAAAACCTGACAATGAACTTAGCAAAGGAGAAAAACACTGTGAAGTTGAAGGGGAGGGTGAAAGAGGAAATAGTTTCCCTGAAGCCCAAAGCTATGATGTGCAGGAGTCATGCTGCTGTAACCAAGCACTACAGAGCTCCTTGGCATAGCAGCTCTTCATGAAGTAAAGGCATAATAACAGACATACTCTCAATGTGCTCCTCCCAGCTTCCTCTTTGCACCCTTCTGGAAAGGGACAGAAATTGTGCAATAAAGTTCAAGGACACATAGAATTAGAGGTTCTGGTTGCAATTTGCCCCATGGCACCCTTTGGCCTCTGAATTCTTATGCCGTGAGATTTAGTATTTAGCATAAAAAGATTTAAGGTTGGGGGGATTTACTTGAACTTGCTTAACAGACATTTTTAAAGCTTCAGGCAGTAAATACAGGCTCATTTAGATTGTTTATATGCCCGAAGTTTGAGAAAGAGTTCTATTAACTGAAAAAAAATACATTACAAACATTATTAAAATACATGTTTATATAAAGAGCAAGTTTGTTCCTGTCTGGGTGCTTTGTTTCCAGCACATGGAAAAGACCGCATTAAAATAAACAAATGAGTATTTTAGTTAAATTATCACACTCAGAAATGTAGAACAACCTGACAGCTACGATACCCCCTGCAAGCTTGCTCATAGCACTGCCCCTGGCTGCTTACTCCATCTTCTCCCACACTCTGCCTGTAGGAGAAGGAACTGTAGACTCCAAACATGACTATCAAAGACCCTTGTTTTCTTCATTTTTCTCTAATGACTACAATAGGCTGAACTACAGTCTTGCATGAGGAAAAAGACTGCAACTGAGGATCAACCAAGGAGCCTCATTGTCAGTCAAAGAAGCTTTCTCCTATCTGAGACAAGAATACCCATCATCAAGACTCTCACATCTACCAAGGATGGGGGTTGGTCTTGGAGCATCAGGGGAATTTAAGAATGGGCCACAATGGCAAGCTACAGCAAAGGGATGCTCTTTGCAAATATCTTGTACTAAAGTGCTCTCCTGGCCTGGAAACAAGAGGTGGTATTAGCAAGCAGGCATCTTCATCCTTGTGCACTGACTGAAACAGAGCAGACCACTGGGAAGCACCTTGTTCTTAATCCAGTATCGATGAATGAATAGATGCTCTGACTGCTCATCACTACTCTCTGCTGGTTACCCATTTCATACTTGGTCATCAGAATGAACAACTATGCTGAATTACTGGAAGAGTAGTGTCTGAGACATTCCTCAGTTGCATTAAGAGGATTCAGACAGGTTATGTCACACAATCACATTAATTGTTTAAATAATATATCTGATTTTCCTTGAGATTAACTGGGGGACATCCACAGGATTTGCTCCAGCATTTGTCTGTCAATGTTGGTAACTTCCCAGTGGAAGGTGAAGTTAGGGATGGTAATGATATCTGTTCTTACAACTGGATGCAGAAGACATAAAGAGTGAAATCAAAGAGTAATTTTGAGGATATAAATAGCAACTAAAGGACAGCCAAAGCATATATCTCCGTACTACCTAATGGAGGGAGCAGAGAGCATCTCAATCTAACACTTAACAAAACTGGTACATGCACACAGTGCAATGACTTGTGAGCAATAACTCAAGTCTGAGGCTTAGTACTTGCACAGGGACTGTTTCAAAACTGAAAATGGAGCTACAGAAAATGAGTGCAGGCCTGCTGTACCATCACAAAAATCTATCTTTCAGAACTAGTTAAAAAAATGCAATAAACCTATCAGTTTTTTTAAGAAAGTATATTCACACATTCAAGTGTTCGTTTTGTACACAGACATTGTATTTTCAAATGTATCTGCTTTTGGAGCCACACAGAAACTGATAAAAACATAACAATAACAAGACAGAATTAAAAACATGGTTTGTACTTTTACCTCCATGCTCCAGCAACACTTATATATTCAGTTATGATTTGGTTTTTTTTTTTAATTGCATTAAATACATAATGCAACTTCTATTTTCTGACAAGAAACATATCTTAATTAAAAGATATTAATAAAATCAGAGAAAATCCACATGTAAAACATAGCATTCACTGATATTAAATGAATGCATTAGACTTACCGCTTTTCTACTATAGTCTATGTAGAATACTGTTTGACCACTAATAAAATGCAATAAACATTCTACTCATGAGATTAGCTTGAAAAATCACTTGCTGTTATGGGCCACGTTATTCTGTTAATTCATACTCATGGGATTAACAGTGATTATATCCTTTGGGAAATCAAACTGATTTCTAAATATATTTCTAGTTTTCTTCAGAAGCAGTGGTAGGAAAACAAGAAGTGAATGTAATACACAGAGTGATTTCCCATGGTCTTTGAAAAGCAATTCGACTAATTGTATTACATTTACATAACTCTTAGGCCTTTTGCTTAAAAAGTGGGCTTCCTTTAATCCATCTGTTGTACTTGATTCTACTACAGGATAGAAATCACAACATGCTTCAAAGAGTTAATCATTAAAGACTATGAATTGCAGTTTTATGCACAAAAGGGCATAGGTGCTGGCACAATTACACATTATATCATCTTATCACACTATCTGCTACACATTTAACCGTCTTTGATCTTATCTAATAATAGATATATTGCTGAAATAATCATCATTTAAATATATTAGGTTGTTTGACATAGGTACTACACACAAGGAAAATCAATAATGATTATACAATCACCAGATACAATGTAAACTGCATACCACAAACGTCTTTACAGGGTTAGATAACATCACAGAAATCCTAATGAAAGTCAATAGCCATTAGTTTTTAGAAGCAGCACTTGAACTTTTGGGATTTTTTACAGTAACTAGCCCAACCTTAGGTGCAAGATTTTAAAAGATATCAAAATCAAAGAAAGAATGATGAATAGATTTGACAAATAGATTTAACACATACGTCTCTGGGACTGGTCAATATTTGCTGTGCTTTTGAAAAACTAGTAAATATGTATTCATTTTCTATAGTAAGTGGAATCTATGCTAGTGAGATTGTCTAGAACCTTCAAGTAAAATTATTATTTTAACATCCTTTTGCAATGAGAGCTGAGCTAAATAACATCACCTGTTAGCTCTCGCAAAATGAAGCTCGTGCTGACATAAGAGGTAAGGTCACTACATCGAATTCTTTAGAAAAGCATTATTCCACAATCTTAAGTAGAACAACAAAACAATGGGTTCAAAATCAGAATGTGGCTTGTGAATAATGCTTTATTCAGTTTAGCCTATCTGAAAATGTCATTATAATATCCTTTTTATAATTTCTGAAACTGCACTCTGTCTAATATACATATTTGGCAGGTTTTAATATTGAAACCCCCCTTTCCCAATATTTTTATTTTAAAGGTGCAAAATTAAAATTAAATGTTAATACTTTCGTAGAGAAATTGTAATAGTCGTTAGAGAAACAGACAAGGTTTCATTGAAAATTGAGAGTTAAAATTGTTTCACATGTTTTGGCATAGCAAGGATACAAGGACTTTCAGAAAGAGGTGCAGATTTTACCTTTAATCAAAGATGAGTGCATTTTTATCTCTACACAAATCAATTGGTAGCTCTTGGTACTTTCCTGATGTAAAAGAAAGAGCCTGATATAATTACACTGACATAAAGGTTCTGCTGCTTTTCTCACCAATAAGATACAGAAAAGATTCCGTAGATAATCAGGCTTCGAAAATAGTTGCAGAGCTGTAAAACAATTTTGTCTCAATTAACTGTTATTTTAAGCAGCATTCAGAGGGCAATACAGTATTTTATCCATGGCTTTAAGTCAGACAATATTCAAATCTCAATTTATAAGTAAACACTAAAAGAAGATAAAAAAATTTCGCAAAACTGTAATCCACTCATTCCTGTCTTCTTATAAAATTAAAAGATTTCAGAGGTATAGAACCAACAGTTTATAACCCTTATCTTCTATACACTCTAACATGGCTGTCAAATTTACTGTTTAAGCTTTTCTTTGTAATCACACTATTACGCACTTCATCACCTTCCCCACCCCCATCATTCGATCTAATGGTTTTAAAGGGAGAGGAAATTACTTGTCTTCACTGCCAGCACTTGACATTTTTATGGGTCATTTGTAATGAAGCTATTCTTTGGTTTTAATGGAGACCTTGATTTGGACCAGTGTGAATAATTGTCAAAAGGTGATTAATTAAATAATCACCACCACCCTGTAAAATGGATCAACATATTACATTACACTGATCCAAAAGTTATTTTATTCCTGCATTAGACTTCGAATTCTATGCATTTAAACAAGCCTTAAACTGGGCCATATAATTTACTATGCATTAATTATACATATAGTGTGGCTAAAGTACGGAAAAGTGGTTTACACCTTTTTTTAACTCTGTAAAATATGCTGCCAATGCTTAAAATAATAAAAGATGCTTTGGGGGAATAATATTCCTGATGGACAATATACAAACACACACATATATGCATAAAGTAAATAATATCTTGTACATAAATTTTACATTTACAAAGATCTTTGTGTTTTAGAAACACGCAGTTTTAGGTAAGACATATATTTGAAAAAAGCACACACAGCTCCATATTTAGTTACATCCGAACAAGAGACAAGCATATGGTTAATAGCCTGTATAGAAGATGGATAGATATGTACTGTTAAATCATGTCTTGTGCAGGTTCATGCACTGCTAACTCTTCCAAGTAATAAACTTTGTTCAATGCATAGGTTTTGTTATAGCTTATTGTCTTCTGTTGCTTTTAAATAGCTGAAATACTATTAGCAAAGTTATTTATAATTTGCTCACAGTCTGATTAAAATAAATGTCAGGATTTTGAATCACAAATTTTGAGACTAAATAAAATAACACAACATTTTTGTTGCTGAACATTTCCAGAAGAAATTAAGCTTAAAAGTACTGCTCTTTAAGGTCTAAGGCACCAAGCAAAGTGCATATATGAATAGTCATTGTGGGAAACTGGAGAGGGAGAAATTTTTAAGCATATTTCTGCCCTTGTTCCAGTATCTATAAAATACTTCAATAGTCTGACAACAGACAAATATTAAATAACACCAACGTGTTAAAGGATGATAGAAAAGGCAATACTTCACAGAGATATGTAGGTGTCTGCTGTACACAAAAGGCAAATAACTGTTTTGAACTGTGAAGACTATTTAAAGGTTTAGTGTACACCTTGGATTCCTGCTGCCTACATAAGTACAGAGGCCTAAATCCACTGCATACTGGGACTAACTGATCAAAGCAGTAGTTAAATCTATCCATGGAAAATCTAAGTAGTCTTTGGAGGCAACTCTTTGAATGCAGATTAGTGATTTCATTGAAGTAGTCAATCAACCACTTTTTTTTCTGGTTGTTAAAATGTCACTGAGTGAACACAGCAGGTAAAAAAAATGATGAGCAAAAAATAATATTTCAACTTTAACAAACTTGCTATTTGTAGACTGGATCACATGAATCTGCTTCAGTCGAGATCATTTCAGAGGTAGCTACAGGAATGAATCCCACAAAGGGACTAAGTTTAATCATCCAATCCCAGACTGTATTGATTTTGGAACTACTTGCAATGACTATATAAATAAGCCATTTCTTTGCAACTGTATCTGGAGTCGGTCATGAACCCAAAACCTTCACAACCTGGTCCAAAGTGAATTATGCCCTGCAGAAATAAATTAATAAAACTAACACAGCTAGGCTTCTCTACTAACTTATTTTCACGTTTCAAGAGCTTAAAAATATAAAATCAATAATCATTTAGTCATAAGGGTAAATGAAGCGACATAACATCAAAGTATACCCTTTAGCCATTCAAGTCATTCTAGGTAATTTATCTCATCAAAAGGCAGTGGTAATAATCCTTTCCACTCTGAGACAAGCCGCCACACAGCTGCTGTATTATCCTAGAGTAAACAAGTTTGGAGAAAATATTAAAAATCAATATCTGTTTCCTTCTATCAGGCCAGATGGCATCCATCATAAATCTGTCTTTGTAAAGAGTTCTTTAGGTTTAGCAGTCAGAGTGTGAAAGACAACTGAATTAACAGTATAAAACTCAGGCCACTTTAATAAGAATTGACAGCTGGATTTCCTTAAACTTACGATATTGAGGCAACCGAATGATTTGTTAAAATTAAACAGATATGGAAAACAACCCACTACATTAATGTGCTATCTAAAGGAAGGCTTGGCTAATCTTAGACACTCCAAACAGTAACTTTAACTACATAGAATCCAAACCAGCATAAACATTGAAGACTCCATTTGCCATTTTTTTGCATTCTTGTGGTTCTCATGCCACAGAACACAGCAATCAATTCTCCTTTGAGGGTCTGCCACACAGTCCTGCTACTGTCAGGCAGTACTTAAGAAAAGTTTTGAAAAGAAGAACCTGATTACAACATCCTGAAAACAATAGCTGCAATTCTCAATCAGATTTTGTAGCAGCCGTTTAAATCACTGTTGTACTGAAAAACAAATCCACAAGTTCATCCTGGTCCTTTACATACAACTTTCTTGTTGAATGCTTGTAGGCTACTGATTGCATCGCCAAGCAGGCAATAGCTCTTTTCTTCCTTCAGCACAACCTAAGGCCTCAAAGTGAAAAAGACTGCTGTAAAAACTTTCATATTTCATATTTTATATCCTGTTAAGGAATCTTTTCCTAAGTATCTTAGAAATGGGTTATCAAGTGTCCTGTATAAACTTGCGGAATGGGGTGCGTCACGCTGGAGAGGGCTCTAAAATGCTTCCAGTTCACACCGCACCAGCTCCCTTTTACTGACATGTGAACTACTCTGCTAAGCCAGACTCTTTCATTCTCCCCTGCTGTTTTTACTTAAACAATCTTCTGTTCCTTGGGTGCATCCAGAATACAGGACTTCCAACCCTAAACTTCAAACGCGAAAGACCCAAGAAAAACTCACCCTATCAGTGTTCAAGGTGACATCACTGCATGTGGCTTTTGGATGAATTTGAGAATCTGTCTTCAAACAGAAACATTGCTGCAAGCTCACCCACAGTGTGGCTAATCACTGCACTAAGGTACAGTTTAATGCCAACTCGATTTCAAGGTTTGAAGCCATAGGAATCGAGGTCTCTTCTGGTTCACACATGGCACAGATATTTATGTGTTGAAGGGGCTTCAGTTGGTCACTGACTGTAGTGTAACTTACTTGTAATATTGTAGTTCAAATTTTGTCAGAAAAGTATGCTTTTTAATCAATACATCATTTATTCTCAGTCATTTGTATTTTCCCAAAGTAGATGCACATTAATTTCTCTGTGTTGGTGAATGATTCAGACTTTGTTACAGTACTCTTCCTTATGTTTACATAGCCCCAGAGTGCAATAATTTACAGTCTTGCCAAATTTTTGGCCAGGAGTTTTTTGTCATTCCATATTTGGCATTAGCTAATAAGACAATTTGCATATTTTCAGTTCAACTACAAAATCATAAACATAAGGTGAAAAGGCAGTGTATCTTCTTTCAGGTAAACCTGACAAAACTCATAGCTTGTGTAATCTTAGGGGGAATATGTGGGTGAATACCAGGAATGCTGGGGGAAGGGCCTACAAATAAAAAACTGGCAGATGCCTGGGACTGCGGGCAGGCTCTGTTTCACAAGAGGTGGGAAAAACCGCTGGGATAGATGCTGGCCTCCTCTGTCTCTGTCAGTACTCCCTGGCTGCAGTTTCTTCTCTCAGGTAGAGCAGATGTAATGGACAGAATGATCATTTGTCAGGTTGCGCAGAGGATCTCACTGGCTCTCCTAGAACAGCTTTGATAGGGCTGTGGCGAATTCTTTGTTTTAAGTCTGAAGTGTGAACTCTTCCAAATTTAAAACCTAGGGGTCCTGTGTCACACAAAGGACCATAACATAGAAACACCAATGGTCTCATCTGTGATAAAATCGTCTGCCTGGCAAACAGAGCAACCGTCCTTTAGTCTCAGCTGTATATGCCATGGCTTAACTTATCTGCACAAGCCCACACCAGGATATCAAAAAAGCAAGCATCCTTCCAGAGATACGAGACTTGGAGGGCTTCCAGTTTCTGGGATTCTTCTCCCGCTCCCAAGCTATCTTCCCTTCTTCTCACCATGATTCCCCCTTTCGTCTGCTCTCTGATCCTGTTACTGGGTTCACAGCACTTGTGACTTTGTAGTGAAATTTGCTAGCATAATAAGTTTCATTTAGTAGTTGAGCTGGAGGGCAAAGAGAGTCCTGTGACATGATAACATTTTCCTATGAAAATGCAACTACAAAGACAGCTGGTACAGGGGAGCATAAAGCTGTGGGAGGAGGGAATAAACTTGAAGAAGTACCCAAAGAAAGTAAAAGAAAAAAAGTGGTCCTCCAAAGAAGACTAAGTAGAGATTGGCAAGATGAGTTAGAAATTTAGCACAGATCTAGCTACTTTTCTGGGAATAGAATCCGGATATCAGATGACTGGAAAGTACTTACTTTATAGTATCTAGGTGATTTGGTGCAGTGTTTCTTATGTGTTTCCAGTCTCCCTTTTCTGTTCAGTATCAGTATTCTCATTCACATAAAAGGATAGAGAACAAAGGACTGATGGTGCCAAAAAAGTCATTAGATTTAAATTATTTTCCCTTCCCACAGATCTTCCATGAGATAAGATGGTTACATTGAAGATAATTATATAATATATGATAATTTAAATAATAAAGATGGTGAGACAAACATGCTGGTTATTTCCCCCTAAAAATTATCATCATGCACTGAATTATATTATGTCAATGCTAAAGGCAATGGAGTTAGGTTTTTATTAAGCAGAGTTCTACAATTAGTCTGCCTGTTTTATTTTCTCCAAATAATGTTATTATTGATGTTATCATTCCTCTGAACTTAATGATAGACAAATAAAGGTAATTATTTCAATAAGTATTGTAAACAATTTATTAGGAGAAGTAGAAAGATTAGACAAATATTCTTCTAAAATACAGTGGCTGAAACAAAATTCTTCAGTGCATTTATTGGTCTTATATGTTTCCCTTTGTTTATAGTACTGTTAACTCACATGGTCACGGCAGGTATCCTCAGTTAAAAATGTTTCCAGGGCTTTACTCTAGAAAGCCTGAAATCTTTGCTTAGTATAACAACTTACAAATGACTAGCCAAACATCAAATGCCTTCTTTAAAAAAAAATCTTATTCTTTGCTTTTGATGCTAAGTTCAAGTTGTGTGAGAAGAAGCCACAACATTTGGCACAAATCGAAGATCTTCCAAGCAAAGAATAAGAAATCCACAGTAAAGTGATGGCAACTACCCCACTTTACATTTACAGTTGAGAACTGTTGACTTTTCTTTCATTTTGAATGACACGGACTGAAGTACAGATACCAGCTTCACCTGAACTTCAGAAAGTAAAGACATAATCATCCAGGACTGATGGGAAAAAACTCACATGTACTGAGAATATCATGCAGTCTCTTACACATGTGGGACACGGCAGATCATTTAAACAGAACTTCTCTTCTGCTCAAAAATTTCTACTGGCAGATTATCAAATGCTCAGAAAGGAAAAAATACTTCTACCTACCTAGGAACTGGAGATGAGTTAAAAAAATTCTGTTACCCAAGAATAAAAAGGCTGCTAATGGGCTCAAAACTCAATTTAACACAAGTTTACCTTCATCATTGAAGATCGATACCTCTGTTATAACTTTGCCATTATAGTTATGAACAATTTCTAGTCCTGATGCAGTCACCTTATGTCCTTTCTGTAGCTAATGGAAGAAAAAAACTTCTCCAGAGATGCCAAGATAAGCTTCTAAAACAGGACAGCTAAACTGTTCTTAAGAAATACTTACTTTTCTGCATTGATTGGAAGGGTAGCTTGAAGTAAATAGCTCAAATGTAGGTATAAAATATTATTTGCCTAAATCTGGATCAGAATTTCATGATGGGGAACTGATATTCAGCCTAGAGATCAGCTAAACGTCTGTCACATCTAAGCCTAATCACATCTAAGCTTAATGAAGCTCAAAGTTATCTCCTTAGATAAAAAGACTGAGTGAATGTTAAGATTCATAAGGAAGGGATTTTCTATGAGATGCTTTCTTACATAGAAGCCCATGAAAAAGAAACATTTTATAGAAAATAACAGTCCCTATTTATTTATACAAACTGACTTTATTGAGCATGAAAGCTGCTTGCACAGTACAGATCAAAATTTTACCAGAAGTCTTTATGTCTGAGTAGGCAAAACTGACCAAAACTGCACTCAACAAGATGTTGCTTTGTCATCCTGAGACCTGAGTATCTGCCACAGCAGTGTTCAAATGATGCAATTGCTATATTGAAGAAGGTATGATCTGGAATGGTTAGGTGGTAAATTACACAGGAAAAGTTTTTGTCACGGCAGTCATGAAAGACCTCAGAATTTACATCTTCCAGAATGATTACATTTAAATCCATGAAAAGAAATTGTGCTTCTGTGAAAAAAACACAGTCCTGAACTCCAGCCCTTAGCTGGAAATTATTGTTCTCAAAAAGAGTTTATTGCCTATCATTTCTTTCCTGTGTTTTCACTTTGTTGAAAAGATAGTAATTCATCACATTCTTACCTCTAATTTATTGAAATACAAACCTGGAGCATGTTTGTATAAGCTGCATATGGTCAACTGCTAAAGATCAAAAATGACGACCCTTATTATAAGTAAGTATCCTCTCTGCTCCTTCAGCATTTGAACAATAATATTTCCAAACTTTAAGGACAATCTGGTGTTTAAATACCTGAATGATACATATCTTGACCTCCAAGCGGCACCTATTTGTCGTGCTACCCTTTTAGTTTCAGTGGAAATCCACCTTGGGAAGAGTATTGCCTGCTGTAAAATCTACTAGCATTAATCAGTCAGCCAGTGAACTAATAAAAAGCCCCTAGAAAGCTAAGGTTAAAATCAGGCATCACATTTCTTCCTATTGCAAAGAAATCTGAAGTATATATTCCCATATAATTCCAGGCAATTTTATCACCAGTTCCCTTGATACAGGCACTTTCGACACCTCCTACTATCCAAGATTTCTTAATTTGTTCACCTTAGAGCATACTAGACCCATGGTTAATAATTTAACAGAAAAGTTTAAATTCAATTCATGTATGCACAAAAAAAGCATGTATATGGCATAATCCTAATTTTAAAGGGAAGATAAAAAATTCATATGAACCCATAGGAGAAACTGAACCTTATTATTTTTAGAACTTTTTTAATGAGCACAAACTCTTGTTCTTCTGATAAGTGTCATGAAAAATTGAACATTCCTAGTTTCTACTTGTGGTGATTCTTTCATATTAGACATTTATTTACACAAATTACTGGTCTGAAATAGGATTGTATTTCTGCATCTCCTCTGCTCATCAAATAATTTTACTCTTTAATAGGACTAGAGCAGCTTTCCATTTACACAACTATATTATGAAATCAGGACAGTAAACCAATATTATTTTCAGATAACAGAAAAAAATTAAATGGCAGTTGTTTGTTGTTCATACAAATATATGATCTAAACTATACTATACTATGCTATGCTGTACTATACATTAGCAATAAATTTGATCACCAGTTACCCCACAATGCGCCAAATCCTTAGCAAGGAATGATTAAATTACTCATCACAGTAAAACTAAAAGTGCCTTGGTTGAAAGAGCTTGACAGCTTCAAACTTCAAAAATATAGGTGGGCCTTAGAATGTTTTCAGTTTTTTCCAGTTGTCATGATGTTCAGCCAAGCTGAACACGGGCCTCACAAATACAGTTGTGTATTAGATAAAAGTGTTTGGGCTGTGATTGGAAGTTAGGTACTTTAAAAAAATCTATTCTTATGTTTGTGAGGAGAGGAGTTTGATCTTACAGCCCTAGCTCAGAGATCCTCAGAACCAGAATTCTTTAGGAACTTGGTAGTGGATAGAAATGTGATTTTTTCTTATAGGTCACTCTTTCTAGGTTTCGGAAAATTACTGTTACCATCTGCACTTTCAGTCCCTGCTGTAATGACTCTCTCTTGTTTTTTTCTCCTGCTTTTACATCTGTAACTCATTTTGGTTTATCTGCAACAACGCAAGTATGTACCAAGGTAATTAGAGTAGATTAATTTCTGGCTGAAACTGATCTATCTTTATTTGATGTACATCTAGCAATACTTTTTTTTTACAGTTAGTCACAAGGAGTATTTTCTGATGTTGTATATGGTTAGTTAGCTAATATCTTGGTAATGGATATTTGAGCTTCATAGAGCTCAAAGATATTATGACATCTAAATAGACTTTATGAACATCTTTCAGAGTTCTGTCACATGGCTTATGGCAATTGAAACATGCACAACTTTGATAGTGCTGCTCACAAAAAATTGCTAAGTTTTAGGAGTTTAGTAATGTCACAGTTCTATCATAAAAACTACACTTATTATTGCTTTGAAGATCTATACACCAAATAAGTTGGTTCAAGGAGTAACACATACATAGTTTGCATAGTTTACAAAACCCTTAAAATAAATAGTTCTGATTCCAGGAATCTAAAAGGTAGTTGGTACCCGTCTAAATATTTCTAAACATAGTTGCATGTTTGAGAAAACTAATAAAAATCTTTTGGAAAAAAGATATTCTTAAAGTGAGAAACCACTGTAAATTCCTAGAAGTGAATTTATAAATTAAAGACAAGAATATTCATATTTACATATTAATCAGTCTTGGAATTCACAAGCACTGAACATAGCTAAAGAAATGCACTACAAACTTTGCTGTAATTATGTTCTTAGAGTTCTTGTTTACACTTTTTTTAGGTAAACAAACCACTAATATATGTGTTTGACTTGTAATAAGTTCCCTGATAAAATGTCCACCAATGCCAGAACCGAGCTACCTTCACCTCAAAGGTTTTAGAAGAAAGCTACAATAATAATTCTTAGTCTAGAAAAAGATGCATTAAGGGACTGATTAGAAAACTCAATTTGTTTTGTTTATCTGAGAGAAATTTGAGTGCTTTATAGCTTCTGTGTTGTATGGGTAGCTGAAGAGAACATTTCTGATGGAAGACTCCTTCGTCTAGCTTGAAGAGATATGACAGATCTTTCAGTTGGAGGGGAAAGCAAAATAAATTCCAAGTGCCTATTGTAATGGTAAGAACTTTTGTTGTCTTATCAGCACAAGATGGCTTCTGCATTACTTGAAATCTGTACATAAAGATGACTGTATAAAAAGCATGTTTTGATTAAATCAGAATATGCGTAATTCATGTAGGAATCTTTTATTGAAAATCTCAGCCTTCCGTTATTCAGGAAAGTCAAAAGAGACTGCTGTAAAGGCACACTCTGATCCCTTCCTCTTTTTGACTGAGATGTATATTTCATTTGGTGCCAAGAATGATGAGGTCTTTGGCTCTAGAGGAATATACAGGATCCTAGATGATAACTGAATAATGTGAATAATATGATCATACTGTTTTCTAGAATGGATTCTAGCAATAAAATGAAGAAAAGCAAATCTGATGGCTAAGACAGTTTGTAGGGAAATTTTGCTGCAGATAGAGTTGCCAATCTTTGAGCAGCTGTTACTCCACACTAAAAGATGGAAAGAAATCCATTTTGAAGCTTAGATGTAGCCCAGAAATGCCTTACTTTGCTGCATTTGCATGATAACTGGATCCCAAAGACACCTGAATCACTGACACATTCTCTTTATATCAGATTTGCTGCAGCAACTTGAACACAACCACAATCCACTTTTCCTATGTCTTATGACCTGGCAATATCTTATATAAATAGTTCTACCACAAGGGCTGAGATACAAGTGATGAGACTTATGTTATCAATAATCTTTTTTGGCAAACTTGGGATCACAGATGTTTAAATAACGTCCTGAAACCTGATTTTTAGGAATCTGAGGCTGATTAGCTGCTAGTAATAGAGAAAATAGAGCTCACGGGGACAAAGGAGACCTAAACTACTCCATGTTAACTTCAAGGAAGAAAATACAGGAACAAATACATTAACATTAGTTAAAGTATACATGAGTCATGGCAGTCTATTCAGATACTGACTGTCCCATTGGCCCCAGTAATGATAGCAGAATGTGCAACAAGGATTCCTACCTTCAAGGATTCTTGGATTCTTCCACCTGTATTTAGATGCACCTTACACGAGCGAAAGATGAGACTCGTATGTTGTGCTACAGCCCAATATGAGCTGCCAAAAATGTGCAATATGCTAGGTTCTAGGTGCCTGCAGTGCCCTTGAATTCAAAGCTCTTTGGGACCACAGACATTGTGTAGTGTACGTAGCTTTGGGGAACTACTTGTCATGACTTCTAGGTGAGTAGCACAGCTGGTAGTCTGTTTCTGTCTCTATCCAATGTGCATAGTCAGTCTACAAGTGTCAGACGGTCCAGAGCATTCAGTGAAAATCAGAGAGATGTCCTGGGACTGTAAGTTAGGCTGTCCACAGACTTCGTTGCAAGAAATGACTTAATGTAAACATAGGAGAATTTGAAACAAAGGGTGGCCTTGCCAATATTTTGAGGGTGGAAAATAAGAGCTATGCCAATATGAATCCTTTTTGCAAAGTCACTACCTTCCTTCAAAGATGCATTCATACCATGAGTGTGATTGTTTTCTTGGACATAAGACTCTGCTTTGCTGACACTTGTAATAAGTTCCCAGGACACTGATGGAATCTGAAAATCCCGTTTGTGATGTCTGAAAATTGTTTCAACTTTGCCTGAAAGAAATACAACTAAATTTAAGGACATGCTGCTAGGGGTGGATATAACAAATAGCTTCTGGTACACTGAGTAGAGAGTGAATGCAGCAGGGATTGCTGAGATCAGTCTTTCCAGGAACCAGTCATAGGTGAGTAACTTCCCTTCTCCTTCATGTGTTTGTGTAATTTTATGAAACCCTCTCAAATGTGATAGTTTGACTTGTGTAAGTAACTTTATGATGGTTGTACAGTTAAGCATCTTGCACAGCAGTTTTACCCAACTAATACAAGCAATACTAAATAGAGAATAATCTATTTTCTATCTTTGCTAAAACTTAGAATTCATCATTAATCTGTTAACCAACAACTGTCAGGGATATCAAATAGTTAATATAAAGTTTTATTTCATCTTTTGTTGTGTTGTCATGATGAAACTGGTACATTTTGAGGCATGAGTGACCTTTTCAAAAGCTACTATATTTTGGTTACTATTATGTTTTAAAACTTTTCTGTCTAACTTAATTTGCCTGTAGTTTAAGCAACTTTTAAAGATCTGTCATTCCTGTTCTCATACTTAATGCAATAGAGATATATTAACTTGTTAATATGTTACTTCAGGCAGCTAAAAAAACTAGGATAGATGTTTTTCACAAGAGCTTAGACATACCAATATTAAATTTCTTCAGAAATGTAAAATAAAAATTCTAGGAAATGGAATACACCCATTAGTTTACTTCAGAATTTCCTCTTTTGTTGCTTTATTTTTTGAGTTACCTGATATCCACTGCACAAGATTAAGAGATCTGAGATAAATAACTCCCACCACATTTTAAAAATATTCATTTAAATATGTTAATGTCTAAACAGTGTCCTTATAAGCTATCAGTGCTAAACTTGGAGGAGCCAATGAATACACTCTTTGTATACTTAAATTATTCTGTATTCAGTGATCTCCTAAGTTGTTAGCTTTTTAAAATTCAAATTTACATTTTGCCTCTTATAGTCGATAACAAAACCAGTTATGTAGTATTTGGACTTGATGGAACAGGATTTTCTGAACTGAATATTGTGCTTCAAATTATATACTTTTTTCTCCTGAATTCTTATACAGCTGTAAAGTACTTACTGGAGAACAGATATTTTTCAGGTGCTGTTGGAATGCGGTTTTAGTAACTGTATTTTCTAGTTTACTTTTATCGCATTAGGGTGAATTGGGAAAGGAAAACTGGAGGCACTAGCAAAGCAGACTAATGTGGCTGTAGTTAGGTTCTCCTTTACCCATGAATTTATGAGTGACATGGATGAAACTTGACAATGCATACTGGAAAATGTCATGGTCAGTCAGGCCTTGTTATAATGTATTCAAAGTTGAAGGCATATTGATGCTTAAAGTAGAACAAACCAAAAGGTTTCACTAAACTTGGTGGTTATTATTTAATATTGACCATATTTTTGGCAGGTAAACTGAAACCGGAGTCTCATTGGCAAGTGTAGCAAAATATACAGCAAGTTTTTTCTACTTTCTCTTAGTATTTCTCAAAATATCTTCCAAGACCTTCACCATTTGAATGAAATTTTATTTGTATGCCCAGAAATTCTAGCTTGCTTCAATAATGTATTGCTTCTGCTGATGTACCATTCGGAGAAGCCTTTCAAAATGTCTATTGCTCTTTCTGAATGACTGAAGTTTTGAATAGGCAACCTCAGCTGAGGTACAGTACTTCACTGATTCTTACATCAGTGCCCAGAAGTTTAATATTTAAGATAGTAGTCAAAGAGCATATGATGTCAGTCACAAAGTAAAAAGCACAGAGCTAAGTGGAACATCGTGACACTGTTACAGTGTGATGAGCGGACAAAAGATATAGGAATAACGGGTCAAGGTCATTATAAAAAAATCTCCTAACTACTTTTGTGCTGCAGCAGGCCATGGAAGTACTTGAATTCCCTCATTACGTTACTCTAGGAACATAGGTCATACCTTTACACTCAGTACTAGTTCAGGCCAACTAAAGCTGTCATTTTCTCTCCCCTGTTCTTGGCTGGAGTTTCTGACCTTGTGCTGTGCTTCTTCCAACATAAGTGTTTATGCGCCCACATAAGGTGAAATGGATTGAGAAACTTTTCTGGCTGTTAGTTATGCAGGGAATCCTGCCCCGTTTTGCTGTCTGACAGACATTTGCACCAGCGTGGTAGAGTAGGCAGTATTGGGAGAGAACAAATGGCCAAGGGTGGGAATTGATAAGGCAAGAGAGAAAGCGTGGCAGTGAACAATGAGAACCAGCAGTTTTGTGAAACACAGTTTTATGATCTGCGTTCGAAGATGATGTCACAAGACCACCACATCTTGACTTCATCAGGGTACTTGGAGAAAAATACCATTGGCACTGAGTTGTATGTTTTTCTGCTTGTCTCACTGTTGGGATCCAGCCAAACAGATGTCCTCTGAAACTGTCGAGTGGACAGAGTAGTACACAAAACAGCACCAAAGGAGCTGCTCACTGCCTTTTTCTTCACTTCAATTGGCACTCAGCTGAGATGTGGAGGATCAAGATGGAGGGTGTCCTCTGCTTAACACAGAGAGATGGGATAAAAGTTGTTGTGTTTCACATTCTCGTCTTAGAATCATAGAATCAATTAGGTTGGAAAAGACCTTCAAGATTGTTGAGTCCAACCCTTAACCTATCACTGCCAAGCCACCTTTAAATCGTGTCCCTAAACGCCACATCTACACATTTTTTAAATATCCAGGGATGGTGAGTCAACCACTTTCCTGGGCAACCCTTTTGGTGAAGAAATTTTTCCTAATATCCAGTCTAAACCTCCTCTGGCGCAACCTGAGACTATTTCCTCTTGTTCTGTTACTTGCTACTTGGGAGAAGACACCAACACCCTTTTGTCTACAACCTCCTTCCAGGTAGCTGTAGAGAGTGCTAAGGTCTCCCCTAAGCCTCCGTTTCTCCAGACTACACAATCCCAGTTCCCTCAGCTGCTCTCTGTAAAATTTGTTCTCTAGACTCTTCACCAACCTCGTCGCCCTCCTCTGGACATCCTCCAGCAGCAGTTCAAGGTCTTCTTTGTACTGAGGGGCCCAAAACTGAACACAGGGTTTGAGCTGTGGCCTCACCAGCACCTACTACAGGGACACAATCACTTCTGTACTCCTTCTGACTACACCATTTTTAACACAAGCCAGGATGCTATTGACCTACTTGGCCACGCCACTTGAGCACACTGCTGGCCCACATTCATCCAGCTGTTGACTTGCAAGCCCAGGTCCTTTTCTGCCGGGCAGCTTTCCAGCCACGCTTTCCCAAGCCTGTGGTGTTGCACATGATTTTTGTGGCCCAAGTGCAGGACCCAACATCTAGCCCTGTCGAATCTCTTACAGATGGCTTTGGCCCATCAATCCAGCCTGTCCAGATACCTTCAGTAGAACCTTCCTACCCTCAAGCAGAGCAACGCTCCTGCCTAACTTGGTGTCACCAGCAAGCTTACTGATTGTGCATTTTATCCCCTCATCCAGCTCATTGATAAAGATGCAAAACAGAACTGGCCCCAATACTGAGCCCTGGGAAACACCATTGTGACTGGTTGCCAACAGGATTTAACTTGATTCACCACAACTCTTTGTGCTCAGCCATCCAGCTTGTTTTTCACCCAGTGAAGAGTACACAAATCCAAGCCATGAGCAGCCAGTTGCTCCAGGAGAATGCTGTGGGAATGATGTCTAAGGCTTAACTAAAATCTTGGTAGACAACATCCACAGCTTTTCCCCTCATCCACTAAGTGGGTCACCTTCTCATAGAAGGTGATCAGGTGAGTCAAGCAGGATCTGCCTTTCATGAACTCATGCTGACTGGTCCTGATCACACGGTTGTCCTGTACTTGCCATGTGATGACAAGATGATCTGCTTCATAAGTTTCCCTGGCATCAAGGTCAGGCTGACAGGCCCGTTGTTCCTTGGATCCTCATTCTGACTTTTTTTGTAGATGGGCATCACATCTTCCCTAGGTACTGACTTAGCTAGCTCCATCTTCTTTGTGTCAGGTGAAGTAGAACTTACCATCCTACTCTTCTCCAACATTATGATAGTGAGCCTGGGGATCAAATCCAGAGTGACCTACAGGTACAATGAGACTGTGCCACGACAACTGAAAGTTAGTTGCCTGGCTCTAGGACATAATTTCACAGTTGTAAAAGAAAGAATGGGGAAGATTTACTTACCTGAGCTGGGATTCATACTACCCAGCACTCTCAGCATAGTGTATCTGAAATAGCCCGTATGAAACAATGTCTGTTCAGTCCAGCCTCCCTTGTTCAGTTATATATCCAACATATGAAGCCAAGAATGCAAAAGTAGTCACAAGAGCAAGTGGGTTTGGGATTTGGTTTTTGGTTGGTTTTTTTTTATTTATTTTTTCTAGATGTGTTTTGAAACAAACCTCTGTATAGAACTTGATGTCCTCTGGGATATCCTGGCAAATCAAATCCTTCAGTCAGCATTATGACAGGCTTGCCTTGGGACAGGCATGGCTAGGCACACTATCTCAAACATATTATACCGGTGGACACACCAGACCACCACTATATAGAAATTGTAATGTTAATCACAATACTCCATCCGCCTAATATGCATGGCAGTAATACAAAGCCCTGAAAGCAGTTCTAACGAACCTCTCCTAAATTTTTCCTTTCCATGCCCATTCCTGTCTCCTTCCCACTCTTATGGTGAATGATGTAGCTCAGGTTAAAGATATGTCTATTATTTATATTGAAGGAGACTAGTATTATTCAGTGAAAATTCCCTAAGGAAAACATCTAGTCACTGAAAAGGTTTTGTATTAGTTACTTTTGTGTAAAGCCTTATAAGCAGACTTTGCTAAGTTAGCTCTAGGAACTGTAGAGATACTTAATCCAGTTAGGAAACAGTAAATAAATTGATTGAAAAGGGACTTCATCTGAACCATTTACATGAGTAAGTGCTCCTTAATGTCAATAACAGTTGCAGCAGTGGGCTCTAAATTTACAAGTGTGCAATAGCTGCCTTAATTACACATTTCTTGATCTGTTCAGCTCTGATTTAGAACTCTTGGAAGTAAACAGCAAATAGAGCTTGTTCGTAAATTCTGCTGAAATGTTTTAGCAATGCAAAATCCTTTTTTTTTCCTCTCTGAACTGATTTATTTTATACACTCTTATATACCACCCTTATACAAAAATGATAGTTACTTGATCTTCCCATGAAGATACTTGTCAATGCTCTTGTGCGTGCAATGGAGTATAGGCAGAAGTGAGAAGATTCCAATCACTTGCCTCTGGCATCTTTTTCTTCCTCCAAGTATGGCTGCAGGAGGGGCAAGACACCTATGGCATCCAATTTTTTGAAGTCCTGACTCAACCTGCAGTTTTTCTTCTAGGAAATGTAACTTTTTTCACAGGCTAGAATTTCTATTTTATATCCAGCTTTGGTATTCAGAATATCTGCCTTACCTCACACAGTAGCAAAAAAGGAGCATTTATGTTGTAGCATCTGTTATTAATGATCATTTAGGTCAGAATTTATATACAGGTGCCACATGCTTTATGTAATATTATAGAGTTTCATGAACTAGTTGTACAGATTATTATTTTAGCTTTAGTTACCCATACCCAACTCAACAATCCTAACTGGGGCCAGAAAATTCAAACAGCAGAACAGCACTTGAACTTAATGTGTATATTAGCAATACAGAATGATTGATTTTCCCACTGAATTATTAGTTTCAAGCTCACTTATGTTTCCTTCCATGCTCCTCAGAATTAAAACCCCACTTAACATGGTTAGAAATATTTTTGAGTGTGTGAGAATCAGGTAGTGACAACGCTTGTTTAAAATTCAGCCTATTGCTGCAACACAGACAAAACCCAGAGGATGAAAAGAAAAATAAAAGAAAACAGGAAAGAAAAAAGAAAAAAAAAGAAAAAGCAGCTTACAGTGTCAGAATGAAAAAATTGTTCTTTCCTGCTTATCTTAGCATGAGCTGGTATAGGAAAGTTGAAGGTGTTTTATTGATTCTAGCCTTTAGTTTCAAAAAGAATCATTGCTATTGTATTGATATTCTCATATGTAACTACTGTTTAATGCCATGATCTTATTTATTAAATGTACTTGTCTCAATAAAGCATTTTTAAAGGAAACGAATCATTTATCTAAGTAAGGAGAAGTAAGGTACCACCTATGCAATTATTTGCCTTTTGCTCTTTAAGAACCTTTTTTTCTGAAAAGAATGTGAGTGCTGTTTAACTTTTGGTTCAGCTAAACTCAAACCTTTGAAAGAGATGCTATGCATATATAAAGCAAACAAACAATAGAATGGCTGATTTTCACAGCAGTGGATTTTTGTCAATGAACTGAAGCTTAGTGTTATTAAACAATAATTAAGCACTTGAAGCATAGTCTTTTACACTTGCTAATCTTGGTGACTGTTTACATGCTACTGTTTGTTAAATGGCAAAGTTTATTGATTTGGCAAATTCAGTACCACATTGTATGTTTTTATTCGGTCTTTGTTCTTACATACAGTTCAGCATTTTTAAATGTCAACCACAAAGTATTATTGATCTGTAATTAAAAATGCAGAGAAAAATTAGCATAGTCGAAGCTTATGGTCATTAGTACAAGTACTGTTAGGCAATTATTTAACTTGCTTTAACATCTTTTTTTTTTTCAATTATTGACATACAGTACAATATTCACCTGAACACTTTTATCTTGTTAAAAAGGCAAGCTGAATAGTTAACAAAGGCTGGTCATTTACAGGGTTTTTGACATCAGCACTTTGTGGAGTTATCTAAACCTTTTTTGTCTGAAAGATTCTCTTAAATGGAAGAATATTAAAGAAAAAATAAATAGTGAGGGCTACAGGTGTATTTACTATCTAGAAACACTCATTATCTAAAATCAGAAATTGCTTTTCCTGTGTGAATAGAACTGAGAAAAAAAATTACATTGGACTTTTCTTTCTATCGTGGGATGTAGATCCATTTATCAGGTACACACTATGTAGCACATACATAATTTTTTTCTTTAACAATACTTTTTTCTTCTTTAGGTACAGTGTATGTTCTTTGAAAAAGATCTAACATGGATTGTTTCCTTCCTGGTTCATCTCAAGATCAGTTGAATAATAACTAGAGGTGACTGGCAACTCTTCAGTGGCCCAAATAAAAGTCCTTCCATATTGAAGTCCAGCTTCTGGCAATTCACACAAATTGGTGATGATGCTATTACTTCAACAGCTGGGCTGAGTAACCTGAAGAGAGGACTTGCTGGGACAAGGGGAGGAAGAGTGTGCAGCAGTTGCTGCTATTACACTGCCTGTTACATGAGCAAATGAGACACGGGTTTCTAGGCTCCTGCCCTGGCTTCTTCTATGAATATTCATTCACTAGTGTGCACATTTATTGTACAATACGAACTCATTGACGTCTAAGAACAATTTGGATTATATGTAGAACCTTTCAAAGTGTGTTTTAAAACTCCCTGAGTGTGAAAAAACGCATGGTGCGACGAGTGCTGTGCTGTTCCCTGATACCTGGGCCTGGATTGAACAGTCACATTGATAAGGCCACATGGCTGCTGTCCAGTGGATGGACTTCACCTGCTGAATCAGCAAACTTGCCCCCACCTCCTCCCTGCCTCAGAGGCCAACGAAGAGGAGCATGCACAGAAGTTTGCAGAGGGTCTTGAGGTCACCCAGTGGACACGAAAGGAAGATGATGTGAGGAAGTAAAACACCCCCAAACACGAGGTGGTGCAGGCACAGTTTAATTTTAGCAAGTGGAGCGGGAACTTTTTGGGCCTGTGCAGTTAAGTCTGGATTGCGAAACGAAGGCGGAGATTGGCCTCAATCCATAGGGGAGAGGAGTTGTGAGGTGCTGTTGCTTAGCATGAAAGATGGCTCCTAACTGAGCCTCAGTGAGAGCTCCCCGCCAAAAGATCACGATGAGGAACGGCAGGATGCTGTTCAGGACCTGGGACCATAGGCATGCCTTGGACCCATGGTGGTAGCTTTAATCCTCTTTCCTCCCTCTTATTTTATCTTTTCTTTCCCTCTTCATCACTCTACCTATCACATGCCACTTTAGATGCAAAATAATAAAGTTACACTGTTTGATTGAACACCTTTTGGTGTTTCGGTCCCTTAATTTTTGCACTTCAAGATTGCAGTAAACGAACCATGGCGAGTCCACCTGAGTGGACCATGACAGGTATGTATCTCATAGTTCTCATATACTGACAACAACCCATCCTATATGGATTTTAAATTGAGAAAAGGCAATCATTTAGCTTCAAATCAGTTCATGGTCACTCTACATTTTCTGGAAATGCCTGCTGGTCCCATGTCTCCCCCATGCAGCAGTTTCCTTGGCAGGTCTGTGTGTCTCACCATGTCTCTGAGAAGCTTTCCATAACCAGTGCTGTAGGAGACAACAGGAAGGTTATATGGTTCAGAATATCACATCATAAATTGAAGTCTGGCCATTGAATCCACCCTTAGAAGAGGCTGAAGCTTTCCTGAACAAAAGTAACTCTTTCCATAAAGCAGTAGACCAGCATAGGAAATACAGTTTAGAACTGCTCTGATTTGACTCTCTCAGATTTCTTCAGTTCCACTCAACTCAAATAAATGAGGATTTTTGTTTTGCTGACAGGACATCGTGGGTATTTCGGTTTCTTTGTTTTCTAGTGGCCTCTTGAGTTTTGGGGCATAATTCTAATTTATAAAAGATATCTGGTAAAACATTCCAGCAGTGAAAACATAAAGCCTTCTAATTCTGCAAGAACTGCATGGGGAGCCTCATGAGAGTAGTGATATGAGTCAGACTGGAGACTTTAATGAACAATCCTTTTTCTCATCATTAATAACTTGTGGTAATTCTTCTGAAACCTGACCTGCACGTAAGTTATTGTATAAATACTTAATTTTCACTTTTAGAGAAAAATAAATGCCTCACCCCCTCAGTTAAAAGATTGTAAAGAAATAATAAGGAATTACAATGAAAGTATAGAAACATGGAACTTGAAAATCAAGAAAAAATATAAAACAAACATCGAATCATGTTTATACAACTACTATTTTAAAGCTAATCTCATGACTGCTGTGGCCAACAACTTATTAACAAGCACGTTAGTAGTGAGGAGAGAGACATGTGCAATGTGTTACTGTTCCACAATTGACAGCTGCCTCAACCTGACCATTTTTATCCACAATATGTGAACAGCGCAATAATTTTATGAAGTAAATAGCTGCTAGTAAGATAGTACTATTTTGCTCAAATGCAGAATTTCCTAAAATCTGTTTCTTGCCCACTCCCACCCCTCCACCTCCCAGTTACTCTAAACGTGGGTTATGTTTTGGTACTTTTCAGAAAGAATACAAATCAATGTGAGGGGTGAGGGGAGGAAGGGGTTGAGACCATTTCACTGAGAAAAAGATTCCCTTCAGGTTTCCTGAAAAGTTCAAAGATCAGCTCATTGTAAGGAATTGCATTCATACACTATGCCTTTTTCTTGCTTTTTACCACATTTTTCATCCAAGGGTTATCTGTAGTTGATTCATTTACAGAAGTCAATCAGAACTGTATTATTTTTGTAGCACAGCACTTTCTGTCCTTGATCTTGACCAGAACAGTGGTCAGAGGTATATGAACTTCAGAACATGATATTTACAATCAGTTAGACTAAATAATAATATCTTTTCAGATTGACAATTAAAAGTGATAAAACCCAGACTCCCAGGCTTGTTAGTATGGACAAGGAACAATTGAACATCGTATTCAAAATCTCTGAAACTGTTAAAACCTGAAAATGTAAGTTAAATGTTTGGCAAAAAAACTTGAATTCAATACAACTATGTAATACCTACACAACTTTTAGCTCTCCTTTTCTGACAGCTATAGAAAAGTATTAGGGAAATATTTTGACAGTATTTATTTTCAAACTTTAGTTGTGAAACAAAAGATTGTGCAAGTTGTGAAGTCTGAAATTATTTTTTTGAAACATAATGTCTTATTCATCCAGAAATCGGTGCCTTTTTTGGTCCTAGTGCTAGTGCAGAATCAGCTAAAAATGCAAATATCTTGTCTTGCCTTGATAGGAACATCTGTCAAGAAAGAAGAATATTTTTTAAACATAGATTTTTATCAGAGATAGAGATTTTAGATTTCTTGTTGGCATCAGAAAGAAGGAAAGAATCCAGTTTCATTAATGTGAACACAGTGGTTGCTTGTTTCTGTTGACAATATTGAAAGTAGCAGTGCAATTTCTGTAACAGCATCACAACTTGTCATCCCTTTTTTGGTGACTGGTAATTTTAGCATTAAGTCAGTTGGTTTTGTAAGAAACTCAGAGAAATCAGGGCAAGAGTCCCTGTGAAATTTTCATAAAACTTTTGCTTTTGTGCAGAATAAATATTTCCTCTGAAACAGTATATCTAATATGCTACATAAGTACCATGGATAAATGTGGGCCACAGTCACCAGGAGAGATTCCTTCCCCACAGCTTGTGGCACTGACTATCTTTCATACTTAATTAAATTAACACATTTGGAACAGTCACTGTCTCACTTAGCCATACAATGGCAATGCCATACGGAGGAGAAATGGAAAATAATGTTAGAATGGAACCCCTGGCAACATTCACCTATGTAACCCAGTTTCTGGATTGCTGTATTCCTTTAGGACAGCAGGACTACTACGTGTAGGAGTTGCCATTCCACACACAGACTTTTTATCTTGTGCATTGAAAACTTGCTTTTTCAGTAGCCTCAGATGGAAAGGT
This sequence comes from Dromococcyx pavoninus, assembly GCA_033558185.1. Lineage (NCBI taxonomy): Eukaryota > Metazoa > Chordata > Aves > Cuculiformes > Neomorphidae > Dromococcyx > Dromococcyx pavoninus. Next base: position 2,848,811 of record JAUMJL010000060.1, on the reverse strand, counting down.
AGGATTTTCCTGTTGCTTAGGGTAGTTTTGCTATCTTTTTTTTCCTTCTTTCCTCTTTCACCTGTAAAGTATGTTAACATGGTGCTTTGTTCTTCTTTCCAACCCATCAGTATGTGACATACTGCTTTTTATCAATATACAAATATTTGAAATACTGTGAAATAATACTAAAAGAAGACAATGTAATAATTTTAGGGCTTGCAATTCAGAGGTATTTTTCAAGCTTTCATTGCATGTGTAAAGCAATATTTAATGGTAAGGCATGCACAATAAATTACTTCTCCAAATTCCAAAAGTGCCTAAACATTTTTTTTTAATCACAGTATTCCAACTGTACAATATAACAATGTGGTAGATCATTTCAGATCACATTATAGTCTGTCTCCTTTCCTTGAATGGCATTATAGGAAAAACCCCACACCTCAGTGTTGCAGTGTTAGAGGGTTTGGTAAAGCCTTTTGAACAGTACTCTGTTACTTTGGTAAAATACACACACATGCACATATACATACACACACACTCGGCAAATATAATCATTAACATTTCCACTGTAAAAGTAACCTTTCTGTAGACTTTCCAACTTGTCTGGTCTTCCTTGAAGGTCGATTGGGTTTTCAACTCTGTTATCTGCTAGGTGTTTGATGGAGTGGTCCAGATAACAGAGTAGAGAGCAAAGGAAAAAGAATTTTTTGAAGATCAAAAGTGTCTGTTCATTTTGTTATCTGACCCTATCTGTTGTCATAGTAACAGGTTTCTTTTAACCTCTGCCATCAGATGATTTGTCTCTATCTGCTATGAATTCTACTTTGACTGAGTAGCTGCTGGTAAGGTATAAAGTGGGTAGCGTGTTTTCCAGTTTTGTACTACTATATTAAGAAATGAAAGATAGAAGCTGAATTCTGTTTTCCTATTGGTTTATTTAATATTACCCTTTTCAGAAATATTGAATTATTATCCAAATTTGACCAAACAGATAAAGTTTCCTAAATTAACCTTAAGTTACTCATTAAATACTCGTGGTCTCCTCACAAAAGCAGGAGCAAGTTGTGCACCACCTAGTCACAAATGGCTCCAGATGGATGTGCATAATGGCAGGACACTCTAGGAGTTCCTGTTTGCATGGACTGTTAATCCTCTCTTCCCTTCGAGTGACTTAATGATCGTCCGACATATAGAAGAACACAAGATTATAGAACCTAAACAGAGTCATCATACCTGGTTGCCATTGCAGAAATCACAACAGATTACTCCTTTCAAAAATAGAACAGATTGATCAGGTCCACCTAAAAATTACAAGCTGTTTTTTGTCTTCCCCACCTCAATTTCATCTGCTGAAAAGCTGTTCAGAATATCATGGCCATCATCAACAGGCAACCCTTCACCACCTTATTTTTATCAGTTTCTCTACCAAGTTATTTCATTCTCCTCTTGTAAGACTCTGAAGCTAAAGCAGAGGTTTGCGACACTTAGAAATTATAACTGTATTAATCAATATATAATTAAAATGTGTTATTAGGGAAATAATTTAGTAAAGTTTTGTTATAGTGTTTAAAATGACCTAATATATAACGTACATCAAAATGATCTCTAATATAGTGATATAGAAAAATATTCAGTTGCAATAATTACATTCTTCCCATCATTATAGCAAACTTTTCTTCTACTGAATTTATCTTTCTGTAGTGCACATGACTAAAAACATTTTCTGCAACTGTCTCCTCAGTTTATAGGCATGATTACTATGAATTATCTCCTGCTCCATAAAATTTCAAAGCCCTGGGTTCACTACCTATTGAATTACTTCCCATATTCCAGGTCTTGAATTCTTAAGTCAGTCTAAAAGGCTGAAAGTTGTGAACATTTTTTTCTCTAGGCTATGTTAGGAGTGAAAGAATCATCAATCTAGTAATTAGATGCATGTGTTTGATATTCCTGTGATAGGGACTGATTGTCTATAGAATCTTGCTCAGTTCTGAGAGAGTGCAACTCTAAGTATGAAGAACACACCTTTATATAAAAAACTATAAAAAAATTATAAAAAAAGACTGATTTAGCTGCTAGACCAATTTATAAGTTAATGAGTTTATTAATGGTTGTTAAACCCTATTATTTAAATGGACCTAAAAAATCTGTACTCAAATGATTTGCCATAACACATGGAAATGACAAATGACCCTGTGAAGAGGAAGTATACTATTCACAGTAATGTTTTTACTAATACGAAAATCTACCAGACTAAAGAGATATGTTTTATAAAGGCAGGAGTTCTAAACATCTGTCTAATATATTTTGCAATTGCTAGCAAATTCCTACCAAGATTGGTACAAGAATAGAGATTTTAAAAAATATGAAGTTTCCCCAGGCTTTAAGGTGGCTGAAAGGAGAAGGGCCTGCAGAAATAAAAGATGCACCATGATTTCTAATATTTATTAGAATCAGAAGATCCACGTGGAAATGTGGATCCATTAGATATGGAGCAACTCAATTACAAAACAAAAGTTGCAAGAAACCAGACTTCCTAACTCCTGCAGTTCCTACTGATACTCGCAGTTGTGAAAAATTCCTGACGTAGAAGAAGATTTCTGAAGTGAAACTCCCCTGGGCTGTCAGATGGCTGGGTGGTGATTATGCTCTATGCCACTGGATGCTGTGAGGCTCATGCACAAAGCGCAGCGGGGCGGAGGCTTGTGGATCTGCTAAAAATAATTGGCAAAAGTGAGAAATATGTTCTGTTATGTAACATATATATGGCAAGAGCAAGAAGGTTTTTAGAACCATAGACTGATTACTGCATGCAGAGGAGTTTTTGAACATTTCAGTGGGGTTTTCTTTGAACATGGGCCTTTGATATCAAGCTAAGCTGAGAGACAACTTATGGCAAGCTCTGCAGCAGGTGTTAGCTTTCCAAAACACAGGACATACCATTACAAATTAAAATTTCACAAAACATTAGCTTATCAGAATTGTCAAAGTAGATTTTTTTTCAGTTCCTGGAAGTGATGATTTAGATAATCACCAACATTATTATTATTATTTTTAATCAACAGGAAATTTGTGATGAGAAATGAGTGCTTTGAGTGGGTTTACAATTGTTACTGGGAATCCACCCTGGAAACTTGCCAGATAAGCTGTTCTTCATTTGCTAAAAATAGATTTTAAATAGCTAAGTGGTAGACTTTCTTAAGATGTATGCACCATGTATTTTGGGTGTCAGAAGTTAATGGGTGGATTTCAAATTGATTCCCATTAACACTAAAAAGGATTTTACATCTGTATTTATATGATGGCTGTTCATTCAATCTTAACCTAGTTGACTGGGTTTACTTTGATAATAGATCAAAATTGTCATTTTGATAGATTTGTGCCTAGAATTCTGAATTGATTCTGTTCATTGAGTATTTGCTTTTTAGTAATGTGTTCTAGTGGTTCTCATGTGGAGCAGATACATGTAGCTTTGCGGTCAGTGCCTATTCTGTTTGAAGAGCAGACTGATTTCAGGCTCTATGCAAATCCCACCTGGTCTTGTTGTGATACATGATGTCATGAGCTTTCTGGAATGACTTTGAGCTGCAATATTTGCAGGACATCAGCCACATTACAACGTGACATGGGCAGCTGTCATGTACAATGAGAGCTGGAGTGTGCACTCAGTCACTAACTGCTGTAGGTAGATGTGCAGGGAAGACTATCCTGAGAGGCAACAGAAACCCACGTTTTCCCATGACTTATTCAGGGCCCTGCCTCACCGCGGGTGTGGAAGGTGAGATCAGGTTCTAGCATCTAGAAGTATAATGGAGAAACGCGCTTTTGGATGAAGGAGAAACATCTACATCTGACTACTTGGGCCTCCAATTTTCTGCCCACCAGCATAATTATTGCTGGCAGATAAAGTTTTGATTTAGGACTATGGATCTCAATTCTGCAAATGCTTATGCATGTGTTTAACTTTAAGAATGCAGATAGTTCCATTGTGGTTTATGAAACTAGCCATGTGCTTGGAGTTATGCACATGCATAAACGTCAGGATTGCTGCCTAAAGTTATAATTTACCAGTAATCTGTAGGAAAAAGAAATGCCTACTACAGAGGGTGGTTATTTCTTTCAGAAATGCCTACATGGGATATTTTTTTAACAATCATTTTTAGATGAGTTGCTTTCTAAAAATTTTGGTTTATGGCATTGTCTTTTGAATGTTTTATGGATATATCTTCCTCTTTTATTGAGGTATTTTCTGGCGAGAATTTTAAAGTAGTTTTCAAAAGCTAGTCAGACCCAGCTTCTTCTCTTTAGAGCAGGCGCGGGTGGGCCTGGCTCCTTTAGATCTGCAAACTGGGGACTCTACAGGCAGGTCAGATCTCAGGAGAGGAGTTTGTCATATGGAAATGTTTAACGGTCCATCTTACATTCTGTATAGTCTCTCTTTTATCTTTTCAGGGTTTGAACATGATCCTTTCAAAGCCAGATAACCCAGAAAAATCCTCACAACTGCTTTGCTCACTCCCTGATTCCTATAATCACAGTCCAGGAGGAATAGGTTACTATGACAATATTATTGCAATAGTTTTGTAAAGTGTTTTTTTAATATTTTCAAGTCCCTCTTAGTGCTAAAGTCTTTTTCTGTTCTGCAAAATGATACTTTGTCTCATTTAACTTATGCTACAAACAAGAAACAAAGAAACTAGAAAAATATTTTGCTATTTCAACAAAGCATTGCCTCTAAGCATTTAGGTAAGCAGAGGAACATGGTCAGAGACACCTATTTAGAAAGTCTCTTCAGCTACATGTCCACCTATATGTAGCTGAAATATCTTTAGACAACTTTTGCTTTTTTTTTTCCAAATGATAAATATAAAATAAGGATCACATTGTAGTGTCTCTTCATTTTACTGCTTAAGATAATCATCCGGAATGATAAACACTGATCCTCTCTTCCAGTTAATTTGTGCTTTTGAAAACATCATGCTTATTAGCAAGTGTCTTCAATAATCATGAGGTATAAGACAAAGAACCACCAAGCAACTAATACCAGAAGTTAGGGCCAAAACTTTGATGACATATTAAGTCTTCATAATCAGTGTTTGCCTTTCATGTATTTTTGCAAGTGATGCTAGTGTATGTGAGAAGTAAGACCAGGGATAAACTGATGCAATTTAAGGTTTTGATTTTTAAAATTTAATCCTTATGTTCATAGGTTCATAGGATAATTTATTGTAAGGTTGTAAAGGCCCTTAGGAGGATTACAGTTCAATTTTTTGATCGAAGCAGGGTAAGCTACAAGGTCAGATCAGGTTTCTCAGAGCTTTGTCCATCTGGTTCTGAAATCTCCCACAGATAGGGACTGACCAATCTCTATGGGCAATCCATTGCAATGCCTGAGTGTCTTCATGTCCTGAAAACTTAATAAATTTGCATAACTCTTTGGGACCAAGATTCCTCTCTTTATCCTCAGTTCCATCCCTAGATTTTTACCCTGGCTCTGCTTTGTTTATTGTTGTGAAGGTGCAAGTTCTGATCTGGAAAACTCTTGGGAACCAGGTCATCGAACTAAATGGAACTTTTCTCATGCTTGAAATTATGCATGTGTTTTGGTGTCTCGAGGTCTAATCCTGAATGGCAGAGTTGCATGATGCAGGGAACATTTTGCAGATGTTGTGATTATGCATTAATGTTAGATTGATGTATGATAGAGAAGAACAGGTCTGTCTGCAAATAAAATAAAAGGACTGTGCAGAGGTAACGTGCAATTTCACGTGTACTTTTGAAAATATTCTGCAATTAGTTCTTCTCTGTTAATAAATGCTTCTGAGAAGCTAGTGGAGTTTTACCCTGGCAAAACTGTATTGTTTCTGCTTCCAAGAGGTGCCATAGAGATGTCAGACGGGGGCTATGTAACATAATCCTTGTTTCTACCTTGGTCATAATCAAGTCAAAGTGACATTCTAAAGTTGGCTCACAGTGAAAACTTTTTATTTTGCATTTCTATGATGGATTACAGGATATATAAAATGCAATGTACAAAATATAACAATTTAAGAAGTGTTTGGAAACAGTACAACATATTTAAGTTTATGTTACCAGATAAATACTAAATGTTAATAAAGTCTTTTAAAAAGGGTGGTAGAATAGAGAAGTGAATTTAAAGTCATGCAGATAGAATCAGGTACAAGTATACATTGGACAATATACTATAATATTATGATTGTAATAAAGACTGGATACTAACAGTGGAGAGTGGTTGTAACGCCTACAGAGAGCAGAACATCACTGATGAAGATGCAGACAGAAAGGAGCAAAGGACTCACTCTGTTGGTGACCAACACCAACATCTGCTGTTGGCAGAATTTTGATTTTTGGAAAGACAGTTACTGGTTCCTAGAGACTATACATTCTTCTGTCCTTTTCCATGCAATAAGTATGCTATCAGGATGACAAAAATCCTCTGTTCTCTGATTTATCTTATCTTTTTGCAGTTTTTCTTTTACTGAGGAATGTAGGAACTTTCCAGAAATGCTACTTTTGCTGTAGCGCTCCAGGAAACTGGTTCTAAACTAGGCCAGATACCTGCTAAGGATAAAATGGAGGTGAAACCCACCATTTTCACCATGCTCAGATAACTTGTAAGGTAAGAAGGGAATTGGAATCTGGATATCTGGTAGATACAGGGAGATCAAGGCACATGGGAAAAAGGGCCGGAAACATATGGGGTACAGAGACCACAGGGGAGTGGGAGAGCTGGAAGGACAGCTGCTCCCCAGATGATACTGAGATCAAATGATTGAGTACTTCAGCATGGTTTAAACAGTTAGGAAGTGTGGAGATGGAACTCTCCCTCAGACACAAGAATGTGCGTGTATTGCTGCTCTCATTAAGTTTCTTTCCCTGAGCATGAGCATCAGAAGAAACACAGTCATTGAGATGATTTCCCCATAAAGATCAGGATATCCTCAATCAACCTATAAAAGTCTGAAATGTCCCAGTCCTTGGAGAAACCATGCAGTTTACAGGCTATGAACCTGTGGCTCATATTGGACTTATTCACCGCAGCAAAACAAGTTTGTCTGTTGTATCTCTGAAAACACGCAATGGTGTGGACTTTATTATGCTCTAGTAAACCAGGAATATTCTCAGCGACTTTGTGGAAGCTGTGCAATATTTGTTAATGACACTAGTATTTATTTTCTCTTGCTCTGATTTGTAACCTGTGCCTGTGATGTTCACTATGTATACGATTGTATATACTTATATATACTATAATCACATCTTTATTATGTTACAGAGCTACTAGAGGAGGTGCAGTCATGAGTTACTTTGTTTCAGCCCGTGGTGGCTTTTAGATTTTGGCTTTTAATAAAAGCTGCTGTAACTTGTTTAGGCTTAAATATTGCCCAGTACTGGTTGTTTTTTTTCAAAGAAAAAATTATTCAGAAGCTCTGAAGAGAACAACACATGCTACATGAGACAGAATTTCATTTTCCTCCCCTTCCTATTAAAATCTTTTAAAATCTGCTGTTAATACTTGGAAGCATAAGAACAATTCCTATACCAAATATACTCAGTGAAAAAGACAAAGCAAACATATCGCTGGTAAGGGAGAATTAGAGCTCACACAAAGTGATCAAGTTGGACATTAGTTTCTCAAGCATATAATTCGTTCCCCTCTTAAACTTATTAGTCAGCTAATGCTTTGTACTCATCATAGCTGCTGGAAATGGGCATTTCAGAAAGATCTGAAATGACATTGTAGGTTAGGAGTCCCTCTGAGAATCCAGACTGTGAAATTAAGGCCCAGAGGTGAAGAGGCTTTCCCAAGATCACATGGCAACCTAAGAGAAAGCTAGACATAGATTACAAGAAATTTGGAATGCTTTGTTATGGCGTTGCTCATGTTTTTTCCTTCAGAAAGTCTGCCTCATGCAAATCTTAGCTGCTCTGTATACAAGCCTGTGCTGGTTAAGTGTATATGAGTAGACTCCATGTTTATGTGTTCTCAGACTTTTTCTTCATCCAAGAAGAGAAGTCCAGCACAAAGCTGTAATTCACACGCCTCTAAGAATCAATAAAGCACTCCCAGTAATTGTTCTCCAGATAGAGACTGTGTGTGGATCTACAAAATGGATCAGAAACATACATATCACCAGAAAAGAAGGAGTTGGAAAGAAAACAGGTAGGTAAGTGCAAGTATGAGAGTCTCTGCCTTACCATGACTCTAAAAGCTATAAAACTATTGCCGGTGGGATGATGAGATCAGTCTGGCCACAGCTGTCACTGTCTTTAAAAGCCAGCCAGCAAAGCATGCCTGTTTTTACCTTGCTTCATTTGCTACAGAAAATACTTTAAATTGTACTCTTGATTTGAGAGCAATGGGTGGAAGGATTCTTACCTAAAGAGAAAACAGGATCTGTAAGAAGAGAATTATGAGCAAACTATTTTATTCCATAATTTTAGGCCTCATCAGTGAAGGTGATTTCATGCTTTAATAATATTCATTCTACTATTGTCACTTGATAGTTCATAACACCCAGGTGACTAGTCTTTGCAGGAAGATTTCACATGCTATCCAGTTACAGCATATTTATTTGCTGTCTTGAAACCATGTACTCAGTTGGTGGGATTCTACTCCCCCGGGAGAAGATGTGCCTGACCAACTGACATAGACAGGGCTTAGTCTGCAGGGAGGATTGAATTTCCTTAGCATGACAATGGCCTGAGTTTTTATTGGCACAGACAGTTTGTGCCAAGCATGTGAACATATGTTCCTGAGGTCTGCAGGAGGAGCAGTTACAGATCTCTTAATACTCAGCCTGGGTTTTATGCAGGCCTGCTCCTCCAACTCAGGAATGATTCACTATGGATCTGAGTTTACCAGGGGCTATCTATTCCAGAGAACTGGTAACCTGGCTGATTATGCATTGAAGTTTTATCCAATAGCTTCCTACTCGATGGTTTAGCATTTCTGATTTACACTGAGTTTAGAATTTCAAATAAAATATCCTGTAACCCTCTAAACTTAGAAAAGAAAAAAGTGTGTATGTTTTCAGTACAATATGCAGGTCCAATTCCTTAAACCTGACTCCTTGTTTTATTTCAGTCCAAACAAATCTTACATTTTAGACCAGATCCATTAAAACATCAGAACATCTCAAGACAGAAATCAAAATACCTAACATTAAGTACCAACCTTTTGGATTAAAATCAAAGCAAGGCTCCCATATAAATTAACAGACCTCTCAGGATGGATAACAGTTGAAAATACAAAGAAAAATGTGCCTGAAATCTTGCCAGGTTCAGCCCTAAAACCCACAGAGACCATCTTCTGCCCAGAATCTGCAACCTTAAACCATTTGAGTGACGAAAGTTGGGATTCATTCATCTTAACTTGATTATTTAAAGGTAGGATAGACATCTAAGACTAAGCCAGTAAGTCTAGGCTTTCATTGTAGTTAACGGAAAGAAACAGACACTTTCGGAAGACTATTGTGCTAAAAGACATATCTGGAAATAGGCCAGATGAATCACACAATAGATATTTCTATTTGTTTCTTTTTCTCTCTCAGAGAAAAAAAATCATTAGGGTTAGAACAGTGGGTTCAGAGAGACCTGACTCATGCTTCAGTGTTGCTGAAGGCAGGGGTTCAAAGAAGAAGATATTTTTGTTTGATGCTTGACTCCTGTGAAACAGAGGAATAATAATTTATTTCCCTTTAGGTTGAAAGACAAGATATTGCTCATCATATAAGGCTGTAATGTGTACAAAAATTTCATACCAGTCAGTGAAAGATAGAAGATGGTGTCTATAATCACATAATATCTCTCCGAAGGTGGTTACCCTAGTTTTTGAATACTCAGATGAGGTGGGAAAGGGGAAAAGAGATTCGAAATATGTCTGATATGTGATATTACAGAAGCCAGTCTCATTTTATCTCTATCCTGACCTTTCATGTCCTGTCTTCATGAACCTTTAGATACGGGAGCAACTTTGGACTCATGAGATGTCCTAACTCAAAGTAGTTGTCACATGATGTCTGATCACAAGTGTAATTTTTCCAGCATTGAGACTTTAGGAAATTGAAAGCATTCAATGACATACTGATTAAAGTTGAATTTCCACTCTGAAAAGACATAAAGCAGAGATGTATGTTTGGGAGGTTTGTTGGAATGATTTTATACAATTCAAAGGGAATACCTACTTCTGATGAAGAATATAAAAATTTTGCAATTGGCTTACTTGGAAGAGGATCAGAGCTTTAGTTTTAAGGTAGAAATAGTAAGACCGTTAACAAATATAGGCTAATATAACCATGTTTTATCTTAAAGTTTTGGATTTACTTCCTGTTTTCTTCAACTTAATTTAAAAAATGTTACAAATAAATGTCTTGATTTTGGGTATTATTTCTTAGGAACAGCCTTTGTCTTGCACTCCCAAAGACTTCAAAACTTTATTTAGGGCGTCTGTGAGAGAATTAATAAAAGCCTGAAATTTGAAGATGTAGGAGAGATACAGGATTTAAGCTGGCACTTGATTACTGTAGCTTTTTTACTATGTGCAAATAGAATCTTCTGAAGTGAGGATATATATTCCTGAAATTTTCTGAGAGATGTTTGAATTATTGATATTTTCTATGAAAACATGGGGCTGTGAAATGACGGAAAAAATAGTTTTACCATACTTGAAATAATGTGGGCTAATACAGCTTATTTCTAGTTATTTGGAATGAACAAACCTGTTAAAATATTTCATTGTAGATACTGTGTCAGTAACAAGAATATTTCTTTCATCAGACCTTCACTGCTGATGATTTATACCTGTGACTTAACAATATCATTGAACGAGAATATTTGTTTATGATACCTGTGTGTCTAGAAAGTCTAACCTGCACAATTGCTAACACTAAGAGACATTTCTCATTAAATCTGCTGGATGTATTAGACATGCTCAGAAGAAAAACTTTGGGATTTAGTACACAGATACAACTGTAATGAGATATTTTTTGTTTATATTGCTAGCTTAAGTTATTAAATAACAATTATATTAGCAGAACAAAAAAAGACATAGTTTTAAAGACAGAAAAATAATATGATCCTTTAATGCTAAAAATGCACAAAATGTAATTTAGTAATTCCTGAAAGAAAAGAACAGAAGACAAAACCAACAAATATTGTTGTTGGACTACTATTAATATAATTTTGTAGCATTTGAAAAAACTGTCAAGGTACTTTTTGTTTTGTCCTTTATTCAAAGCATCCCAATACCATTTTGGCAAGTTTGATATTTCATTTGAAGGGAAAATAATAAAGTGTTTTCTTTGTATTGATTGAAGAAATATAGTGCTTATTTTTTGCTTGGTTTTCTAGTAGTTATTCAATAGGTTAAAGGGCAATACCATTCGTTTCCTAATAGGACATTTTGTGTAAGATTTGCAAGTCCTACAGGTACCTTTAAGCATGGATAAATATGCACTCATGGTTTCAGCTGGATAGTTTTTCACCACCAAAGGATGATTATGTTGTGTGCCTTGAGACACAAGCTATAATATATTTCCTGTCCCTTTATTGCATTTTGGAATCATAAACAATGACTGTTTGGCTCAAAGCCATTTATTCAGCCCAAAAAGACATTATTTGCACAACAAAAATCAATAAAAATGTTACTAGGTCTGGCTGGATACTTTGCTTAACTGTGATATTTGTCTGTCACTGATGGCATGCCATCTCTCGTAGGAGACTGGGGCCAAAACAGAGCTATTGATCCAGTCATCAGTGATGGATACTGGCATTTGGAACAGGCTGCTGCAGAGAATCTCGATTAAAAAAAATATTTCTATGTTTTGCCTGCAGCAGAGTCAAGATAACCTGAATGAGGAGATTTTCACTTTTATATTGGGTTTCTCCTCTTGCGGTTGTTAAATGCTCTGGACCAAAGTTCATTATTGAAAGAATTAAGTCAATCTATGTTTAGCCAAAGGCTTTGACATCACATCAAGCTCTCCTGATTTAAACACAAGCTAGTTGTCCTTTTCATCACCTTAAAAGCGGAGAGGAAGTGTTTTATACACACAAGTGATAGAAGTGTTATGCTAGGCTGTGCTTACACTTTTTTTCCTATTGTAAAACATCAAATTATGTCTAAGAAAAACAAGACAAAAACTGATTCTCACACATTGTTATATAAACCCTGACCTGTCCTTTGAGGCACTGAATGCTCTCTGCTCTTGCTTTATCAAGAGTGTAAGGTACTCAACACTTAGAGAATCCCAGGTTATCTAATCTGTGACCACTTAACAAAACATATTGCAGCAGAAATATGGGAATATTTTAGCCTATTGTAATTGAACGCTATTTAAAAAGGCTACTTGATACTTTCAAATGCATTTTAATATTGTAAAATCAGTTTTGTTTCACCAAATTAACTGATTTAAAGTGTAATATTTAATGAAAGAAAGAAGAGAATAAAGTGATCTCTTAAATCAGTCTCTCAGAAACATCTTAAAGTGTTCATATTCTTCTTGTTTATTTCGTTTTTCTCTGTGGTCAAAACTTTCACAAAAAGTATGGTCATGCAGATATTCAAAGAGTAGACTGAAAGTAGGTACACTTCCTGGAAATAATATTGTCAGTCACAGCATTGACGAGGATTTAGAAATAACATAATTCTTACTCAGGTTAGGTCATTTATATGTTATGACTTTAGTTCTGAATAACTTACAAGTATCAGAATAGCCACTTTGATTTTGACAAGACAAATTGAACTGCATAAAATCAAGCACATATGAAAGACTTCTTAGGATCATCAGAATGGTGGCCAAAGACATACAGGCAACAATTTTCAAAGCACTGAGTACATTTTGAAAGCCTTGCATCATGTAAGTAATTAAGAAAATGAAGTGTTTATTTAGAGTAAAATGAATTTCTGTATAATATCAAAGTTGTAGCCACTAGTATCATTCCAACAACTGTAACATGAGAAACCTGTTAGTGGTTAGAGCGGCTACCAAAGTAGCTAACTTTGGCTGTTTTGGAAGGAGTTGATAACAGCTATGTGATTTTTGTTTGATTTATCTTCATCATAGTTCTCAGTCCGAAGGTGAAATACTGGGATGAAGTATACAAACCTATACAACTTCTGTAAACTTGTAATTTTCAACCAAGTGCATGGAAGGGAAAATAATGAATAATACCATGTTTGAAATTCATGCTTCATATGAAGTGTGAATCACAAATTTGTAACTGAAGATCTCACATACTAGTCTGATGAAAGAAATAATGAAAGTGTATTGGCAACCAGGTATACCTAACAGGAGAAAGGATACTGTTTTGAAGGAAAAAAGGGCTCAAACCACTTCTAATGAAGGAAGTTAAAGTAATAACTACTATATTATGCCTCATGCAAATTATAAGATACATATGATAATCAATATTAGTTCTAAAGAAATAGAATTATAACTACCAAAGGAACATTTCTTTGTCTTTGCAATGTGCTTAGAGATGAAACATCTAAACCTTCAGACTTGTATTTATTACTGCAGGTTATAATTTGGTCTGCCTTTTCACGTTGTTAGAAACTCTGAGAGAAACTAAACGTTTCTTCTAGATAGGAGGAGAAACGGAAATAACCTAAAAAAATAAGTGTACTCTGATTAGGTTTTGAAAGTGGCCATTCAGTGACTGTTGACCTGCATTACCTACTTTGTACTCAGACGTGACCACAGAGGGAAGAGTACAGATTGCATTATGACTTGCTATATGTTTCCCTTCTGTGCCTGCTTGAAAGAAGCAGAATCAAAAAGAGCTGATACTCAACCTGTATCTATGACATCATCCATCTCTCTCATCACTTAAACCCTCTTGCTATTTTCCTGTCATAAATAAAAAAAAATAAAATCTGACCCTCAATTATCATAATTTTAGAAATTATCATAGAATCATAGAATCATAGAACAATAAGTTTGGAAAAGACCTCTGAGATCATCAAGTCCCCTTACTAAACCATATCCCTAAGAAACTCATCTACCTGGCTTTTAAACGCCTCCAGGGATGCTGACTGAACCACCTCTCTAGGCAGCTGTTCCAATGCCTGACCACCGTTCAGTAGAAAATTTTTCCTGACATACAGTCCAGACCTCCCCTGGCACAAATTGTGACCATTTCCTCTCATACAATCACTTGTCATTTGCGATAAGAGACCAGCACCCACCTCACCACAACCTCCTTTCAGGTAGTTGTAGACAGTGATGAGGTCTCCCCTCAGCCTCCTCTCCTCTAAGCTAAACAACCTCAGTTCCCTTAGCTGTTCCTCGTAGGACTTGTTCTCCAGCCCCTTCACCAGCCTTGTTGCCCTTCTCTGGAAGCACTCCAACACCTCAATGTCCTTCTTGTAATGAGGGGCCCAGAACTGAACACAGTATCCGAGGTGCGGTCTCACCTGCGCAGAGTGCAGGGGTACAATCACCTCCCTGGTCCTGCTGGCCACACTGTTTCTGATACAGGCCAAGATATCATTGGCCTTCTTGGCCACCTGGACACACTGCTGGCTCATGTTCAGCTGGTTGTCAACCAACACCCCCAGGTCCTTCTCCTCCAGGCAGCTCTCCAGACACTCTTCCCCAAGGCTGTAATGCTGCAGATTATAAACATTTCTCTTGCACATGAGAGAACTTTCTCTAGATGCATAGATTGATTTTATTATACCACATTTAGTGATTCAAAATTTAATGAAAAAGAACAGTAAATTTCTTCTGTTTTCCCTCTAAAGCGGTGGTTTGAAGGTCGTAATTTGTTTAGCTTTTATGTTTCAGAAATGTAATTATTAATAATATTAATAATTGTGGAAATAATAAGCAACAGTTGTTGCTTTTTTCTCTCCTTATATTTTTGCATACTACTATGACGCAGTTAACATAAAACTGTCTATATCCATCTGTCTGAAGATCTGACCCATTTCCAAGACAAGCAATCTGGCTTGAATGAGAACTTCAGGCTTTAACATGAAGTGTGTTGGGAATGCATTTTCATGCTTACTATTCTGCTAGAATATTTGAAGTATATCTCATACCTTGAAAATTAGAATGTATGTGTTCTTTTAGCCACCATTTTGACAGGCTTTCAAAGACTGAAATCTTAGATGAAATTGTGATAGTTGGCAATCACAGTGCTAGAATTTTTCACTTATTCTTAGATGAAAAAAACCTAAAAATTACTAGTATGAGGGTTCTATGTTTTAACCTTAATAAATTATGTGTATTTGTGAGTTTAGAAAAAACTATATAAATAATGAATATGACACTATAGATGTCTACATATATGTTTTTACTTTAGTTGTCGGTGAAAGTATCATTATTATCTAGACTCTTTTTCTATTAGGATTGTGTGCTAACTCTGAAGACTAATGTAAAAATCACGTACATTAACTGAGTTCAGTTCAGTTCCTCAAATGGAAATCTATTCTAGCATAATACGGTAGGTGAATTAGCCTTATCTGAATTAAAATGTTCAGTGAACTGAAATTCCTCTTGTAAAGGAATGAGACTCTTGATGCCTTCTGATTTTTCTAAGGTATGGTTGTGCTTTCATTGGCAAGAGAACTGTTTTATAAAAAAGACCAATATTTATGACAAACATAAGAAATAGGGTCAAATCTCTAACTAACTACAGAAATACACTAAAAATTTTTTAAATTATTGTCATGAAGTATTTGAAGTACTTCAATCAGGTGCTGCATACAGATTATGCTTAAGGAATCTAAATAGGGATTGTAGCACATGGTAAAGATTTAGTAAATAGTTTTCTAGTCCAAAATCAATTCCATCGATTGTCATTAAAGTGGCAAGCTAAAAAAAATGAAGTGGTTTCTAATTTTCCGGCTCCTGCTGGAGTCTGCTCTATCTCTTCCTTTTTCCAGTTAAGAGCATCATTAAATGGTAAGAGCAAACGGCATATTGAGAGGCCAAGTGTTTTATTAATTCATCATCAGAATTATCTCAGCACATTAATATTAATAGCTTCAAATTGGATTTCATTTAGGAGGTGAAATAAATATGCTGATAGTAAAAGCCTACATAGCCAATGAATCGTTTGAAATGGAGCTAATACAGAGCAATACTCAAAACTAGATTTGAGAAGTCATGTTGACTTCCTTTAGCATAGGGGCAGCTTCCAGATAAAATTTCATTTTTGTCTGGAACTCACTGAAATTTCAACTTTTAAAAAAAGGCTTACTTTCTTTTTTGGAAGCTTGTGGCTTAAATGCCTAAGACAAATGTGGACATGTATCCCTCCCTTTATCTAACACACTTATTTTTCCTTTTGTTAACTGTAGTAGACAGTCACCCCTAAACCCCTTATGTTTCGGTTTTCATAGCAGTATATAACTACATATCTGAGAGTATTATTCTGTGTTTAGATTTCCTTTGACTCACAGCTGGTGTATTTTTTTTTGTCTTTTTCATTATTAAATTTTCTAGATCCATAGAGTCATAGACTTTGTGGCTGTTTGCAGGGAGAAGTACTATTCCTAAATAACTGCCAAAGAATGGGAAATATGCCCCGTTTGCAAGGACACAACATGGCTCAAGGAGGAGACGAGGGGAAGACTAGAAATGAAGCTGTAGCTGTGCACAGACTTTGCTGAAGTAAACAATTCCTTATCTGGTGAATCATTGGTGATAGCTCAGGCCTTACCTCTTCCCTCTCTCCACCATTAAATCAGGCTATTGCTGTGTCTTCTGTTACCAATGCTAATGTTGCCTAAGGCCAATGGTTCTATGCTACACTGGAAAAAGCTGCCACTTGGGAAGAAAAATGTGTGTGTGTGTCCCCCTCCATTTTTTTTTTAAATAAGATGCCACAACTGCATTTTGGCAACTTACCCAATGCAACTTTTTTTTCAAGAAAGTCACATTCAGCCAGATTTAGATAATACAGACAACTCCACAGCCTTATTTTCCTGCTGTTTGTGGCTTCAAGAGCATATTTACATTTATTGAAGACCAATATCACACAGATATGACCCAGTCACAGCATCGTTTAGTCATTTGAGGAGCCTGCCCTGGGAGCCCAGAGCAGCCAGAAAACTTCCTGACTTATGGATGCCTCTTATTGCTAGCAGGGAGACACAAATGAGTCATAAGCAGGCACGACATATACGTAAGAGTCTATTTACTGAACCCACCGGATATTGAAAGACTAGTTTAATCTTTCTATTCTATACTACTTCTCAAAAGAGGCTTTAGAAGAAAATTGCACCATGGAAAGTGTAATGCTGCATGGAAAACTGAAGTCATGTTTTAAGTAAAGAATCCATTGACTGCAGTGAGTTCTCCACTTTGTAACAGGTATTTGAGGAGTGTAGAGCCACCCCTGCAGAAATCTGAGAGACCCTGAGTGTGGGTTGGAACTTACTGATGTATCCGTTGACTGGTCTATCTCTCTGTCTGCATGGAGGATAGGGACAGGGACTATCTTCTTGATTATCCACCATGTTGCTTGTGCGAGAAGAAGTGAAGAACACAGGCAGGGCAGTAACCAGCTACTCCTTCCTGTCTCCTTCTGGCATAACAGCAGGATTGTGACACTGAGTGAAAATGCTAGGCGCAAGCTTAACTTCGCCTCGGCAAGCGAAACATCTGAAGCAAACTGGAGAGTGGGGCTCAATTCATGCGTTTCTATACTGGACTTTTTCAGATTTCTGTGATAGTTGGACTTCATAAAAACATACTAAAGTAAACACATACTAAAGTAAATATGCTCTTTTGATGATTTTATATTGTTCAAATGTATTTCAATTCAATAGTTCTGACTTTGGCTTCTCCCAATCAAATAATGGTAAACTTGCCCTGAACAGCAGCACAATAACCAGGAGAAATGTATCTGAATATTTTGCCTTAGTCTTGCAAGAACCTCCACCACAATGGCCATGCATAAGCATTGGGGTGTGACTGGATGGATTTTGGCACTGCTGAGCAGTGGAGAGGCAGCTCTGGCAGCTACAAAGTGTCCATGACAAGGTGTGGCTGCCTAGCCACCTTTTACCTAAACTAGGAGAAATAGTAACTAGAGGAAGGGTTTGCCTGCTGTTCATGAAGGACTAAGTTACCTCTGTATCCATGGTTCAGCTGCCTGTGGCTGAAGGTATTTGCTGTCCTTCCAAACGAGTAAGAGAGAAGCATGAAGATTTGTTAGTGCTTGAGGCACAGCTGCCATTCAGAAACAGAGTCTGCATTCTGAATTGGCCTGAAGTCTGAATCTCTCATTTTAAAGAACCCACTTTACATGTTGTGTTACAATTTTGTTGGAAGCTTAGTTCAATAGCCTTCTACAGACATGAAAAAAAGGAAAGGTTGTTTCTGTGCATGGTAAAATCTGTGTTAAACAAGGATTGAAGTCTTATATGAGGGGCTTTTTCTATTTTCCTCTCTTTTGCTACCATAAACATACAAAGAGATTACTCTTGTGGTTGTGGCTGTAAACTAAGTATTGCAAAATGATTCCTGGCACTGCCACAGATTCGTTGTCTGCTCACTTAATTTGTCTATGTCTTGGATCCCAACTGACCTCACAGAAGGATTCTTTCTTTAATACAATCACAATGAAGATGCTTTCTTTAATGTTTCTAAGGGCTTAGAGTCCCTTGCGAACCAAAACATGCAGGTCCCTAGAGACGTTGAGATTATATATTTTATGTAAGTTGCCCTTGTCACCTCAGAATATCCGGACTCTTCCCTACCAGTGAACAAGACTTGCAGCCTACAGACTTTCAGAAGCGATAATCAAATTGTGGATTCAAAACATTTATCTGCTAGTCTGTGTTGGCTTAAGCCTCAAACATTGTTCTCAAGCTAGCACTCCTGAAATTTATTATGCACTAAAAGAAGTTCCCAACAGCCTGCCACTATTAGTCGAGAAAGAATGTACAAGAGGGACTGCCATTTAGGCCACCATTTGGAATAGCACTTAGAAACTGCTGCCTGCAGTTGAAGTCCAGAATAATGGGTCTGACATTCAGAGAACCCACCCAGCAAGCAGAGGCAGAAGTAATCTAATTGTTACTGATTTCTTTCAGATTTTCAAATGCCCCATCTTTCCCTGGCTTTTCCCCAAAATAAACTACCCTAACTGTAGAAAACGTCTGAAGTGGAGAAGAGTTATTCTGTTTAGTTTGTGAACTGGTATTTTCAAGTTTCCTTAATGACTAATATAATGGAGATTATTATTATCAAAATACGCTGGGTTCAGAGTATATTAAAGCTCTCTTAGGACCTAGTTTAGTATTTGTTACAAATCAGCCAAAACAAACACAGTATGTTCAAGTTGCTTCTTGCTTTTTTTGGTGGCCGTTTCCACAGCACAACAGGGAACCATATACCTAGTCAGACTGTACTAACAGTCTTTCTTGCTGTTGGCCAGAGAAACAGAAAAACATTCACATCACACTAGGAAAATCAAAAGGCTCCTTTTTGTCTGTTCATCACTCCTCTTCTGAGGCACACAGCAAGTGACCAGTTATTTCTGAAGCCATTCATATCACTACCTGCATCTCATCCTCGCTTCTGTCACACGAGCCCCTCTGTTCTTCTGTCTGTTTTCTTCTCCCTTCCAGCCCCCACTTCTTCACTGTGGCAAAGCAACATCTACACAGTTACAAGGCAAGTTCATGACAGTGTTTACAGAAGGTAATACTGCCAGGAATGTCTCAGGGCTGTCATTTTTCATCTTTATGCCAATCACAATGCTGCAATGGTACAGTCATGATGGTACAAACTCTACTTGTACCCTTAATGTAAAATAATGTTTCTTCCCTTCCTCATTCTTCCTGAAAAGATATGCATCTCTTCCACATTTTTTAAAATTGAAAATTCAGTGCCTATTACCAGAGAAGATTTTTTGAACAATGAGAACATTCACAGGTTTACAGCTTCATAAATACTAAGGAAAACAAACCTGATGGACAGGGAAAGTGTTCAGGTAGTTTAAAAGGTTTTTAAACTATATTTGGCTGTATGAACATCTATTTAAACTGAAGAGTAAAGATAGAAGTTTTTGCCTGAAACACCCACAATTTAAAACTCAAGCTGTGGCCCTCCATCCAAGATGGATGTTGACATTTCATTTCAAGATAGACCCCTTGTGTTGTGTACTGATACTTATGCTGACAGGGCTAAACTTTTCTGCAGGCACCTTTCTCTTTGGAGGACAGAACCCTGAATCTTACACAAGGGTCAAAACTCAGTTGTATTCATTCTGATTCTCGTTAGCATGTTGAAAGCTTGATATATGTTGGCCATCAAGCAGATATTTATGACCTAGATGTTGGTCAGGGTGGCTACTCTAGCCTCATGGTTTGGCTCACATTTCTTATGCAGTCTGCAGTGAAACTTCACCTGTTTCAGCCATACGCTCTTCATGGCAGAACTTAGCTAAACAGGTGCTCATTCTTCTACTGTAATCAAATTAGACCTTGCACATTCACACTAAAAGAAAACAGGAGAACCAAGCCTGATCTGTATCATATTTTGACTGACTGGAAAACTGGAACATTATCAGTTGGTGTGAGGGAGTTAAAAACCACATAGCTCTAATTAAACAGATAAAAAAGCAAACTCAAAAAAAAAAATAGGAGAATTATAGGAGCTATTGTAAAAATAGTTACCTGACTCTCAAACTGCTCATTATGGCACAGCATTTCCAGTATAACTGATGAAAATAGTTTTCTTTCTCTTGATATTTTATCTTTGTCTGTTGGAGCATTGATGAGTTAAAAATAAATTCAATTTATATACTGTGAATGTCTATGTTAGTGTTTGAAAGAACACTCTGTGCTTGAAATTTCATTCACAACAGAGTTGGACAAGGAAGAATCAAGACTGAGTGACAGAATGGTGAAAGAGAAGGAAAAAATTGTTGTATTCTAATACAAAAGGAAGCTGATAATGGGCTATCTAAAGATGTTTTATGAGTGCTTAAATATTTTTATTTATGAACTGGTTGAAGGGCTGGAACAGCTGTGCTGAATTGCTCAAGATTGCTTGTGTTTTAGGATAAGTCTGTAGGAATCTAGTAAAACTAGAAGAAATGTTACCAATGAAAAAAACAAGGTTTCCTGGTCTTTGAACTGATCGTGGTCTTAAAGGTTTCTTTAATTGAATGCCCTTCAATTGTTCAGGAGAAATCTCTAGATCTTAGCAGCTCATGAACACATCTGTTCAGTGCAGTGTCACAGCCAAATAAACCAAAAAGCATATTTAGTTATTTTAAGTAAAGAATGTATAGCACTTCGGACATTAGGCTTGCAAAAATACATATGTGCATTTAGGTGTAGAAACATACATATTTTTATATATATGTATTACACATGCATGAAGGTCAAATTACAAGAATTATGAAATATATCAATATTACCATTGTTAGCTTCTATTTTGGTGACCACATGGAGTTTAGCAGATGTTTTCAAGCATCATCTTTGGTCAATGCATGCTCCAGGCCTTCACTGCATCGTTCAAAACAACATATCAGGATTTCCTCTCAAATGGTTAGAAATATTCTTCTCATTTGCTGGGAAGATGTAGCCATGACTAATTTTTGCATTCGTCTTATCTTGTACAAGCATATTTAGTTTTGAAAGTCCTTGTCTTTACATTGTGTTAATCAAGTAAATGTATTTATAGAAAGTAATTGCATCCTGCTCCGACTTTTGTTTCACTAGTATCTTCTTTTAAGATTTGTTCTCTAAAATCCATTATCATCTGGTTTTACTTTGCAATTGCTGTTCTAAACGTAGCTAATCAGAAGTGAGCCTGGTATTCTAATGAAGTCTTAGTAAAGACTTGTACAATAGAATTAATATTTCTTTCTTTTTACTTAAAATACCCCACCTGCTGCCTCCTGGATATAAACTGTTTGTAGCTAAACGGCGATTAGATTGCTTTGTCATCAGCAGTTGTTTCCAGTTTCCTTTCCATTTTGTTAGTGAGACCCCAATCTGTAGTAAAGTTTCTTCTAATTTGTTCATAGAAGCTGTGATTTTGTGCTCTGTCTTAGCAAGACAGTTAACAATAGTCTCCAGTTCCTGCTGTAGAATCCTTCATTTTTCTAAATATGGGCAATGGACTGTGGCTGTGATATCTGTGAAAGTTTCATAAGAATACACCTTGTCCTTACATTGAGGTGATTTGTAATCATAATATTCACTGTTAAATGGAAGATAAAGTTTCAGGCATCATGAGTTGGAGTATGTCGCAATTTTTACACACCCAAGAAACGTATGTTCAAATTAACAAGTAGTTTATTGATGAGAAAGAAATACGGGTAAATAGTGACTTGCAGAGGAAAAATGAAACAGTACAAAACTCATACTGAAACATTTATAACAGTACATTCACAAAACTGAATGAGAGGAAAGCAAGGTCAAAAGAAAATCAATCGTTTGATAAATATTACAGTTCTATCATGCAAGTATAGAACTCTTGCATTGAGAAGCAGATATAAACAAAATGTGAGAAAGATTCCATATGTTGAAAACAGGACAAGATTTGAATCTCTGCAGAAGATGTATGTTTAGAAACATTTATGATCTGTGTGACCATTGAAGGAGATGAGGAAACTAGTAACTCAGAGTCGTGGCATGCTATAAACATTCAGATTGACACAAGCACTATAAGCTATACAGTTTTTGCTAGAAACAAGGTAGAAGAAATGTGTCAAGGTTTATCAATAGCAAGGTGATGTGATAGTATCATCTTGTTGTCTTATTTAGGAACACGATCTCCGCCACCAATAGCTTAAAAAATTTTTCCAGCAATAGCAAAAATTCTGACTATTAATTTAAAACTATAATTTTGCATTTTCAGTCCATATATAACAGGAATTCTATACGCAAATGTGAGAAAATACGAACCGTCTGAGAATAAAGGAAGATTTTGTGAATTTGTACACTGAAGGGTACATTGTTACATTTTGGTCATGCTTCCCACTGCACTCAACCTAGGAGCAGCATCCTCAAAAGCCAGTGAACACTCAAAAATTGTTTGAAGTTAAAAAAGAATAAAAGTAAGTGACAAGTCCAGTGAAGCAGAATACTCAAAGAAGATTTATCAGCTGGAATTCTCAATAACTCAATCATTGTACCAAATGTGATCAATGATAACAAAAGAAACATTTAGCCAAAAGGGAAATAAATATCTTTGGTCCTCACAGGAGCCATTTATTAATTGAACTTGATCTGTCAAGTTTTTTTTTAATATCTAGGACTAGAGTCAGCCTGTGAGTGGTACCAGGCTCAGTGACATAAGGGGACTATGCTACAATGCTGTATTTGTTCTTCTTCACTCTTTGATGAAACTTCTCTTTTAGACACTTCATTTCACTTACTGTCAACATTTTGCATTTAAGTATCTTTGTAGAAAAGCACACATGCACAATACAGAGTCAGTTATAACAGTTATGGCTATTTCACATGGATCTTCTGCATATTAATTCTTATTGAAATCTACAAGATAGACATTCAAGGTTAAATATATCTAAGTGTTGTCCTGGCTACAGATGATTTTAAATTATTCTTTGACTGCTTTCTTATATCAGAACCCATTGTAGAGTGTCTTGGGCCTGCTGTATGACAAGCATAGGAGGTTTCAACCAATGTTTGAATGCATTGATACAGACATGCTGACAAAAGAAGCACACACAATTTAGCAATTATTTTTAAGTTTCCAGAACTGCTCAAAATAAAACATGTGTTCTGTTAGGACAATAGCTATTAGGTAATAAATATTATTCTAGAGTAGCAGCTTGAAGCAGTATTAAAATCACAAAGTATAAAAGGTTATTAGAGATAGAAGAATGCGATGTATCAGTATACGCTCCAATAGGAGCTATTGACCATCATTTGAAATGGGAAATCTCTTAGATTATAAATTATCTAATAATAAATTTTCTTTATCATCAAATTACAAGGAAACTGGGGATCGAGAGATAATGTTATTTGTCTGAAAAATTATTTTCAAAAAGTATTGCAGAGAGAAAGTTCAAAAGGAAAGATTTAACAAGGGAAGACTTATTTTCAGAGCAGGTTCAACACAATTTAAGATATTGAAAACTGGGAATTGGACAGAAAAGAAGAAGGAAATCAGTGGAGAAATAAATCGTTAAAAAATCCAGTATATAGAAGAAATAAGAAAAGATGAGACTTCGATTCTGCATGGTCTTATCCCTAGAGAATTAAAAGTATGCATGAAGGTAACTAGAATAATTCCTGAATTTAAGCAAGTCACAAATACAAATTTTATTAAAATTCACTGGAATCATTAAGATAAAAGGAAAATATTTCAAATGTCAAAACCCTGCGAAGAAGAAATAGAAGCAGCCTTATTTGTTTCCAAGTTTAAGGAGAGTTCAAAGAAATTTGATTAATAGTTTCAGGAGCTGTGACAATATATTGAAACTGAGAAATAGTGTGTAATGAGTAATTATTCAATGTTAAAATTTGATCATGTGCAAAAGTGTGGCGATGTTGCTTTAGAATTCTAGGAAAATAAAACTAGTTTTGGAAGACTGAGTATCCAAATTCCACTTGAAAATCTGAATTGCCAACTAAAAGAACAATAGGGTGTTGGTACCTAGAACAGTTGCTGATACCAATCCAAACAAGAGGTGATTTTTTTTGTTGTTGTTTCTGTATATTTTTTTTATCTATTTGAACAGGAGAAAACACAACAAAAACATTTTCTTCTAGAATCCCTCCATTTCCTCGCATTCACTTCTGTTGTTGGGATCTACCTATCAACATATGGATTGATTCATCAGAGACATCTTAAAAAGCAAGTAGATTTTTTTCAGAACAGTGGGTGCTTAGCTTTTTAACTGAATCTAGAATGATTCAGGTTATGATAAATCCTGTCTGCGCATCGTTTCTTGTTAGATAAGCCGCTGTTTGGTTTAAATTTTCTAATGGTACTCTAAAAATGAGCAACCCTACAGTCATGTAGTAGAAAATAACTTCTAAATTGTTTTGCATCTTCTATGTTCATCACATGATTAATGGTTTCTTTTAATATCAGCCTGATAAAGTCTTTTTCTGGTAGTAAATTCTGATCCAATTTAAACTGAGAAACTGCCTAATTTTGACAAGAATTAACTCCACACTATTTGATTTGTTTAATAAGTGGGAGGCATTTTATTTTGTAATTACATCTCCCTTCCTTCTTACTCATTGGGAGGTATTTGATAGTTTTCCTTTTACTGTGGTAGAATTTCTGAGATGAAGATTTTGAATTGTACATATGCTAATTTTTTTTAAAATGAACTTTTTCTGTTATAGTGTTAGAATGTCTAACAGGGAGGATTTCCACAATGTTCCTGGTGAATAAAGATGTCATTAAAATCTGAGCTAATAGGCACTGAACCTGTGAACTCAAGTGATGTTTGACCTTCAAGACTTTATATAGTCATTGCTGCAGCAGAGCCGCAGGAACCTTGGATTTTTTTTCTTTGGTGAGAGTGAAAAGCAGAGACTAGAAGGCTAGTAGTGAGAAACAAAGGGCTTGAATAAGATATGAGAAAAATGCTTAGATATGTATTGCTGGAAGTGAAAATCTATATTACCTGGAAGCGTACAAAGTTGTAGTGTGTAGGAAGAGGCCCCAGGGACTGCTTCTTCATCCAAGTAATATTAATTCAAATAGGATTTTGCATAAAGAGAGTGTTTTTTGGTGACCCATTTTGTGAGTTCAGGATGCTCAGTTTTCAAATACAGCTGTTTACTTGTACCATGTCATTAGAAAGAAAAGAATATTGCATAAACCCAATGCTGTTCTTGGGTTTACAAAGTAACCAATAACCTTATTATACTTAAGCATTTGCAAAATATGCTCAAAAATCATCAGGAGTTAGGAAAGCCTACAGCAAGACCCTTAAATATAATCTGAGTCTAGGGTCCAGTTTTTTACAAAACTAAAAGTAGTT
The DNA here is from genome assembly GCA_033558185.1 of Dromococcyx pavoninus. Classification (NCBI taxonomy): domain Eukaryota; kingdom Metazoa; phylum Chordata; class Aves; order Cuculiformes; family Neomorphidae; genus Dromococcyx; species Dromococcyx pavoninus. Next base: position 2,822,864 of record JAUMJL010000060.1, on the reverse strand, counting down.
AATTATCAGAAGTTAGACAAAAACATTGCCTTCATTCCAAGGTCTGCCATACCAGTGTTTTCTCTTTCTGGCTAGAGGGTATAAGGGAAAACCACAACTTCTTCCCTATAAACTTCCAAAAAGAAGAGGAGGAGAAGGAAAAGGAGATGAGGATGTACAATACTGAAGAACTGTATACAATATGAATGAAAATATCAAGCAGTTTTGCCACAGTGGAAGGGGGATCGAAGTTGTTAATGTTCCACTTCACTATTGCTAAAGGTTCTGACATTGGAAGAAATGAGTTCTGAAATCTTGCACGTAGCTTGAAACTCTGGAAGTTACCTTCACAAATCATAGTATTATATCCTTTCCTAGAAGCTTCTTTATGAATGATAACGAGCTTCTTAATTGATACCTCATGACAGGAGTCTCACATCTTCTCTATGCTACTCCTTGTAGCCTGGAGAGGACTAGGGTGTTGATGTTTCACCAATATTAAGAGAACTGGGTGTCAACTTGTAATAAAACTGTAGAAGGCTTTAGGACTGCATGTGTGTTAGACAAAAGGTATACATTTCAGATGATCTGGAAGCACCCATTTGTAACACACAATAGAGAAGGAATGAGAAAGATGAATGAAGCTAAGAAAAAATAGTAAAATTTCACAAGACACATTAGGAGAGCTGGAAATTTCTGTGAATATTTCACAAAATCACTGAACTGCAGAATCACAGAATGTTTGATGTTGGAAGCAGCCCCTGGAGATTTTCTGGTCCAGTCTCCCTGTTCCAGCATTTTTCAAACAAACCAGGTTTATCAGGTTCTGCCAAGATGTATTTTGACTGTCTCCAAGGATGAAGTATCCACAACTATCATGGGCAAACTGTTCCAGTGACTGACTATTCTCACTATAAATTATTTTTTTAAAAAAGTTAAAGTACAATGTTAAGGGAAATTCAGTGTTAGAATTTTGATAAGCTACTGCTGAAAGCTGCCAAGACAAGGTTTTTAGCTCTGTCCCCTGCACGGACCTTTCAGGGCTAGTTTAAAACCTAGTCATGCTGATCAAATAGAAGACATGTTAGACAAAAGATAGAAAATAAATTTAAACAGGTGTGCTTGTATAAGAGATAGGCTTCAGTAATTAATAGAACACCGAGGGGCTTTCTTAGAGTGGAATTGATTGGAGGCAAAGTGAGATGCACTGAGGTGGAACAAGAAGAAAGAAGTTTGTTGAGAAAGAAGAATTGAGAGGACTTAACAAATGATGAATTCAGAGAACATGGAGAACCCATGGAAAATTTGAAAGGCTTTGTACTTTATGTAATTGGGATAAGAATAGTATATAAACCAGTTTGCAACTTTGCATCTTTGCTATTCACTGTGGTGACAGTCCAAATCTGAGTTGTGTAAAGCAAACCTAGTCTTATCCAGAGACCTTGTTGATAATTTTGTTACAGTTTTTGGTGACCTGGGTGCCACAATAGGATGCAAGGAAGGATCAGTGCTAGTCTGAACAAACCCGTAAGCAACGTTCCTGCTGGTATCTAAGGTGAGTTCACCTTTGAGGTTTTGGCCACAGGTTGTTTCAGATTATAGCCTGGAGTACTATTGTGTTTAAACTTGCTGTTAAGTAACAAGTAATTACAAGTATGGGAAGCGCATTCAACTTTGAGAGGGGGATGGCTTTTGCTGAGATTTTAGAAAACTGGGACAAGATTGTCTTGACAGGAGCTCTTAAAAAGAAAAGGTGAATATTGTTGTGTCAGGCAGATTGGCCATATCTTACTCGAGTAAGAGCAAGTGGGACAACTGATTTGTGGCCTTCCAAAGGAACCTTTAAATCTCACAAGTTGAAGTTTTTGATAATTATTTTGGAAAATGAAGGTTCCCAAGGTATTGATTACTGGTGTGTTTGGGATAATTGGGCCTATCAATGAAACGAAAATAAGCCTTGACCTGGCTCGCTTCTCTCTGCACGAGTGGCAGAGGAAACTGACCTGGGAACTACAGGAGTGTACCCTAACCCATGGGCCAGGCCAAGGGCCCTTCCTGAAATCTTTCCTATAACGGCAGTTATGAGACATGAGCCCTGGCAACAGGGTGACTCAGTACAAAGTAAAATGTCTCATTTGAGAGAGGATGCTGAAAATTGTGCTCAATTATTATCTGGTATTTTTACCCATTATACTCCCAATTGGAATGATATGAAAACCCTATTATGAGAAATTTTTCATGTGGAATAGTGAGAATGAATTTTTCAAGAAGACAGAGAAATTGCCCAAAGAACTCAGGGAGATGTGCCATGACCCACTGAAACTCCCCAATGAGATATAACAACCACAGATGGTAATCAGACATATGTAACTGCTGTACGACAATTGATAGAGGCTATATGGCAATGTGGAGAAATAGTAATTAATTGGACCAAAGTATTAGAATGTCGTCAGAAACCAGATGAACATCCTAATGATTATTTGGTTTATTTAAAAGGTGCATTATTGAAATAAGGGGGAAGAATTGCAAAAATTTTTAGGTAGCGTTGGCTAGCGGCATGTTTGTGGAACAATTATCCCCTGATAAAAACTAATATTTTAAAAAACATTTACTGGAATGGCAAGGAGAAATTTTAACTAAGATTTTGAGTATTGCTGCATTTATTTATGAAAGGAAAGACATTGAAAAGCAAAAGTTAGAAGAAGAGAAGCAAAACCAGGAAAAGAAACAAGAACAAAAAGAGAAACAAATTAGCCTCTTGGCAGCTCTCAGCAGCAGCTTATAAAACTTGTAACACTAAATTTCCCTTAACATAGAATTTCCTGTAGCTCAGTTTATGTCTCAGCTTTCCCTGTATACCACTGAAAAGAGTCTGGTCCCATCATCTTTACACCCTTTCATTGATATCTAGTCATAGTTAGTAAGATCTGATTTGAGGCATCTCTTCTCAAGACAAAACAACCCCAGTTCCTTCAGTCTATCTTCATATGCTCTAATATCTTAAGCATTTTTATTCAGCTTCCTCCAGTACACTTGTATCTTTCTTGTGCTGGGGAGCCTAGTGCTGGACAACAATCGCTTCGGATGTCTTCCCCCTAGTGCTAATTAGTTGGGAACAATAACTTCCCTCAAGCTGGTAGTGTTGGTTTTCCTAGTGCAGCCTCGGTACTACTGGCCACCTTTACTTCAAGGACACATTGCTGGTTCATGTCCCACTTGGTGTCCACCAGAACCCCAGGGCTGTTTCTGCAGAGCTCCTTTCCAGCTGGTTGGCCCTCAGCATGTTGAGGTCCTTCTGAATGGCAACGCAGCCATCTGGTGTACTAATCATTCCTCCCGATTTTGTAGTGTCTACAAACTTGCGGAAGATGCACTCTGTCCCATCATACAGGTCATTAGTGATGTTGTTAGTCATAGTGGCTCTAGCACTGACCCTTGGTATGCACCAGTATTGATCACCCTTCATCCTGACTTTTTGTCGCTGCTAATCACAAACCTTTTAGCCTGGCAGTTTATCCAGTTTTCAATTCACTTCAGTCTCCATTTGTGTAGTCCCTGTTTCATCTGTTTGCCAGTGTGGATGCTATGGTAGACAGTGCCAAAAATAATGATAAGCCATGTCCACTACTCTCCCTTCACCAACCAAACTAATAATTTAACCATAGAATTTTTTCGGGTAAGTCAGGCATGATTTCCTCTTCATCAATCAATGCTGACTTCCAGTCGTCTTCTTGTTCTTAATATTTTTCTAAATTTCTTCCAGGGTTATTTGCTCCAGCATCTCCCCATGGTCAAGATGAGGCAGATTGGTCCATAGTTCTTTGGCTTCTTTATCTCATCCTTCTTGAAGACAGCAGTTACACTGGCTTTCTTCCAGTCCACAGGAACCATCCCTGGTTGCTGTAATATCTCAAAAATAATTGAGGGGGCCTAGTGAGGATATCAGCCAGCTCCCTTAGCACTTATGGGTGACCAAGTCCCCTGAACTTAATCATGTCTATTTTGCTTTAATAGTTCCTCACTGCACCCTACTGAACAGGGGTTAAGACTTCCTTGCTCCAGACTTTGTCTCTGGTCTCCAGGGCCTGGGATTCGTGAAGGCCAGTCCTATGAGTAAAGACCAAGACAAAGAAAGCATTGAGTCCCTTGGCCTTTACCAAGTCCTTTGCCACCAGGGCCCTTGCTCTGATTATTAGTGGAGACACTTTTTCCCTTTTGTTGTTCACATGCTTACAGAATCCTTTATTGTTACCCTTTAGATTCCTGGTCAGATCAAACTCCAGATTAATTTTAACTTTCCAAAACTCATCCTAGCATGATTGGATAGTGTCTCTGCATCGGTCCTGGGACATGTGATCCTCCTTCCATATTCTGTATACTGCATTTTTATATTTGAGTTTAGTCAAGAGTTCCTCATTCACCAATGCAGTCCTCCTGCCATCTTTGCTTGATATCCTGGTCATAGGGGTAAGCCATTCTTGAACTTGGATGTGGTACCTGAAAAACAAGGAGCTCTCTTGGGCCCCTCATCTCACTACAGCTGTCTTCTGTAAGATTCTTAGAAACGGGTTCCTGAATAAGACAAAGTATATTCTACTGAAGTCCGGAGCAATGATCCTACTTTATGCCTTGTTTACTTCTCTCTGGAACCTGAACTTCCTTGTCTTCTGGACAGTGCAACCAAGGTTTCCCTAGCCTTCCTATCTCCTGCAAAGTTTTCCTTATTTTTCCTTGTTTGTAGATACCGTGTTCAGAAGAGGACCTACCCTTATCCAATTATTGATTACTTGTGTTAGGAAGTTGTCATCAATGCTGTCAACAAATTCCCTGGATTCCTTGTGACCTGCTGTGTTGCTGACTGGCAGATATCAGAGTAGTTAAAGTGTTCCCATGAAGCCAAAGCACATGAATATGATGCTTCCTCCTGTTTTCAGAAGGGCTCATCTCCTTCCTGTTGAGGCAATCTACAACAGAAACTTAAGACAATATTATTTGTGTTTGTCTACCACTTAATGCATAAGCTCTGGACTGACTTATCCATTCTAACGCAGAGCCCCATGTGTGCCTGCTATTTTTTCACATGAAGGGCAACTCCCTTTCCTTTCCTTTCCTTTCCTTTCCTTTCCTTTCCTTTCCTTTCCTTTCCTTTCCTTTCCTTTCCTTTCCTTTCCTTTCCTTTCCTTTCCTTTCCTTTCCTTTCCTTTCCTTTCCTTTCCTTTCCTTTCCTTTCCTTTCCTTTCCTTTCCTTTCCTTTCCTTTCCTTTCCTTTCCTTTCCTTTCCTTTCCTTCCCTTCCCTTCCCTTCCCTTCCCTTCCCTTCCCTTCCCTTCCCTTCCCTTCCCTTCCCTTCCCTTCCCTTCCCTTCCCTTCCCTTCCCTTCCCTTCCCTTCCCTTCCCTTCCCTTCCCTTCCCTTCCCTTCCCTTCCCTTCCCTTCCCTTCCCTTCCCTTCCCTTCCCTTCCCTTCCCTTCCCTTCCCTTCCCTTCCCTTCCCTTCCCTTCCCTTCCCTTCCCTTCCCTTCCCTTCCCTTCCCTTCCCTTCCCTTCCCTTCCCTTCCCTTCCCTTCCCTTCCCTAGGACTTTGTACCCATCCATTGCAGGACTTCACTCATGGCAGTCTTACTACCACATCTTTGTGACCCCAAGATGATTATAACCTGCACCTGCACGCGGATGTCTACTGTTTTGGCACTTCCTTATTAGTGTGCATATGCTTGAGATGGACCCTCTTTGCATAATTTGACTACTGTCAAACACTGAGGTTTTACTCTACTAATTTTTCCTCAAAGGATTCAGTCAGCCATCTGACAGACATTTGATAGATATTAATTAAATGTATGAAATAACATATTTGACAAGTGTTTCCAGTTGTTTGTCTCTCCTAGAAGGATCTGGTTCAGAAACTGTCTAAAATATAAAGCTGTTTTGCTGAATATTAATTTAAAGATATTTTAAAATATGTGATGCATAGCCGTTTTCTTAGCAGACGGTATACACTTCAGGGTAAATATCACAAGAGCTAAAGAAATGTTTCACTTCAGGTAGCAAACTTTCAGATCTATCTCAAAGTGAGTGCATGCATTTCTCAAAGGGAAGCTTGAACACACAAGCAGTTTTAAAATAAAAACATACCTGTGTCCTAGCCTGGAACCAGAACATGGCTATTTCCCACAAGAGGGTGCCTGAAAATGTAGCCAGCTGTGGGATCAGTAATTGGTGAGACACAGAATTTTGAAAGAACTTATCTGTTGTAACAGCCCTTCAAGGGTCTATTTGACATTTTGGAGATGTAATAGAAACTTAAGTTTAGATAACATAGAAATACAGAGATTGAGATACAGTTTTCCATGGTTCAATATGCAGATCTTGCAGCTCATGAGGCTACAGTGAGAACTACTCAATTTATACACTGAACAAAAAGCAAATTGGCTTCTTAGGTTCAGTTCTCTTTCAGTTGTCTCATCCAAGACACTATAAAGATCAGCCTTGTAGGCTTTAACTGTGAATAGTATGCTCTGATCTACTTCTGCAACTTCACAATATTTGAACTTTCTGTTTCCCAGGGCACTGCAAAAACCTTTTGCTCCTGTTACTCTTGAAATAAAAAGCAGTGTTCTTTATGAATTTTTAACACAGCACACTTTTCCTGCCAGTGCTTTCAGGCAAGTCATGTCAGTATCTGGACACTTGAATTTGAAGCTCAAAGCCTGACTGCCTCTATTTGTAAACAAGAGTGAACAGCGTGAGCACAGTAGTGTCACTTCCCAGTAAATTCAGTGTTAAGAAATTACAAATGTATGTACTATAGAATAGTTTGACAAAGCTGTATTGAAATGCATTATTCATAGTAATCTTTTTCAAAACTTGACATTTTTGAAAGTTTTCCATTTTGTGCATCATAAAATTGTAATGTTGGTTTTGAATATGTGAAAAAGAACAACAAAAAACCCCAAATGTGTTTAGCCTTTTCCTTTCAAAGAATCTTTTCCAAATAAACTGATTCTGTTTCTTTGTCCTCACCTTAAGGACTGCTCATTTTTTTTCTAATTATCACAAATGAATTACAGCTGATCTTTATCTACTGTGGCATTCCCAGCCTGCATTTTGTGTGTGTGCATGTGTGTGGTCAGGGGAAATAATATGTGTCAAGACTAGCTTATAAAATCTGTTCTAAGCCTTTAACCTTCAGCAGAACACTGAATAATTGAGGGGTCTATGGACACTGACATTTATGGCAAAGCAGGAAAATAGATGTCTATTGATGGGGCTGTATCTCTGATCATAGTTCATAGCTGCCTTTCAGTGGTGGAGTTAACATTACCTGCTGGATGTCAGGCACTGCACTGATCACTGCCAGATGGTCCCAGGCTGATGGTCTCAGGTCTCTTGTGCCAATGATAGCTGTTTTGCTGATATGATCAACATAATTCAATCACTGTCAGTACTTATTTTTTTCCCTGTTTCTCCATGCTAGTCACTTGGTGACTTTTCCCTTCCCTTTACTTTTGAAAGATATTAGCACAAGGGAAAATAAAAGTGAGCATTTACCAGCTTCAATCTTGATGAACTTCAGGTTCGTTTTGCCCCTCTCTTCCTTCCCATAGACGTATTTATGAACATAGTTTAGTGTGTAAGAGCTTCCCCTGCATGCAGAGAAAGTTCACGTGCTTGAAAATATCATTGCTACCTAAATGGAAGAGTCACTTTGTTGAGTTTTACTAACTCACTGAATTATGTTTCTTCTGCCAGAAGACTTTATCACACTTGTGAAAAACTAAGTGGCTGTTACAAATCTTATCTGAAATAGCTGTTACAAATTTTATAGACTGTTGAATATTCGTTCATGATTTTTTAATTTTCAAAATATTTTCTTTCTTCTACTGGGAAAATATTACCCTCTATAAAAGTAGCTTTACTGTTTTCCACTCTTTCTTTAAAATATTACATTAAATGAATATATACTTCTTTTCTATTCCTTCTAATTCATAAGAAACTACCATGAAAACCTGTGGAAGATAGTGTCTGAAAGAGAGGGCAGCTGGAGAAGGATACACTTACAGTATCCCTATCTGTAGCCTCCATCACAAATGCATATTTCTCCGCCGAAAAATCAGATCAGCTCTGAAGCAGTTGTACTGATGTGGGGAAAGAGATGTTGTCTTTTTTCTCTTATAACCTTCCAAAACTCTCATCACCTCCATAGTGATATATGTCCATGCTACAATATCTTGTTTTGGTATCACTGTCGTGAAGACTTCCAATGGTACTGTCCATCATTTTATGACAGCTACTTCCATTTGATTTACACTGGAGACTGGCAAATTTACTCTTAACTTTAAATTAATATTTTTTAAAAAATGTAATGTGGGAAACTAATGATCTTTTCAATGTCAGCTGCTGAGAACTCCCACAAATGATAACCATTAATTAATACTTTCCATAGTTTAACGTACTTTCTGTCCAAGAGACAAGCTACTTTGAGTGCCCTGAAACCATCTGCTCAGCTTTCCAATTCCTACTTGTTCCTTTTAGTAATGAAAAATGACATGAAAATGAAAGAATACTGCATTACTTTCTTCAGTAGTTCTGAGCAAAAAAATTCCAGTCCATGAGCAAAGATCCTTGTCATAGCGCATAGATAAGAAAAGTCTGTCCTAGAGGAATTTAGGTGAGATTTATTCTTTTTTTTTTTTAATATGCTAAACACATATTTATTGAGTTTTAAAAGCATAAATTGCACAACCGATAATTATATCAGAGATGCAGCAAACAAAATGGATAAGCAGTGAACTAGTCATATTTCCCAGTGCTTTAATACACACAGATTTATATGCAGATATACAGTCTCCTTTTTACCAGTGCTAATTTACAGCTTTCTGCTGCCACTCTCCAGCACTGTCAGTCGAGTTTCTGTCCCTGCTGGCCTGGCTGTTCTGAGAGGAACTGAAGTGGCAGGTAACCCATCACTGTAAGATGCACATTAATTTTACACTTCCTTTCTGAGATGTATGTGTGTTGCTGATCTCCTTCTGCATAATACGGCTATATCCAAAGTCTTAGTTGCTGAAAATAGATACTTAGATGTACATAGAAACCTTTAGATGTACTTTATATATATTAATATGAATAAAAACATAAATATAAACATAAATATAAACATAAACATGCAGTTGCACCTTCAACTATAAAATCAGGGTCTTTATAAATATCTACCTTTTCACATATAACTATGCATGTAATGGCACACACCTAAAGTATACCATAGAATCATAGAATCATCTGGATGGAAAAGACCTTTGAGATCATTGAGTCCAACTGCACCTGTCCACTACAAAACCATATCCCTAAGAAGCTCATCAACCCATCTTCTAAACACAAATATGTAACACATATAGGGAATATCCGTGCTAGTATGCATAAATACCTATCTGTGGATATATAAATGTACACTTCTGTGTGTATATGTAGAAGTGAAGAGATCAGATGTATAAAACTTGTGAATTAAGTCCCAACATCTGTAGTCAAATAGGCAGCCATATCTCCAGTAAGAAAGTTCACCATGAAATCCATGACAGGAGGCAAAATCTTCAGAGAGAGATTCCCAAAGCAGAACAGGAGCTGAGAAATATGTGGCAGGGAGCACTGAAGACATGGTTGGTGTGACTCTTGTGGTTAAACCCCATGGGAAATGACAGTTTGAATTCTTTCAGGGAGAGGACATGAAGGAGCCTAGATATCCTGAATCTTCAATGAGTGCGAGTCAAAAAAAGGAATATCAGGCACACTCAAGATATAGAAAGGTGTTGGCTATCCCATTTGGTGTGTTTTGATATGATCAGTGTATCAAATATAAAACTTCTTTTTCATGATGTAAGGGTTGGGAACTGAAGGAAAATATATTTTTTTCTTTTGTACATGTTTTGTTTTGCCAGTATGTGAGTTTTGTGTGCACTGTCTTTTAAAACTGTTTCATGAAGAGATCAATATGGGGAAGTGCCAAGTGCTGCACCTGGAGAGAAACAACCTCAGGCACCAGCACACAATGGGGGCCAACTGGGTGGAAAGCAGCTCTGCAGAAAAGGATCTGGGGTTTTTGATGTGCCTCAAGCTGAGCATGAGCTGACATTGTGCCCTTGAAACAAAAAAAAGCAAATGGTATCCAGCATTAACAGAAGTGTTACCAGCAGGTCAAGGGAGGCAATCCCTCCTTTGTATTCAGAACTGGTAAGACCCCACTGGGAATGCTGTGATCAGTTCTGGCCTGCATGATATACATGGACATGCTGGAAAGAGTCCAGCAAAGGACCACTAAGAGTGATGAAGTGCCTGGGGCATTTAAAGCATAATGTGATGCTGATAGAGCTGGGACTGTTCAGCCTGCAGAAGTGAAATCTTGGGAGGATCTCATCAATGTATATAAATACCTGGAAGGAGCATGCAAAGAGGACGGAGATAAGCTCTTTTCAGCGATGCCCAGTGACAGGACAAGAGGCAGTGACCCAAACTGAAACACAACAGGCTCCATCTGAACACCAGGAAGTACTGGCACAGGTTTCCCAGAGAGGTTATGGAGTTTTCCACCTTGGAGACATTAAAAAACCATCAGAACCTCTGCTTGGTCCCTGAACAGGGGCGTTGGACCAGATGACCCGGAGAGGTTCCTTCTAATCTCACCCATGCTGGGATTCTGTGATAACTTTTATATTGATTTAGAGATGATCCTAAGCTGAAAAAAGCCCATAGATAAAACCTGGCTGCAGTAAATGCTGAAAGGCGTGTGCACATGATGACTGTATAAAACTACAAACTGTAACTGATACCTTAGAATATGAAAAATACATAGAACATGCACAATGAACACAAATAAAAGGAAAATGGAGTTTTACTGCTTTTTACCTCATATATTCTAAACAATTTTCCCATTTCTTATTCTTTTTTTTTTTGAAATAAGCCCATTTTATGCCCAGTGCTGGATTGTTTACTGTATTTTTGTTATCATATCCCTGCCATTTGCAGCATTTTTTTCTGTTCTTTAATTATGTATCTGATAGTCACTGAAATAAGCATGGAAATGAAGAAATGGACAAATTATTCAAGGATTTTTTTTTAGAAAAGGCTATAACCTGCTTTTCAGGGGATCTCCTCAGATCAAATTTAGAATTTGATTTTCACATTCAGTTGTCAATATATGTAAAATCTCGTTTATTTAGTTGACAGATCTTGTGCCCTAGATCTTGCCATAATTGTGTTCTTTGGTAGTGATTATGTTATGAATCTTTGAATGTGATGCGGGATCTTCACGAGATCTTGGCTTTGCATAACATAGGTGTAATCTCGTTGGCTGGAGAGGCTAACATTTTAACCAGGATTTTCATATCTGCTGTTGGCTATCACTTGACTTTCAGCAGCAGTTCAAGTCCCAGGCCTCAGTTTTCGACGTCTTCAGAGCGTCGTGGCGAGATGCATCAGAGACTGCATATTAATTCATGAGCAACCCTTCAGAACAGTGTAACTGACAATGCCTGGGGTGAAGCTACTGAGAGGCTGAGATAAACCTAAAACTCAACGGGTATAATGACTAAATTACGTTCTCCCTGAAACTGGTCCCTTCAGGTCAGATTGCCAGATTAACAGTGAATTGCTAGGGCTGGGTAACAGTTTTGCAATGGCTGCAATCTGTGATTTATCTTTTCTAGGCAAAAATGGACAGAGTACAGAGAAGTGTAGTGTTATGTGAAGTCTTATTTGAAAAAGGGTTTATCAAGGCTGATAAAATAAATGTAAAATCCCAGTTAATAAGAGTTTGCCATCTCATTGGTGTTACATACTGTTAATATGGAGAAGAACTCAGTAATGAGAGAAAGTAGTTACTCTACTTCTCAGGACAGTATCCCACGGGGATTAATTAAAGAACATTATCTGAAGACCTCTGAATGGATACCACACTGTTCCCATGTGTATTGTCCTTCTTCTTGTGTTACAAGGAGAGATGGCAAGTGGCTGACGCAGAAGTGTTTGCTGTTAGGGATTAATTTGGGCTTCAGTATGACTTACTGCTTTGATATATTGGGCCACAAGACTGCTAGAATCTTTCCATAATTATTTCAGAAGAAACAGCATTGTCTGAAATAAATGTAATGTGTATGTTTCAAACCAGAGTACATAGTGACACTCATTTTTCATCCTACCGTTAATTTTGAATTATATATAATTTGATTTTTGCTGTAGAAAATGCTGCAACTCCAATTTACAATCTATACAGATACAAGCACACTTGCACTTTCCTGGTCTTATAATTATGGCTGAAACTTGTGCTATCAAAGGCTGAGGCTGTTTTTATTTCATACCATACATTGCCAATGAAAGATGCAATTCTGCAGCTGACAGCGTATCTCCTGACATTGGTGAAAGTTCAGAGTTCTCAGCACTTCAAAGCACATAAACCTATATAATTTTTAATCTCATCCTTTGCAATTTTTTTTACTTTCTGATTTGTGTAAATTGTTATTGTGTCATCAGTTTTCATATAAAAAGTATCATGTAGAGTATTTGTTTTAGGTGTCAGCAGTCAGAAGATTACATAAACAGTGCCCGTGAATTTGAGGTAGATTGTAGTGATCAAAATAAAACTATACTGCTTGTAACTGTTGTGTTTAAAGTACCCAGGATTTAATCTATGAAACTCACCATCTGATTTCACACAAAAATACAGAACATTGAGGAGGGACTGCATCACTAGAGAAATGGCACAACATCATAATGCAGGTAAACGGTAGGACTCTGGATTTTAATAGCCTAACTTCTTCCCTTATTCAGGAAAAGAAAAATAAAACCATTGTAAAAAGACTTTTTGAGGTGGGGTTTAGAAGCGTTGTCAATAGCTATAAGCAAAATGTAAGTTGTCATCCTGTGATTTGGAAAAGCAGAGGCAGTGTGAAACTTTTTCACATACTGGAATTGAGACAGCCAGGAAAATTAGTCTGAAGACAGATTTTCACTTTGCAAATTGTGTTACCATTTGCAGAAGTGGATCAGACACCTCTCCCTATCCACTTTCAGTATTCTGTGTACCTTTTATTCATTATTGTGTTTAATTTGATAACCAGTAATTGCAGATACAAATCAGATACTTAATTACTTAAGTAAACCCAGCAACAGAAGTGGTTTGAAGGGAAATGAGCAATATCTTTCTCAAAATGAGTAAAATGAAGACTTTTTTTCACTTATGATATTTTTCCTGCTAGAGGTAGAGAGTCTGTGCGTAATTCAAACTAAAAATTAGTTGCACAACATCTTTTTGCCCAGCATATAGTCTTTGTAGTACATGGATTGTGACTCATAGCATTTCAAGGCTTCTGTAGTAGAACTAAGCCTTGCTCAGATTTTTACCCACCTAGTCTTGTTATCCAAATGATAAGTATTTCTATTTAAAAAAGACTTACACTTCTAAGTAGCTAAGGTTCATTGACCTCATAACATTTTAAGCTGTTATTCATAGTCTTCTTTTTTTCATTGTAAATTTTAATGGAGTAATTTATTCTGAGTGAAAAATCTGGGAATGTAAATATATTTATCAATTAAAAACATTGTATCATTCACGTCTGCTATCTGAGTCAATATCTCAGCTTCATTGAACAAGGAGATTTATAAGATTTACATGAGTTAGCATCAAACATCAGCTGTTGAATGAAAACTCCTAAACTTTGTGTAGTCCATCAGCACAGAGTTTGTTCTTCAACAATTGCTGTACTCATTGGTGACAGCAGAAATTATTCTTTTGTCTTCTAGCTCTGAGTCACTGATTAGCCATATATTTCAATATACAAAACAATGGAAGTTGGAAGGGGTCACTTGGAAAATGTTTCATTTATTCCTCTCAGCAAAGTGATTAATGTTTCGGACCCAAGGTCTGCAATTTCATGAGTCAACCTTATTTAGGAGGGCAACTCAGAACATTATACACATAAGCAAAAGCTCTAACTCATCTCTCTGTCTCCCAGACAAGTAAAGGGCAGAGTTAAAAATCAACTCCTGCATAGGTATTGCCATGAACTGCTGGAAAGAAAGTTAGTGTCTTTGTTCAGCGCCTGCACAGAAAGCATTGTGCAAAATTACGCAAAACAACACAAAAAACTCTATCCCTTTTACTCTATCACTTTTATCAGTATCACTTATTCTTTTTAAGCATTTGTGGTTTATGTGTTATGCAGAGAGAAACTCTGCCAGAGTTTCTTGCTGAGAGTTTCTACTTGCCAATAGAATAACTTTTACTTGGCCATTTTTTTCAAAATGGTTTGATTGGATGCAATGACTAGAAACCTAGGAATAAATTAGAAGAAATCTATCACCAGTTTTCCCATACAAATAAAATTTACAGAGAAACCTCTAAACAGGAGAGACCAGAGAATATTCTCTGTGATTTGAATAGTAAAACTTCAGATTAAACTCTGCTCGGGTGCTATTCAACCGGACCCCAGCACACTGAAAAAGAAAAAAATTCTTCCACCTGTCTAGAAGGTGTTTCAGACATTGCAGGGTTTTTTCAAACCAGGGAACTGGAAAGAGCAATGCCAGAGACAACACCCTTAGCAAATGTTTATAATACATAAGTCCAACTTATATATTTATGGCAAGGTATGAGCAGTTCTAGACCATTTTATGCAAACAATAGTTATAGATAAAAATGTTTTAAATAAGTCCCAATTGTATCTGAGTGATGTGAATACAATTGGGTCAAGCAGTGTTGTTGGTATATTGTTTTTCAAATTTGCATTCATTTAGTAATGTTGTTTGTATGTAATAATCTTTGAGTGGAAAGATTGAAGATTGCGTTGTGACATACTCACTTTGGAAAAAGTATCAATATCCATAATGTTAAATGCCATTACTACTTACACGAGCAAAGCTGCTTTATTATGCCTCAGCAGACACTGAAACCAAATTAGAACTTGTAGTCTTGATACCTTTAAAGCAGGTATACTATCCTTTTTGCCCTGCATCTTTTAGTTCTCCATAACTCATTTAATCCACCTGAATGTATCTTTTAAATAATGATGAAGAGCCACAGAGCCACAGCTACCAATTGTTTTCTCTGACATAGTCCTTAAATGGGTTTTCAGGCATCAGATTCTATGGGATGTCTAATGTAAATATTTTCCCGTATTTTAGAGTTCAGTCTATCTTAGTACGCTTTATAAATGGAATATTTCTTTCCCTCCTTAGGTTAAGTCAGCTGACTACTTTCTGCTTAGTTTTGAACGCAATAGTACTAACTCATAAAATTAATTCCCATTTTGTGGTATTGTCAGAAATGAGGATTGCTCTGACCCCTGTTTGAACTCATCAGCTGAAATGAAGTTGTTCAGTGAGCTGGAGAAGACAAAGCTGAGTTCCAAGAAATTAATCAACTCCATCAGCCTCCGTGATAGGCCTGAAAATGGCACACATCACACTGACCCTGAGCAGCTCTGGATTCCCTCTGTAAATGAAAGTCATCATTCCTGGCAAGGAAGATACTAAATTATAGGCTTTTAAATTTAATTTTCAGTTTACTTGTGTTTTCGATTAGTGTGCCATGTTTCATAAAGATGGTAGTACCTTTAAGTAGTAAATGCCCTTCATCTACTAACTCAATCCCTGTTGTAATAAAAAGGTAAATTTCAAGTAAAAACTGCTAGCAAATGAAACATGTGGTTGGTTGTTGCTTTTATTCTTTTTTTCCCTTTTCAGTGACACCTTAAGCAACAATACCAAATTATTTTCTTCATACTAAAATCAATAACAGGCTTGGAAATAAAAAGTGGCCCCGCAGCCTGAGGCCACAGATTTTCATGACAGGCTACTAAAACTATCTTTCAGTAGCCTGAAGGTCTGCCAGCTAATCATTCACTTTCCTTTCACTATTTAGTTGTCGGATATCTCTCTGGGCTAGTAAAACTTAAAGGCTATGTGACAAATTGTCTCCTAAAGAAACATTGTCCATTTTTATCTTTGTGGAACTTCAGTCTTTAGCACGTAGGCTGAAAAGTTCACATTCCTTTGGAGGGAAGGCAAAAATTAAAACCCTGACAATTCTTAAATTCTTAAATGCTTTCTTATTTAGTAAATACAAAGCATTGGAGTCATTGCTGTGTACCTTTCCAAATCACTAGTAAACCCCCTTTTTTGTTCAGAGGGTAAAGATAGATATATAGGGGAAAACAAATTTAGGTTTCTTCAGTTAAGCTCTTAAAGATGAGGGAAGATGATAATTAGGGTTGAATGCTTTACTTAAGCTCCCCCCCTCCTTGTAGACATGCATGACAATATGACCAATAGCTAGGTTCCTTATCAATTCCCAGCAAACATCAAAAATTACAGCTATCCTATCCCAGCGTTGGATAGAAATTGAATGAAATTAATGCTCAACTTCCTCAAAGTCCTTTTTAGTATATATTTTTCTCTAAACAAACTTGATCACAATGTATATATTTAGCCTAGAAACTAAAATTTCATTTCCATCTTTTTTCAAGAGTCAAGCAACTCTAATAGTTCCAAATAACAAATCTAATAACTGACTAATAAATTCAGCAGTAATTTCCCATGAACACGTTCAGGAAATATTTAATAGATGACACTGGCTAGCGTCTTCTTAGTATTCCAAGCTAATCATGAGTTTCTAGAGCTATACTTGCCTATTCTTTCAAGCGCATAGCTAGAGGCAAAATGTGCACCTTTACTTCTTAACTATTCTTCAACATTCTTGATGTTCTTCTTTTCCCTTTTTACTTCTATTCACTCCAAACTCTGTCTTAGAAGGGTTTTTGCAGATAAACCAAATAAAGCTTTCAGATACATAAGTATCATAATCTTTGCTAAACCTTTACATCATCTTAAACAGATTACATCAAAATAAGTCTTTATATCATCTTAAGTACCTCAGACCTATTAATTTGTGCTCTAATAGGTGCTTAAATACACAGGTGTGCAGATAAGGGGTGACTAAGGTGGGGGCAAGTCAGTTAACCCTAGTTTGAAGTCCCTAAAGTGCTTTGCCATAGTGGCTATATGCTAGGTTTTAGTGATTAACCTTTCGTGGCTCCCAAATACCCTGCTATAGTTGATATTGTACAACAGTTTAGCTTATTAAAAAATAATAAATCTTTTTAACCTTTATTATTGTTTATTAGATTTTCTATTGAAGAAGGAAGTTTTGCGATATTTCAATTCTCTATCACTATAATGGATAGATAGCTGGGGTAGTCAACTCAAACTAGTGAACAGGAAAGTGCACTCACATATACCATGACTGTGTGTGTTGTACAAACAAACATACGCATAGGAAAACAGTGACTTGTACTGTTTCTTCACTATTCTTTTAACTCAAGTACAGTCAGAAGAATCAATCTCCGTGTCTCAGTTCCTTTCCACCTCCACATTACCATTTTCCTTAAGAAATGATTTTGCTGCTAGTGAAAATGACCAGACTAAAGGTCTGATGATTGGCTTGTTATAAAACCAGGAAAGAAGGCTTTGCATGGTTTGGACATCTAAGGATAGCAAATGTGACCAACACTTATAATGTCCTTTTAAAGGGCTTTTCCAGACTCAAACCCTTATGAGCTGAACATGGTAACAGTGGGTCCTTCCTAAAGAAAAGTCACAAACCACCTTTTCTGCCTAACCTGTATCAGGCAGATTCTGTAGTCAGAATCTACTGAAATAGTCTAGCAATGAAATATGCAGGTAATTGCAGTTTTCAGTGCTCTAACATGCAGGGAAGTGCACGTTTCTCATTGTGAAAACCTCTAGCCTTGTTCTCATTCTAGACCTGATTATATGACCAAAGATGAGCACAGGGGGTAGTCAAAGGAGTCTGGCCTCACAGAGTGCACCTTATGCACAGTGTAAAGGACAATGTTCATGTAACGATTTCACTGATTCTCTGTGGTGTTACAGTTTCTGGGGAATGTCTCATACTTTTTTTTATGCCAAATTAGTCTGAGTGCTCTGTGATTCTTCCCCAGGGACAGGGGCAATAGTTATTCTGGTGCACTGAGGATGCTCAGGAGGTGCTGCTGACTCAGTGCTCAACTGAGTTGGTATACACCCTCCCTGCAAAGTAGACAGGCTAAAAATCCTGAAGTAAATTCAAACAAAGGTGGCCAGTGTGGTTTGAATGAACTGATAATAGCTATGTAAAAGCATTTTCAGCATTTGGGGGAAAGCAGTCCTGTAACAGCACTTAAATAAAAACTTAATAAAATTCTTGCTTGCATTTTTTGAACATAATTAATGAGACACAATGCAAAAAATTATTGTCGCTTGATCTTACCATGTTTCTGTTATTAAAGTTTACCTGGCAATAAATACAGCTGGGATACCTAAAAAAATATTGTCAGTTAGCCATCCATCCTGTCCCTCTGCTAGAGTTTACAACTGGAGAAAGGATGAGTTAATGGTGTAAACTTTTGAAATTTATGAAGTTTTGTAAAGAGCAGAGGATTTATGCAAACAACTGGAGATTTCAGTTTATGTTACACACATGCTATTAATATGCTAATACTTGCATATTAGCTCCTACAAACCTACTCAGAGATAAATTCAAAATGGAACTGTAAGTACTTGGATGTTTTACATGAACTATGGATTAACCATAATTGTCTCTGTATTGTGTGTTTTCATCTACAGTTCCACGGTGAAGCCACAATACAAGTGCTCTAAAAGCCTCCTTATTTCTTTGCCCAGACTATGCTCTGAAACACCTTGGAAATCAGGGTGTATCAGACACACATATACACAGATTTTCAGCTCCAGTCTCTCCTTTGTTTTGATAAATTACATCTGTGCGCTGTGCCCATCTCTCCCTGTGAAGGCATAATTTTTCTTCCGCTTTCTCGTGCTGGACCTCAGTGCAGCTATCCACAATGACACATGCTGGTGGAAACAAGGTGAGAACACTAGTGCAGACCTCTTCTGCTGTATGTCAGTTATGTCATTATTGGCACTTGATCTAGTGGTATGCATTTGTTTAATGAAGCATGGTTGCTTTAACCTTCTAGACTGTCCCTCCCTGAGAAGCATCAACTGTCTCCTAGAAATTGAGTCATGACACAGTAACATGCCAGTTATTATTGTAATAATAATGGTGGCCCACAGCAAAGAGTAATTTGATAATCTTATGTAACTAACTGTACACGGTACTCTTCACATGAAATGTTAACCCATGACTAGAATATACTAAACATTAGTTTATTGAAAAATACTGAAGAAATTCGGTCCTGGACTTCTGAATTTATTCTTTAAATGACTGGATTCACTAGAAAAATGAGCTCTCAAAGTTTAATAATTATAGTAGTAGTTTTCTTAGCAAAGTTTGAACATAATAGTAGGCACAAGCTTCCTGGCTTAATGTTACCTTGTAAATACTGGCTCTAAAAAATATGTGTTTTACATTAACCAGGCTGAAAAATTACACATACAGCTAGAAGCAGGGAAGTCAGCAGCTTTGCATTGAGCAAAAGTATAGAGAACAGCCATATACAGTTAACAGATAATATAAAGGTTGCTTTATTTCTATGTTAACATCAAAGGCTTACTGCGAACATCAAAATCAATAAGGGATTTAATTTAACTGAAACAAAGATGTGTTTGAGACAAAGAATTATTATATCTCAGGAGTTCTTTTCCTTCCCTTTCTTGAAATTTTGCTAATCAGAAGGTGACTACCACTTGTATAGCTAAATTTTATTCTTAGTACTCAATTCCAAAATGGCTGTTTGTCCCTCTGAAAGAGGAATTCAGGTAAGCTTTATTTAATACTTCATTTATATACTCTGGCAATTCACAGATCTTCTAGCTTGACTATTAACATAAATCAAAATATTTTGTGAAAACAATAGACTATCCAGGAATTGCTAGTGTTATAGGGAATATAAGCTTGGAAGTAATGCAAATGTTCAGAAGTTTGCCTGCCTTTCCTTGTAATCCAGATGTTGCGAACAGAAAGATTACAAAATGTAAAAATGTAAATAAATGATTGCTTACTTCTCTGCACACCTTTTTGAGTTTGATGCATTTTCTAATCAGGTTTTTAAACATAAGTGTTGTAATACATGAATACTGCTGCTTATGGTTGCGATGAAAGCTCAGTGTAACAAAAACTTCAAAGGCAACAATTCAGTGTGAATTTCTCTGAGTTGAACGTTGGTGATAACCTTTGTCTAAAACACCAGACTGGAACATTTGAATTGTTAAACACTTATACTCCACTGACCTTTCTCAGATTGTTTAGCAGCTGGATATTTCAACACACCATACCTGCAACTGTATTGACTAGAATATTTTGCCTGTCAGAATTAAGTTAATGTTATCATCTTTGACTATAATGGGTTTTGAGCCTGCTGATGCCTGCCTGCAAATGCAACTGTAAATTACAGTAAGACATGATGATTTGCTAAGTCTCTTGATGAGTTCTTCAGTCTGATACAGTGTAAAATATAAGGTGGAAAATTTTTGTGTGCTGACATTTTGCGTAGATGTTTTCAGAACCTTACCTCTACTATACGTGAGAAATTTCACTAATTTCCTGGAAATTTTAGTACCCGTCAGAGGATTAACAAAGCAGGAAAAGAGTTAAGAGATAAATGGTTATTTTATTCAATGGTTTCATCTTATTTTTAAAATTACTAGCAACTTCTAGGTCTCATGTAAAAATACTTCTATCCTTGTAACTGAGCCCAGTTGCACAGATAATTGACACATTTTCATCAAGCATTTGCAGCAATACTGACCAGTGATTTAATGCTTTCCTATGTTTCCTCTTCCAAATCATACAGGTGAGACAAGAAAGCAGGTTGGAACAGAGAACTTGCATCTTGACTGTCTTGTGATTGATGTATCATCTGTGGCTCTTCCACAACCATGAAGGCAAAACTCTTGCATCACACTTTGTGTAATACCTTTTCTGGTTTTGACAAACGCAGACCTACCTTGCTTATGTTTGTCCAGGACACTTCCGCAAAAAATTTTTGTTAGGTACATATTAACTTACAGTTCTGGCGCCTTTCAGCAGTTGCTCTTGGCCTGTTACTCCAAACATCAAGCTCCTAGTTTCCAATCTGAGTGGCTATTGAAATCTATCTACATTTTCCTTGTCATCATGACAAAGTTAATGGGAGGTGAGCCAAAATGAGTACTGAATACAGTGGCCAGTGGCATCCTAGAGATCTGAGAGGACAGATTTGTCCTCAGCAGGGTGACAAATCGGTAAACACTGGAAAAGGAAAAAGGAGCAACACTCTGTAATTTCCTTCCAAAAAAAATCACCCCTTGACATTGATTATGGCAAACCTGAAATTATATTTAACTGAAAGGCAAATTTGACCTGTTTGAGAAACAAATAAAGCATTTGAAAGAGATATGTAAGAAAGAATAAAAAAAAAATCTTAGCTCAGACTGAAAATCTAAAAGTTAAAATTTTCATGAAATAAAAGTGCAGATAAACTTGGTTTAAGTCTACTGGAAAAATTAATTTCAGTTTCTGTTGTTTAGACTTAGAACTTCAGTATATTATCTCATATGTACAATTACATATTCTACAAAATTACATTGTAATTTATATTAAGCTATTAATGCCCATTACCTTGGATGAAAACATCACTGTAAAGAATTTTTGGAGTTTGTTTGGGGAAAACATAGTTGCTATCTTTTATGTAAAATGGTGAGTTTATAATTAATCTTTTTTTTACTTGGAAGACAATACACTGGAATGCTTTGGACTAGGTTCATAATTTCCTTGTCAATGATAACCATATTAATCTCATGGATAGGACAGGAAAGTGTATTCCCACCAGCGCAGCTGTGGTACCAATGAGGTGAACAGAATTCAGTTTTTATTCAGCATCCAGTTCTATGGATCACAGCAACTGGATTCAGCTCATCTGCATTCCAACACTTACTTACAGTATAGATATTATATGTGAGATAGTTTTCTAGGCTTTCCTTATGAGAGCATAGAGGTAGGTTTTGTTTAAGACAACTGCCCTTCTCTTCTGAACATAACTGGAGTCCAAAGAGAAAAATGCTTGGAGAAAATACAGTCCAGGATATTTCCATCCCAAATGATATCTTCAGTTTCCCCAATGTGCTGTTATGCTTCAACTGTCACCCATTTTGAAAGAGTGGATCAGCTTTACAGTTGGTATCTAAATTACAATCACAGTAGGATCTGTGTGTGGCACAAATACTGTGATCTTTTCTTTGTTTCTGTAAGTCATTGGTTCCAAAAGGTAGTAAAAGTTCAGGAGATTTCTATGTTTTGCTAAAAGCAGATAAATAAACTTTCATGCTAACAGACAGCTATTGTGAATCTGAATCAGAACTGAAGTCAGGCTTCAGGAAAAATTTAGGGACTTCAACCTATAGCGTAGCAAATCTCCTTCATATCTTGCCATAGCTAGGGAAGTACGAAGAGTTAAAAGTGTTTAGTTCTCTTCTCCAGCCAATGTATAACTCACAAATGTATTCACAGATTTTTTTTTTTAAAGAAACAAGCAATTATATCATCAGATAATTTATAACAAAAAAAAAACAAACATCTGCTCTTATATATGTTATAGTATTGTGCAAAAGGCATGTACAGTATATACCTTTACTAATAATTGTCCTTCCAAAGATTTACACATTATTTTGGAAAAAAATAAAGGACAAAATCTTGAAGGGGAAGAAGAGAAGAGAACTGAAGTTGTAAATTCAGAAAGAAAAACACAATAAGGAAACAGAAAAACTGTCTCTTAGTCAAGTGAAAATTATTCATGATTTACCACACTTCGTGTTGTCAGTGTTTTCTAAGCATCATGGATGAGGTGAGATAATTCACATACTGCCAGAAAAGAAGCAGCACATCCTAGTTTTAGGACCATCTATTGAAGGCAATATGCTCCTAAACATGTGTTTAAGAAAGATGTCTTGATCCCTTTCTGTCATCTAGAAATAGTGAAGTGCCTGAGCTGGAATATCATGGGCAAGAGTCTGCACATAACAAAAGTTCCTGCTGCAATTTTTCTGTTTCCATCTGGATACTTAAGGGAGTGTCCATCAGATTTCAGTCAATGCAGGCTCTTCAATGGTTTTACATGAGGTGAAGAGAGGATATGCTAATATACAATTGCATGTCGTAACGTAAATACTTTGTTTGAAGTTGAGTATGAGCACAATGCAACAGTTTTTCACGATATTTTTGAAAAACACCTTTTCCTGACTATAATATACCATAAAAGAAGTATGCACTACAAATTCAAGGAATTTTCAGAAAACTTATTATAGGATTTTGAAGACAGATTTAACAGAGTATTCAGCATATGTGCAAGGTACTGTATGTTACTGAAAGAAAAAAAATGAAGCAAATAGAAACTTTGGGCAGAAACAGTATACAAACCTTGTGATTATAAATTTTCACTCCATCTGGTTGCACATCTTGCAACAAGAGATGATTGCATTGTAATAATTTCAGAAACATTATAAGTGCAGTTCTTTCTCCCTACCTGTAGAGCCAGCTCTTAGTCTCCATCTACTGCTGAACTTGTTTCACTGTTACTCATACCATTGTTAAAGTGCATGCTAAAAAATTGTAGATTATTTCTGTTCACTGCACACTACATTGTTTTACCGTGGATAATGTTTTATTTATAAGGAAAATAAATTGTCAGAGTTAAAAAACACAGTACATTTTGTTCTAGGAAACACATTGCTTTTATCACACAAATAATTTATTGGTTCTGCCCCCACACGAGTTCTGTGCTGACCTTTCCAGGTATACTGAATATTGGTGCATAATTTGTCTTGTTGGGAAAATATATTTGTTTTAGCCATTAGTACATGCTGTCATAACCTTTGTTGAGGAGCAAGTTTGTTATTTTAATTCTGAGACATATTGCCATAGACATATGTACAGAAAACAAAACTTCCTATCTTAATGTCTTTGAATTCTGAGGAAGAGAGATGGATTCAAATATGAACCTATCACATATTCTTTGGTAATGGATTTAAGCCAAAACTAGAACAGCTTTGTTTCCTGATTACAGGGCACACACAATCCCATTCCAGTTGAAAAACACCCTGTGAATTTTCAGCCCCAAGTGGCAGATGTCTTCAGAACAGCTTGCTGCATTTTAGTATCACCAAACTTGAGCTTGAAAAACCTTCAAAAGTTACTCCATGGCATCACTGTCTTATGTAACCAGTTCAGCCATCACATCAGCCTGTCGCTAGGTAAATACATATTTTCTTTACAAGTTCTGTGAAAAATGGGTCTGCAGGACTGTATGCAGGAACAAAGCTGCACCAAGCTATTTTTTATGATTTTAAAATAGAATATGAATTTACAGCATAACACTCCTGGGAGTTCATCTCACTAGGTAATACTTACCCACTACAAGAACCCCATTTGTTTTGTCTCACATGCCAAGGGAAACTGGTGTTGCTAAAAAAATCCAAATGAAACCAAACCAAAAAAAAAAAGCAGAAGTGCCAAAACTACCTTTTGCTTAGTCTCAGTTTATAATGAACAGCACACTTAGCAAATTAAAGTTAGAGTAAAGATCTCCAAGGACTAAAACTACGCTAGAGTAGGAAACGATTTAGACCAATGAAATACATTTTGACTTTAATGCACATAAATTTTCAAGCAGATGCTATGTTTGAAGTGCTACCTTTTTATATTGTCGAATGCATATCTAATAACTCATTTTTCAATAATCAGTTCAAATATTATCTTCTGAATATTCTGAAATTTGCACGATAAAGAGTTCATTATGATAACTGCAGAAAGACAGTGTGCAAATTTGTGGCTTGCACCTCTGGAAGAAAGGAATCTCTGAAGATAAAGTTCCATATGAGGATTTTTTTAATAAACATCAATCACCTTGTATCTGGTGTTTAATTTCTGTTGTTTCGAAGTCTAGATTGCTCAAAATCTGGCCTCGTGTTTGGTATTTACCCATTCAAGCAGTGTTATTGAACATATTATTTGTTACTTTGTTAGTTATATTTTAAAGAGAGGGAGAAAAATGTTCTGAAAGCAGAAGAATACTCAGGGATAGATGATGAGCAATGGCTTACAAGCATTTCCTACTTCAACAGCTGTTCTAGGAGTTTAACATCACTTTGAGTTTGGGTGATTTCAATATACCTCCTGTTTAGACAGCTGCCTGTATACACATTCATGTGCACACCGAAGAGAAAATTCTCTCATAAAATGTGGCACCTGTAAAAAAACCAAGACTATGAGTTGGGATTAATCTGTGTGTACAGTTCCTACCAGTAGTGTAATCAGTTTGGATAGTTTCTGGCAGTTACTGCCCAAGACTTGAAAAATGAACGATGTCTACCTCTAGAAGTACTCATATTCAGATTTGCGAGCTTATGACATGGATGGCAAGTAAAAGAATTTCATCGAAATTTCTATAATTTTTTTTTCTTGAATTTCAGATAAAAACTGAGGTATTTCCCCCTAAAACCCTGATAAAAGACATAAAAGTGTTATGAGAAAGATCTTAGTGCCAGTATTTCTCCTGCTCTCTCTCTCTGGCCCATTTATTTAATATTTATTATTTAACAGTAATATTAAATTATTTATGTGAAGTGGAATAACATCAACAAGAGAAGCTTGGAAAAAAAAAGACTGACTTTGTAAAGCAGTGGTTATTATATTTGCCCATGATGTGGAAGATGGAAGTGTGAGTTTGTATTCCAAAGCAGGGAAAGCAAGACTTGAAGATAATGTGTTTCCTATCATGTTCCTATGAGGAGATGAAGATGTTTCATGACACAGACTCTCTAGTATTTTTTCCCTTTTTAACTTTTCAGGAGATGGTAGTACAATTCACTGCTGCAATTTTTAAAAATAAAAATGGTATGTCAGTGTAGAGAATGGAGATTATTGTTGTTAGCCTGGAACATCAACTTAGGTCTCTCAATAGGCAGCTGTAAGCATCTCAGTGAGCTGGTATACAATGCACTCTTGATATATAATTCTCTATCCAATCAATAAAGAATTTTATCTGCTTTCAAAAGGCTGTAGGGAAAGCCTATAGACTGTACTAGGAGATGACTTGAGTTAATGTGCAGAAAACACTAAGATGTCATTGAATATCTATTCCTCTGTAGACCAGGTACCTCAGATCTACAAGACCCAGACTGAAATCTGCTGCTATTTCCGTCTTGTCAGTGCATCGACTTTTAGAAAAGAAGATACTAAAGGGAGGACAGATCTTGGCACATATTTTCTGTCCAGTTCCTTCTCTGGTCTATAGGGATATAAAATCCATACCACAAACTTTCTGATAGAATAGTCTGGCTTGGAAATGTGAGACAAGGAGAGAAAACAAGAAGCTGTCATTCCCAGTTAGTGCTGAGACACCCAGAGAGAGGAACTCTGAGATCTGAAATGCTTTCTAGTACAGTTTGTGGCTTAAACTAAGATGATCCAGCCTTGGCAGCTGCAATATCTGGAAATGTGTTATTCAGTCTCCTCCCCATCCCGACCATAGCCCTCTGTGCTCCTTTTCAAAGAAAGGACCATTTGCCTTTTTATGCCACCAGCAGCAGCTGTCATCCAGAAATTCATCCCATCCTGTACCTGTTGGCACAGGTGGCTGGTATTGGAAAAGAGTGGCAGGAGATGAAGTGAATACCTGCATCCATTTCATGGAATCCAGATGTTGCTCTAGGTTGGAGGGTAGAAGAGGCAAAAGGAGTGAAGCAGAGCAGGAAGAAATCCAGTGCTTGTACTTCAGGTTGCTGAGCTCAGCGCAGGCCTTTTTTCCTTCTGGGGTGGTTGTGGAAGTGTTGGTGGAAGGAAGACCAGTCTGCTGAAAGGCTACTGGGCTAGAGAATCTTCTCAGTGATTCTGGCAGTGTTGGCTGCTGGATTAAATGTTCCTGTTTCCAGAAGGATACAGCTGAGTCAGTAGGAGGTTCCTGTGGGCTATGCTGGGCCTCTTGTGAATTGTGCTGTGTTAGGCAAGCAAAGACTAGATAGAGCCCAAGCCCTACCCTCTAACAGAGGAATACCTAACAGCCAAGCTCTGCAAGCTTCACAATCTCTGTTCATCTCTAGAAATCAGGGCTTTCAGTATTATTCTCATCTCTCATCAGCCTCTTAGTGCTTCATGGTCATGACATATCCTGACCTGAAATAATTCATGCTTGAAGTATGCATCTTTAGTATTTTTTTTTTTCAGAAAAATGGCCTCTCTTTCCATGCAGTACATAGTTAAGAAGGTCCACTTTTTTTTTTTTCACCAGCTTCATCCAGTACCCCTTACATTTGTTTAAAAATTATATTTACCTATTTTTTTTCTGAAATTCCATGACTGTCGTTCATGATTCTCCGTTCACTGTTGCCCCCTCTGATATCTGGAAAAGTCTTGTCTGTAAATATTTTTTTCTGAAGACTTATAAACTTATAAACTTATGTGGTGTATTTTTTAATATTTCAACGGGGAAAACTACAGAAATAGCTATCTATTACAGAAGAACTGTAGCAATTTTTCTTATTTTATCCCATGTATTCAATAATCTTTTTTCAACATCAAAATTTCACTATGGTTTTCCAGTTCTTCTAAGTAGCTTTATTTTTAAATCTTCATCATGAACTTTTGTAATCTCAGAGAACAGCCTCCTCTACACACTTTCTAAAATCCATTTGCCTGAGTGTTGTCTTGCTTGACGTTAGATGGGCCTTGAAAAAAGACTAGCAAATCAGACCAGTTCTAACATGCCATTGCATTTAAAAAATTCAGTGAAGCAGCTTTGAATCATCCCTGGAAGACACTTGCCTCTCTCCGTTACAGGTCATTTAGGTCCCTAAATTTCAGGAACCTGAAACTGTAACCTTAGTTAGATATCTAAAGTAAACTGAAGTTGCTATGTGCCTTAATTGACAAATGATTTGAAGTTGGTGTATAGACTTGTAGGAGCATGCCCAGTCAAGATGAGGATATATGTTTCAATTTGGCCTCAAAATGAGGACATGCTCTAATTATAATGTTCACACAGCTGCTATGCTTCAAAACAATTCCAGGCCCCAATCTGGGAAAAAGATTTTTTGTGAGGTACTCTTTGGCCTTGCAGAGTTTTATTGACTTTAATGGGCCTACGACTATGTATTGGTGCCAAGCATTGCAGCTGCGATGATTAATTAAGATAGAGCTATGTCAGAATGGGAAAAAAGTGTAGTCTTTCTAAATGTTTTAATCCAAAGTTGCTTTGCTCTCACGTGAATCTAAAACTTTATTAAGCGTACATCGCAATTTTCTCTACCACCATTTTGAATGTCAACAAGCATTGGTAAGTGTTCCTAAATTCTGTAACAATGTTAATTCGTCCTTGAAACAGCTTACAACTTCATTCCTTATTCCCATTTTTAAGTAAATAAAGGGTTGGACTTGAATATATGCACCTTGTCCAAAATACTCGATTATTTCCATAGTTATTATTTGAAAAAGGGGGGATTGTTTTGGATCTCTAACATTCTTGTGCATTAGGAAGGTGTTAGGACATAAAATAGTGTTAAGGAGAACCATCTTAGAACCTGACTCTATCCTTCACTCCCCATTTTTCATTTTTTTTCCTTGCATCTCTTTTCCTCATAAGCCATCTATCTCAACTACTTTCGTAGTCGCTTGTCAATGTTCTTTCATATCATCGTCGGATTCTTGGACCAACAGTACAGGAAATATCAGCTGTGTAATAAAATTTCACTCCCTCTTGTGGGAAAAAGAGGATAGGAAGCAGAAAAAAGCAAAAAAACCCTCTGAAATCAGGTAGGTAGAAAATAATATTGTCTGCTGTTAGCAAAATGGAAAATATCACAGATTTGCCATTGGTTTCCTAGATCCCACTGCAAGGGCTAATAACACAACATTTCTAAATTGAAAGCTGGCACTGCAGAACATCTTAGTAACAGCAATTAAATGCCCTGGCCAAGGAATCACTCAGTCTTGCTGATACATCTACCTTGTTAGTAACAAATCTCCAGGAGTCATTATCTAAATCTGCTCCTTGCTACCTCCCCTGTGGTTAAAGTTTCTTTACTTCTCACAGGCTTGGCCAGAACAAGTCTGCTCAGGACACGGGCAAGAAGATTTCAAGAGAAATTCAGGATACTTAAAGATATCTTTCTTTGTAAAATAGTACAGAAGCCATGTCAGCTGGACTGGTAGAAAGGGATATCCTGCTGCTAAAGAGGATAGTTTCTCGGGTTGCATGCTAAACTGGTTTGTTATTTAATCTCAATCTTTATATGCTTGTAGCATGAGGAACACAAAATGTGTGCTCCCATCCCGTTAGGCAAGTATAGAGCAATATCACTACTCTTACCCTGAGTGGCTTCCAAATTGAGCTAAGGACAAGCATTAACAGACTAATACAGAAAAAACATAGGAGTAAGGGGAATGGTATGACAATAAAAGCAATGGCAATTTCAAAATTATTTCAGAATTTCAGAGCTCCATCTATTTAAGTACCTTTTTTTTAATTTCTTTTCTTGACTCATTTTGACTATGAGGGACTGTGCAAATGTTTTTTAAATAGATTCTTCTGTGTAACATGTAAATCTTTTTGGCATGCCACCAGAATGAAAAACATTACAGAAGCACAATATTATTAAGACGAATTTTTTAGCTTACTATATGTGTTATTTCTATTACAGCATCTGGAAGCAGGAGATCTGCCAGGTAGTTTAGCAAGTGTAAATTACAGTTGACAAGTATAATTGATACTCCTGGGCTGTCTTTTCTGTGTGATCAACTGGGAGTCTGGGGATTAAACAAGTTTTTATACATCCTTCAGTTACATTGGAAATCCAAATGTAGAATCCTGTGCTAAGAGCAGTACGTAGATTTGAAGAAATTCCTGGAAGAAAGAAAATCCCAGAGTCAGTGAATAGGTTATACTGTCTTATATCTATATTGTATCTGTACCTCTTTGAGGTACAACATTTTTCTTTTAAGTAAAGTGCAATACCAATGTACCTGAAAATTAGGTAATAGTATTGCTTAGATAAAGGACAGTAACATTTCATAGACCGCTTCTCACGGAAGTCAAAAGCAAGCAGAGAAACAACCTTTAAGAAGAGCTATCATACTCTAAAACTTACCTCACTAAAAGAGTTTTCCTGGAACATTTGTGAATGCATATTGATGTCATACATGGGAACTTTAGTGTTTTGTCTGTAATAATGGTCATTTAGATTTGTGCTTAGGGCTATCCTCGAGTATTTTAATAGATAGTCATTGTATATATGACCTGAGGGCAGGACTCAGGCCTCTGGCCATACACAAAGAGACAAGTTTGCAACCCTGAACCAGGTGTTCAACCTGTGCAAAATTGCAGGAGTTAAGAGAGACAACTGTGTTAAGTGTTGGCTTTAGCTGGATTTTAAGGATCATTTTTATCAGGTATGCAACTTCTTTTCACTGAGTGGGAAACTTAGGTACTGTACTTGGGGTTTTAGATTCTTATCTCAGAGACCCTTTTGTAAATCCTCAGGTCTTTTGTGCTCTATTGCCCTGTGTCATTCAGAACTCTAATAATTCCTTTTGGCATTTGAAAACAAAGGAAATTTTAAGTTTCTTGTTTATGCATAAGCTATACTATATTTTCTTATGTTTTGAAAGAGAATACTCAAAAATTATTTCCTTTATAACTCATGCACCAGGACATAAACTAAACAGTATGCAGGTCTCCAAAAAGAATTTACGACATTTGCAAGCGAGGCAAATAATGAAGACATTTTCCTGAATCTTGGGTTTGTGTGACATTTTTAATCCTCATAGAAAATCCTCTGAGCTGACTTTCAAAAATGGTCCATTTTAAAAACTCTTTGCATCTTCCTCTAATTATTTGAGATAGAAATATTTTAGCACTTATTTTGAGTGCTAGCTTGGTCATACATGAAGAAGTTATAGTGTTTCTTTGAGAAACAAGTCCACTGTATATAAAGAAAGTTGCAAAATTAAAACAGCATGTTCTGCTCTTCCTTCTCTTGGGAGAAATCTGCTGAGACTTTGATCTTAGCCATGTTGCCCCATTACTTGACATAACATCAGTATTTTACAATGCATTCCTAAAGATCTATAGAAGGGCATAAATAATGATTTCTTAAGAACTTTTGCCTGTTTTATTATACATAGTATCATTTAAAAAATCTAATCCGATTAACTGATCCAGAGATTGCTACTCTGATATCCAGAGCTTTATTTCTGCACATTTAAATCAGCCAAAACAGTATTCTCAGGACTGTCTTTAAGTTAGTTTATTTTCATCCTATCCTGATCTGAGCTAGAGTCTAGGAAATTTGTGAGGTTATATTAAGTTATTGTTGATAAGAGGTAAAGTAGAAGACAGATCTGCTACTTCAAATGTGTTTTTACATTGTAAAAGATGGCAGCACAAAACAAATGAACCAGCATGAAAAACTACTGAATGCTCTATATGTAACCTGCATAAACAAGAAATTTCCCACAAAAACTACCTTTTTCAGCTGTTTGGGCAAATTATAAACTCTAGTCTGTTTGGCAGAAGCTTCAGGTCTTAAGAAGACTATCCTGCTTCCATAAACTCATATAAAAAATATATGAGGACATACTGCAGGCGTCCTGAGTTATCTAGAGAGGGATTTTCAGAAGAATTCGTCACTGGTCTTTTTTTCCTCTCCGTAATTTCATGGGCAGCACAGTTTAACTGAGGTGAGTTAGAATAGAAAATCCCACCTAGTGTCTGGAAATGCAGAGAATTTCAAACACTTTAGGGATGCAATTATGTGATTTTAGCAAAAAAATTCTGGCTAAGGAGACTGCTGTGAACTGAAGTTGCATCTAGCTTCCAAAAGGTGCTACTGCATAATGTGGGATAGCATGAAAGGACAGCAACCTAGTCTCACTGCAGCAAAGACACAAGGAATAGCAGCAAGGTCTCTACTTAAAAGAAACAACCACAGTGTTATGTTCAGGCAGATGTAGGGGAAGGGTCAACATGCCTGGTCATTATTTTCCTGTACACCTTTTCATGATCCTCAAGAACATGTGTTTGATGCACTTGAGATGTAAAAGTGAATATTAATTAACTTCTTTACAGTTCTGCTACACAAATCTCTGTCCCATGACCTTTACTGAATATGGCAGATTACAAGTCAAAGCTCTTCTGCACCCTTTCTGAGTCAACCTCTGGAATATCAGAAATACAGCCATCTTGGAAAATGTTAATTAAGAAATTTGCTCCTCATTTAATTAAATTACTAACTAAAGAAAATCTCTGCTTTTCAAGAACAGCACATAGCGCTCTGCTTTAATTAATTTCAAATTCCAAGTTTTTTAATAAATATCCTGAAACTCTTGGAATATTTTATTTCGAACTTTTGAGGACTCTCCACATTTCACATTCTGGAGGAACTGGGAAAATAGTATCCTCTCTTCTCTAGGTATTGCCAAGTCCCAGCTTTGTCTTCTGGGAAAGCTTGAAAAGGTAAAATAGCTCACAGAAGGATTTGCTATCCAGCTGGGAGATCCTGGTGGGAGGCTATGTGTATATAATGTCCTCTCCTAACAGGTCCATTAATACTTGATAATGATCCCTTACGTCAGCCCATCACTACTTGCAAAGTCAGAGGAACCATGTCAAGTGTAATTTCCATTATTAATTTCTTGAAAGACATTCCTCTCTTGGGAGTTATACTAGAATAAATGCTAAAAATGGCAATATCATCACTATGATGTCCTAAGCAAAGATACAGCTCAAATCTCACTACATTGTTCTACAGGAGATTGACAACCACAAAAAATGGGCAATGTTTTGACCTAAACACTGGAGAGGATTATTTTAATTTTAATTTTCTTTCGAATTTCTTTTTTCGTTTCTTTTTTTTTTCTTTTTCATTACTTTTGAAGACACGCTAGAGCTACCTGAGACCAGCAAAGTCAGGAAACCTTGTGAAAACTGCACACCAAGCATATGGTTCTCCTCTTTGACTGTAACACTGCTCTTGAGCAGTCAGAGATGCTAGTCCAAATCAGTATTAGCATCAATTAATTTTGTTCTGGGCTGTGATATTTCCTGTGGTTTCACGTTTCATCTCTTTCTTCTATCACGTAATAAATAACACCTGTTTTCAGAGAAAGGGGAACCTTTGTGTGACATGAACAGCAATTTCAAGCTTTTGCAGAAAGCAAATATAGAAGCTGACTAAAGGGTTGTGAAGAATATATGCACTTGTTAAGTCTGATTTGAGAATATTGACCATATCAGGCATACAAATCTCTCTCTACATGGTGATTTTTATACCAATGAAAATTAAAGTAGTAAATTTTATCAATGAAGAGTAAACTGCATTTGAATAACAATTGTCT
This sequence comes from Dromococcyx pavoninus, assembly GCA_033558185.1. Classification (NCBI taxonomy): domain Eukaryota; kingdom Metazoa; phylum Chordata; class Aves; order Cuculiformes; family Neomorphidae; genus Dromococcyx; species Dromococcyx pavoninus. Next base: position 2,789,503 of record JAUMJL010000060.1, on the reverse strand, counting down.
GCTGCTTTTCACTAACATAAAATTGTTGTCTTTTAATCACTTTATTTGATATGTAGCAGTAAAATGTTTGCATTGCGAATTGTACAGTAAACCTTCAGTTTAGGAGCAAATTAATAGTCTGGAACCGTGAGAATCTGACTATATCTGCATATTGATGATCTCACTTACTGAGTCTCTCTGGGATTGGGGGTGTGAGGTGTTGATCATTGCTTCTCACTGATAAGCAAAATATTTCCAGAGCGTGAAGAATTCTGTGGTGTGTGAGAAGGATAAACCATAATCTGCATCAACACACTAACTTCTCCTCTGCCATTTGCATTGAAAATCAGGTAGAAGTTATGCTAAGCTCTCTATTATAGCCTCATGTATGTGAAAGGTCTTCCCCTTCATTTGAATAAGGCCTCTTATGCATGTGAAAAAAGCACATTTAAAAGGAACGTTCCTTTAATTAGGGTGGCATTTAGAAGCAGAATCCTTAAATGTTCACTTTTTGTGATGCTAAATTGTGGAGTATTTTCAAATATGTTGTAGCAGTCATTTTCATTAACCATTTTTATTTTTATTTATTTTTAAAAGGAAATGACACGCTCTACAATGAGAAGTGAAGGAGTAGATTAATATGACTAGCTAGATTAAGGAAAATTTAAATCAGAGTGTTTGATGAAATGTAGGAAAATGTTTAAATATAGGATTAGCCTTACAATATAGAAAGCAGTCAAGGAGATCAAAAGAACTCTGTTCAGAAAGTCCTATTAAAAAGAGAGGAAAAAATCTTTTGAGTGAATTCTTATAGCTAAATTATTAAAGTGTTTTTAATATATTGCATTCAATATGACTTTAAATTAAAAATAAACAGTACAGAGTGTGCACGAAGTAGAGATTGTATGCATTTTTTTATAAAGACTAAGTGACTGGGCCTATACAAGACTGTCATAAAACATATATATGAGACTATGGAATTTAAGTTAAAAGGAGTTCCCTGGAGAATAATTTTAAATCTGGCATGCAGCTTTATGGAGACAGAAGTTAACTGATTGACATCTACATGAATATGGATTTCTTTAAATCCATATTTGATTTTCTACCTCTTAAAAAAATCAAATGTAACCTAATAACTACATCTTAAGCAAACCTTTGGAAGAACATGCTTAATGCTATAGGGAGTCAATAGAAATGCCTCTAACTTTGGTATTGTACAACTAACCAAGATGATAGGAATGACTTCCATATCTATGAGTGTCTTCTGTATCTCAGCAATCCAGGTTAGCTTTGTTTTATTTTTAATTAATGTTAGATTGAGTTCTTGAATCAGGTTAACACATAGTGTATGGTTTTTTGTCCCCCACTGGAAAACTTTACAAGAAACGCACAATGAATAATTTGGATTACAATGTACTGTTCACATTAAACTCAAGTTTCTTCCTATTTTTTAGCAATTTGAAACTTTAGTAGGTTTTCATTATATAGAATAAACAAATAACAGGTGTAGAAATATTATACAGCTGTACGTGCTGTGTAAATCTTCTGCAAAATACACTTCCTGTTCTGTTTATCTAGTTTTGGTTTAGTGCTTTAAAGGTTGAACATAAAAAAGAAGTTTTATTGTACTGTACAGCCCCTCAATGCTCAACTGAACCACAGATTTCTTTCTGAGTTGATTCCCTAGTCCTTCATTTATTTAAATAAATATCATTACAGCAGTGATGAATTTCAATGAAAACGTATATAAATTTTTATTTCAAAGTCCTACTTCAATTTGGCATGATTATTCCCTAGTAGATGTGGGCTTCTTCCTTTTCCTAGTTTCCCCTATCTCCAGATGTGTTTGCTACAATTAAAAGAGAAAAAAGGGTCATTTCATTATGGTCCTCCTTCCCATCAGTCCTTCCCAGTGACATTTACAGCCATTCTTTCCAGATACCACCTACAGCAAAAAACAATAAAACTACTCATAAATTGAATACTGGTGTGTGGAATGGACAGTTTTTCCAGTTGCATATTAGAAGTAATGCTGCTCACAGACCAAACAGTTGATCATTTGTTCTAATTAGTCAACAGTAAATGGAATGCATTCATCCCTTAGTTCAATAACTACAAAATATGGACAGATAAATTTCCTAAATACATACTTATTTTGAAAGTATTCTTGATGTAAATGGGTAGTTACAGGTTTCCATTTTTATTTAATGAATTTCGAGCAGGATTAATTTACTGTCTCTACTTGCTATATAACCACAAAGCTGTGGTCAGTTGTTTGGTTTATTAGTGCATACCGGTGGTACTCAAGGGCTGCATTCAGAAATTAGGATGTCCTATAATCAGAGCCACAGAGAGAGCCACAGAGCCTTTGTGTCAGTAGAATTTCCAGTTTTTCCTATAACAGCTTTAGTTCTGCAGATAAGACTGAGTGGTGAGAATATCTGTATACAGAACTGCCAGTCCTTTAATTACTGTGCCCTTTGGTACTGCTGTGAGCATAGCTTGGCAATGCAGCTACAACCCAAGCACTGGCAACTGCTACTATATAGCAGAATGGGAAATATATTGCCCGTTCCTGTAAGGTAAAGAGAAGCAGCAGCACCATAAGGTGGGAAGGAGGAACGTTATAAAGGGCATAGTCAGTGGAAGAAATAAAGGTGGAAAAAATCCAGCGTCAGCTTCTTGCAACCATATTTTGAAATAATGGAAGATATCATAATTTAAAATAATGATGGTGGGGGAAATATCAGCTGAGAAGACTGTGTGTCTAGTAACACAAATCTCTGTAGAAGCCACCAGCTTCTTGGTTTGCAGTAAGTAACACAATCGACCTCTGTCTGACCAACCGCCTCTTTCTGGTGGAAGCCCAAAGGGTGTCTTACTCTTTATTTTTACATCTGATGCTTCACTACTCACTTTATCACTTTCTTTTGCACGTCTACAGAACTTTTTCCTTATGTTTTCCATCCTAGCAACTGGGAAGAAACTCCTGACTCAGGGTTTTATTCATTATCTCCTGCAACGAGACAAAGTGTAAAAATTCGCATTGATATTTAACATGCCTGACATCTAACTTCAATCAGACAGATATGATCTGAATGTGACATACTAGCACTCTATTAGCTTCAAGCAGTCTCATCAGTAGCTTCCTAGCTTTCCATATCAACAAGCATTCTTAAAAATCATGTTTAATGAATCTTTTTTTCTTTAGTCTGAAACAGCATTGGGGAGAGGTGTTGACATCATGATGTGCAGTAAATGTTTTAGTGAAAGTAAAGAAGATAGTAATTAGTAGACCTAGAAACTAGAAAGAAGCTGCTAAGCACCCAGGGATCAGGCGTGGGACAGGTTTTCATATCAGTATTAATGACTTAGCACAAAAGAGAGGGTACTGATGAAAATAAATTATAATAAAAACAATATTGAACTATCACCTAAGAAGAATCAAATGACCTCAAACACAGAGACAGCAGAAATGGGATAAAAATTGAAAATTGAACTTCTGATTGTTTTTCTGTACAAATGTGATCATTTGATATATCAGATAAGTTATTTCTGGACAGAATATAATATGATTCCAATTACCCATTCTGAAGATTAATTGCACCAATTAAATACAGAGGACTGTTACGGTAATCAGGAGAATGGAAAAAACAATTGATGAAGAGCTGAAGGATGGGGCTACTTGTCTTAGCAAGGTAAGGGACAAGAGAACATAAAAGGGACTACTGCTTTCCATAGGTGCACCAGGAGAAGGATGGAAGAGCAGAATACAAAGTGTAAAAAGGACAACAGAATCATAGAATGATGAGTTACATAAGCTTAAATACAGTTTTGGTCAGATAACTGCAGGGCAATGAACAAGATAAGGACATTAAACACGATTAGGGAAGGGGGAAGCATTTTAATTACCATAGAGTAACCAGTGGAAGAGAACTGGGTTTGATCACCTAAAAGTCCTCTTCTTTTGCTACCAGGCATTACTTTCCAGTGAAAACCAGCATCTGTTGCAGCTACTATCCTAGATTGATTTACACAATATTAATTAATTCACTTAAACATTCTGGCTCTTAGCACACGACAGTGGGATTTTGTGAATTTATGTACGTAAACTTAATGGCAGAGGTCATAAGCAAGTATCTGTTGTCAAAGTATGATATCTGTGTATTATGCGAGCTCATTTACGCACACTAAAAAAAGTGTGTGCAGCTGAATTACACAATAGATGTCTTCCATGTGGATCTTCACAGTTTGCAAGGTAACTTTGTCTGCTTTCATCTCACAGCATGTTAACATTGCTGACATGGCAAATTACTCCTCACTAGAAAGGATGCATTAAATTCACACCTGTTGTACATTACAAAAAAAGGTTTTCCATGTAAATATGTTCTGAAATTTCAAGGAATCTAGCTGCAGGCTGTGAAATGGAAGAGAGCTAGGAAAGACCTATCACAAGCAAAAAGGGTTCTGTTGAGAAAATCATACTGGCATACCTGGCACGTTAAGACCTGACTTTCTAAACACTGCCTTCCCTTTAAAGAGAAGTCCTAGGTACAAAACTTCAATCCTGGTTTTCTACAAGTAAAGCTTAAAAATTTATAGCCTGATTCACTTTTCTGTCAGATCAGTATGAAACAGGGGTCACAATATGGTATAGCCCTTCTCATTCAAACAGCAGATAATGGTATGCAGCTAATGAACTTCCAGAAAAACTGGATAATAACTTACATTGACTCTTAAAATTATGAAAGTGATTCATAAAAGTTGGTTAAAACACTTTACATTGTCCCATTGTGAAAGTCACAGGGTCATTCTACAAAGTTCTTGGTAGACTGATGTAGAGTGAATGAAAGATGAATTTTGCACAGCTCTTAGTAATTTCAGGACCCTTATTTTGAATGACACTTCTGAGTTGTAATAATGATGCATGGAAAACTCTCTTCTCTATCCACCACGCTTAGCCCAGCAGGGTGGATCATGCAGGTAAGAAAGAAATTCTTCAAAGGAAACATTGGCTCTCAGGAGGTGTATATGTTAGTTGAGTTTATGAACAAATCCTGAACTCTATCTGCCTATAAAGTAAACAAAAACATGTTAATTTTAAACAAAACTACATTTATCCATATCCCCTCAAGTGTAAACATGTGTTAAAACATCTCTAAAAATAGAGTTCAAAGACAAATGCCTTTCCTATGGGGATCAATGAGAGAGAATTTCTTTTTATCTCAGTAAAACCTCAATTCAAAAGGAAGACTGCAGCCTTTGGGGAAATACCTAAAAACAACAAAAAAACCAGCTTTAAGATGTTTCAAAACCTGTTTTCCACAGTTTTGCAACAAGCTCACCTGAGTCTAAATTTCTGAGGTATAACAGATCTTGTTAAGTAATTTTAAAAACAAAGCCAGAAGTAACAATACAAAACCAGTAAAACTTTCAGATGTCTGTTTCCTTTTTCTTCCCAAAAGCAAATATAAGCCTTCAGTCATGTTTCACTCCCAAAAATAAAGGTCTGATAGGGATCAAACCCCACTGTTCAAGGCACTGCCTGAAGCTGGTATGAAATGCTTCAATATACCTCCTACAGTCTTGGAAAAGTTCCTCCATGAAGTCAAAACTCCTTCTCTGCCTCTAGACAAAGAACTGCAAGTAATGCAATGAACACAGTCATTGTACCCTGAAATCACAGACATATCTGATGCTAGGAGCTCTTAAATTACATGCGTAGCTGGCATTACCATTAAACTTTCTTGAGGCAGACCCACCCTTAAAGCTAATACCAGACCTACGTGTGTGTTCTGTATACAGACTGGCTCTTCAAGATTCTAGAAAACACATATGTTAACTGAGGAAAAATTGTTATTGATAAGTATGAACTACAGCAAATATTGCCTATGTATCATCCATTCATATGTTCCCAAGAACATTTTTTAAAGTGAGATAATTTTTCGTCATAACTAAATAAGTTCAGTTCCATATGAGTATTTTCTAGACAGTCACAAACAATTTTGCATGGTACATACCTGTAGGTCACCTTTACAAGGTCATTAGCACTTTGCTGAAACCTAAGGTCAGTTTCTTCAAATCATTATGTTCCTTCCAAGCTTAGTAACTCTGAGTGCTATACTTCAGTTTGAGCATACAACCTCCCAGAAAGTAAATAAATTAAAAAAAGAATCAGTGATACTTGTTTGGAATTATGCAAGATCTGTGTCATAATTTTCCAGCTACTTTCTGTTTATTTGTTTATGTCTAACAACACTTCTTTATCACGCTCTTTCATATACTAGCTTTCTGACAGATTTATAAAGACTTGGGTTAATATGCTAGAAGAGTTTGTAGTATGTGGCACTGGGCATTATGTGAGACATATCTGACTTGTGAGAAATATTGCAATTACAATTTAGACCCCAAATCTATCTGCCTCTGACTTGATGTTCTCCAGGAGAAGATGAAAGACTTGTCTGTATGTGTGTGGGTTTATGGACAAAAGTCTAGTTTCCAGGTAGCTACGTCTCTTCCAAAGTAAATGTAATCCATACAAAGAAGCCTGGATGCCTTTGTCTCCTACAGAAATTTAACACTTCCAGCTCTTGATAGCGGTTAGATTAGGTGGTGCATTTGCTCTCACTCTCTCTTCTGAAAGCAATGAGTGAATGTCATAATAGCCACATAAACTTTTAAAAAATTACCTAAAAAATGTAAATATATGTTAGGAAAAAAACCAAGACTTCACACTAAAATTATTGAAGGTGAAAAAGAAAAAAATAGGTATTCTCCTTAAATGTCTTTGATTAAAATGTAGATTATTTTCTTTTGAAGAAGAGAGGAATATGATTTTGATTGTAAGCCTCCTGAAGTGTCCATATGTGTATCTCAACTGTAAGATACAAAAATGAAATATGGGACAGAAGATATGAAACAGAAAAGAATTTTAGAGCAAGATGATAATATTTCAAGAAGACATATATTACAGTATTTTTAAAGAGAATATTTAATTTACCATGAAAACAATTCGTTGTAGTTTTTCAAAACATCAGCGTTTAAAATGGCTGAAGTTTATTTAATGATTTAAACTATTCAGTGTTTGATACAGGTAGAGACATTTTTTTCATTGACAGAAATAAGCTGAAAGTGTAAAGGAAAAAATTGCCAGGACCTATAAAGCACATAGTTGATTTTAAGTACATGGAAAGAATTAAATAAGTGTGTATGGAAAGGAAGTTAAATAGAAAAGAAATAGTCCTGTAAAGAGGGTAACAGATGGCTCCATTTGATCAGAAAGCTAGCTAGGATTTCTTTGTAATCACTTTTTGATAATTTCTAAAAATTATTCCCTTACTTTGTTTTGGTTCTAGATACTAATATTCTGATTTTATACATCACTTACTGAATGCTTGTCTTAATTGAATGGTAAGACAAGGAATCTGTTGACTACCTTTCGTATTTATAAATACCTAGACATAATATAGAATCAAGATACTAAATTAGAAGAAAAGAAAAAGATGATAAGTTGGCAATGCCACTTGTTAAATTTACTCTTTTCTGCTTCCCTGGGTGATATATCATGGAAAGGTTGCCTGAGCTGTCATCGTGGCATCAGTAAGAGAATGTACACAACATCTTCCATTCAAATTACCTTTCAAATCAATCACCTTCATCATGCTGCTATCTTCATCTGATGGCTGTAGGACAAATGTTTTGGCTTATAGGTAGGAAATGTTAGCATTTGAAAGAGCTCTGAGAAAGAACAATGGTTAACTTTGAGAAATTGTGTTAAGAAAGGACAGTAAATAGTATGCTTGTGGAAATACTTCGTGCAACTGGTTCGCAATTTCTGACTTAAAAAGGCAGCTCTAAAGTTTTTTTCCTCCAACTGAGTAAAAAATATGTCCCTGAAAAAAACAGAACTAACACTTACTAGGTTCTTCCAGAGATATATTGTTCAGAAGCGCACTAACATGGCACACTCATGTACTTGTTGTAGAACTGTCTTCTGAATCTTAAATTATTTTGTTTATCTGAAAGACTGAATTTTTCTGCTAGTGTGTGCTTTTTTGCATGTGTGTAGAAAAGCATGAAGCAAATAACCAGGACAGCATCAGGTTTAAGTTATGTTCCAGTGAGATTAAACCATAAATCAGAAGACTGGGTATTTTAATAACACATTAAATAGTCCCTATGACCTTAATACTGCATAATTGTGAGTTAAATAACAGCTTCAAATATTTTCTGTGGTATTCTCATTTTTTATACAGTAGCTATTTAAATAAGATAAATGATACTCAGCTTCAAATGCATTGTAAATACTGCATCCATATTACCAATGCACATTTTAGAATTTTCTAATCTTGCTTTAACACATATGGTATTATCCATTACTTACACTATTCTAATATAATGTAACTTTTCTTTAAAATGACATACAATTTATAATGGATGTCACTAGCCCCTAGACTACCTTGGTGCATATTTATACATTTCATCTACAATTTATCACTTTGTGAAATACACTTTGTGTAATTGAAAATAATGACACAAAAATCATCTGCTCTTAAACACTGGTAGTATGACATACTATCCTGATAGCTTAGTGTACTATATGAAGTCAGTCTGCAGAGCCATGCCTTTGAAATATGATTTAAAACAGAATTTATAATGTCGCAGAATTACATAAAACTGTGTGAAATTGTGCAGATAATCATTTAAATCTCCCTACATGAAAAGATAATTGCTCCAGAAATTAACTGTACCTGGGGTTCATTCATTTGGTCATGGCTAGTTTCTTATATAGTGATGATTTGATATTAGAGCTAATTAAGATCAGGTCAGAGTTGCTGAAGGTCAGACATTAATGCACAGGATCATTGAAATGATAATTATAAACAGATTAGGAAGCTACGGTCTTTTATAAGGGGTTATTAGATAATTACTGTGTGAGTGTACGGCTTACTGTAATAATGGATTATCGACTACTTACAGCGTTTTAAGGGTGAGAGTATATTACTTCCTCAAGGACTAAGGAATAATGTTGTTGGAACTCAGGGCTCTGTAAATAAAATAGCACCAATTGCTTTTCAGTTTTCTTCTAGAGAATATGTTCTCTTGTTGGAATAAAATATCATTTTCTCTCAATGAGACTTTAAATATTTCTGTAGCTGGGAAGGTCCTTTACTTTTATTTTCCTCTTTTGGAGAAGAAAGAAGAAAATTAATTTTTAAAGTAAAGATTTTAAAACAGAGAGGTTCCAAAACTGGCTAGTGTAAAGGAAAAGGAAAGTCATTTGTGCTACCTATGGTGACAGTGACCGTATGACCAATAAAGTAAAAGAAGCATGATGGACGCCTGTGTGGTCTCCTTCCAACTTAAGACTGTTTTTATTGTGTAGTCCTTCTAAGCAGTACAAAAGAGACAACATTTGGAGAGAAAGCACTTAATTGTCCTGGACAAAGATTATCATCTATAGTAGTGATGTTGAGTTGTAGATGGATAAAGATGCAGGTAGCCTGATCTTTTCTACAGAGGGAGGAACAAGACACATGGACACATGGCTTCCTGGTCGGGTCCCACACCTGGTTGTAGAGAAGATGGGAAAGGCTAAAAGGAGACTGAATGGCACCAGTACTGAGGGAAGCAGATCACTTACATCTGCAGACTTCTGAAAATATTTTCATACCTATAGTGGAATAAAAAAATCACAGAATGTGAACTGAAAGGACTCTTTCCTGACTCACAACTATGACCACAGATTACCTTCTGGTAACAGGAGGACTGCTATTTCCTACTATGCCTTAGGATGTGCTGCAATACTGGGCCAGCATTGCAGAATAGGAGACAGGAAAGTCCCCTCTCTCAATCTGAGAAAGAAGCCAGCTGGGAGGAGTTTTGAGTCATTGTTTTTTCAAATTTCCTAGGAGACAAAGGCATTGTAGGCCGGTCTTCTAGAGTCCAGACTCAAACACTTCCAGCTGTCCTAAAAGCCTTGAAAAACATCAGCCCTTGTTGGATGTTAAGTGATCACTGACCTCTGCTCCTCTTACAACCCCAAGTGCAGGCATCAAGCCGAAAAAAATCCCATTGCCTGCCCAGTTTTGATACTAAGAACATAAATATTGTTCAGTAAATAGAGGCAAGTATTAATAATAATTTAACATTTAGCCTAACTTGGCTAAACTACAGGTCCAATCTATCCTTCAAATACATTTATGCCAATAATACTCAAAATAATTCAAATTCCAGTTGTATATATCTGAGGTAAGCCTGTCCTTTATCTTTTTAATCCACAGATGTAAATCTTGCAGCATTGCCTTATAAACACAAGTCAGGGAGATTTATTTAGCTATACTCTCAATTTTCTATAGAGCATCTTGGGGATCCTGGGAGTGATGAGTGAAGGAAAAGTTTCAGAGATATAATACAAGTATAACAGTACCTCTCCTGCATTAGAAGGAACATATCATTTTGCTCCACTTGTCTCTTCATGTGAGGGAATACTCGGCACAACAGTTTGGTTTTAACAGAATAACTCCTAAAACCCAAGTTCCCCACTGTCAGTGCATAGAACATGTGCACATCTATATGGGAAAGAACGTGATATATTAAGGCCTCAAGGATAATATCCAATGCTATCTTTTTACACAGAAAGCTAATATTTCTGTAACAAAATAGCTATATTTAGTATATTTAATACTGAACAATGAATACTGATGTCCCATTGCCTTTAAATGTTGCTCGACAATGAACACGTTGCAGATTTTCTTACTGTACATTCTGTCTATTCTCATTTGAATGTTATTTTAAGCTTTCACAAAACTTGTTCAATTATTCAAAATGGCAACATACTGATTTTCCTCACTAGCTTCCACTGGTGAAATACTTTATAACTTACAGACTGTCATTTGCCTACCGCATATCAATTGATTATAGATCTTGAATTGTGATGGATAGCCTTGTGATAGCAGCAAAGCTCCATGCTATTTTTAATTTTCTTTTTTTTGTGTAATTCTATAGCTATATTCAAAGAGCACCAATGAAAAATTCTGATTTTTCTTTAAAGGAATGATTCAGAACAAAACAGATATTTGGTCTTTATCATGTCATTTTCTTCAGGGATTATTCCAAACACATTTTAAAACAAAAGCACTTTACCTTAAAGGGGGAATCTAATTACAGTAGATACGTTAGATGAAGCTTTCTGTGTGTTTATGAGTCACAGTGGTTTAATTGAAGAGGGACTTTTGTTTGTTGTTATTCAATCACTGAGACTACACTTTGTACAATGGAGGTGTTGAAAGAAGATTTACACAATCATAATGTTATACTATCTCTTTGTTCAGCTTTTGTGGAAGAAAATTACATATATCTCAACAGTTCTCGGAAGATTAAATCTACAGTTTCAATTTGCTATTTGAACCTTGTATTCAAAACAGCATTCCACAATTAGTGAGCCATGCTGTGTGGCCTGGAGTTAAACTAAGCAGGAGTTAGGGTGAGGGGTGCCTAGGACCAGTGTTTTCAGGTAAGGTGTGTAAATAATGGTGCTTTGATATTGCAGGTCTCAGCCTACACAAGACTCATTCATATGTGTCCAGTTTTGACATTCGTGCAAGTCAGAAAAGATTCTTTTTTTTGAGTGAGAAGTGGCAGCACCTAGGAAGAGCATTACTGCCTGTCAAAGAAGAGAAGAAAATCCTGGATGTTCAGAACATCCCTGTCTTTCTTGCTTTGCGTGAATGATAGTAAGATGGTCGTGGAGAGTTAGAAAAATAACTCTCTTTGAAGTTAAAAAATCCCAACAAGTTGAATATTCACCACAACTTGCAGGTCCTAAAATTCTATTGACCATATGTCATTTTTAGCTGTTTACAGCCAGTGAAGGCTGGAATATATTTTTCTGAAGACACGAGGGAAGAGGGGGCGGAGGAAGAGGAAAGAAGAAGCAGGAGCAGAGGGCCGCTTGCAGACAGTGAAATCTTAACAGGCATTCAGGAACTGCACATTGCACTGACTGCTTCTGGAGGATCTCACAAGATCCGACAAAAATCCCTGAAAAACAATACGTTTCACGTCTTTAGGGTGTCTGCACAGAAGATAATTTATTTTTATCTCTGATACTTATTTCTATTAATAAGACCCTAGCATTATACTGTGTCTCCAATAGACATGGCACACACACTTTACCCCCTTATTTATAACTGCCAGAGTAGGTGATGATAGACAATTTCTCTATGCCCACAGCATCATCAGAAAGGAATTCCAAAGCAATCATCTTGCCCACTCCCTTTTCTGCTGCAGGAAAATGTAAGTTACAGACAGGTTTAAAGCACAGGTTGAAAGGGTTTGCCTTTTCTCGTTTGGACCTAACAGGATACTCACAGCCAGTAGCCACGGTACTACAGCAAATACTGTTGACATTCAAAACACGAGTAAGATCCTCAAGAAATAAGATTCCAAATTAATATATTTTTGGAATTTTTTTCTTTGATTTCTGTTTTATTTTTTTTTAAAGCTATTCGCTATATAGCTTTTGCACAAATATTCCCACTACCGTGATATTGAGAAGATTTTTTGTGTGCGTGTTCTTGAAAATAGATTTCATAATGTACAGTGTTGGAAGTTCGAGAATGGATAAATGAATGGAGACTGAGAGCTAGGACAGGAAGAGGAGGACAGAAGAAAAAAAGGGACAACAAACAATATACAGAGGAAGGAAGAAAAGCTGAAATTAGCCTGGAATGTAAAAGAGAAAAATATCTTTTGGAAGTGCAGAACAGCCTACTGAAGTTAGGGAAACAGTATATATATGAACTTGTAAATTTTCTTCAGGGATCAACATCTTTATACAATCACTGAACAGCAGCATAAACAATCAAGCCAAATGTGCCTCTCTACATAGCACCATCTACTCGTCTAGTCTTTCTCTGACAACAGAAGCATCAGCACACTAACCTATCAGCATATTGTACCTTTGCTCAAGAGTTCATTTGGATTTCTTTTAAAGATTTTTTAATTTTTCTCTCCAATGGAAAAATATTACTTTGTCAAAACTATCACCATTTACTTGCAAGCATGAATTTAAATGGAAGGAATTTCAGAATGTATCAAAAATACTCAGGTTCAAAAAGAAAATGAAAAATAATCAAAGGTTTTTTCAAAATTACTACTGTTGAGAAATTTACATTCGTTCACTATTAAAAATGGTTAAACATTTCTAGGTTGAAGCACTAAAATATTTTAATTCATGTTGTCTCACATTTTTCAGAAGTTAAGGATTTCAGTTTTTAAGATATGTGTAGGATGGGAAGTTTTTAAATCTTGGAAATTCTCAGAGGGAAGAGAAATATTTTCTTGTTAACCCTCTAAGTATTAAGTCAACAAAGTGTGCAGAGGAACTAAAATCTGTAGCCATTATCCAGAAATAGAGACAACAAATTCTTGATATAGTCCTGGTTGTAGCAGGGTATTGTGAGCTGAAGATCCTAGCAGAACCTCTGCTGAAAACATAAAGGAAGTAGTATGTGAAAGCTGTGATTCTTGAAGATGTATGGTCTACTTTCAGAGGGGAAACCCACCAATATTTCTCCTCTCTTATCCAGCCTCTCTTTCCTATGGGAAGAAGGAAATAAAGTTCTTCTTAGATCCTCTACTTCTTTGGTTTCAATAAATGGCAAAATAAAAGAATGAAGCAATGACCTTCAGGCTTTTTAGTTTATGATTTTGTCCTCCTTAACCTTCTGGCCTATTCTTCAACAGCAGTGGGAAATTAAAAAGCATTGATAAAAATACTGTATTATTTATTCTGCAGCTAATAAACCAATTTATCTGAGCTCTCCAAAAAATGTTGTAAGGATTTTCATAGTCCAGTCCATGCTTTGGTATCTTTCTGCTATAAAGCTGAAGCATGATTTAGAAATATTCAATATTCAGCATTGTTCAAGGTTTACATCTAAGGTGGATGTATGCTTTACTTAATGTTATTAAAAATGAGAGTAAGGTACAAAAAAGAATCAGCCTGCCCTCAGAAAAAAGTTCCACTTTCTCAAAGACAAAAGAGTTTTGTCAAAGAATTTCTTCACCCAACAAGTGGTGGAGCACTGGAACAGCTCCCCAGGGAAGCGGTCATGGCATCGAGTCTGCTAGCATTCGAGAAGCATTTAGACAATACCCTCAGTCACATGGTGTGAATGTTGGGAGTGTCCTGTGCAGGGATAGGTGTTAGACTCAATGATCCTTTTGGGTCCCTTCCAGCTCAGGTGATTCTATGATTCGGTACCAGGTAACTGGGAAATATTTCTAGGACAATGTGACCAGGAAAAAATTCTTTGATGTAAGGATGATCCAGAAGAGAGTTGTATTCAGCGGGATTTAAGTATTTCTGGATCCTTAATTTCCTCAAGTGAAAATTTCTATCTGAATGTGATGTACCCTTCACTTGTTCCTAGCCATTTCCCTATTTTCAGCACAAAGATGCCTACATCAACTAGTAGTTGCAGTTTTCAGAACAAACATTTTTAGTTCCATACACACTTTATCTACAGTTTAAAATCTGGACATAAAGGGATACAAATTCTAAATACACAGGTTTTCAAAAAACAATATTTTTATTCTCCGTATACCATCATTTACTCCTATCTATGAGACATTGTAGAATTACCTTTTTACAATGAATTCATTTTATCTTTGTTTTCCTGTGTTCTATCTATTTTTAGCCGTTACTGATTATCATCCATTTAGGTCCAGATACCCCAGATAATTCTTTCTTTGTTTTCTACAGCATAATGCATCCAACACGGCACTAAGAGAAACAATTCACAATAAATATGTGCTGAGCAGGCATCTATGACTGTGAGAAAAGTGTGGTGCTGCCAGGTGGAAGATTCCTTCTATCTGCCAATCAGCAGACAGGGATGAAATTTATTTTCAAAGGGGTCAGAGGCAAAAAATAATAGACAGAAGAGGACATGAAGTGATAGAGGCTCTTTCCTCTGTCACCTGAAATGTAACCCCTCACAGTGCAGTAGGGTAACCCAGACACGTGCACAAGTTGAGGACAGATGGGCTACTGAAACACTTGAGTTACTTGACTCAAGAGTATTTGTGTGTATGAGGGGCACTGCTAATATGGGATTGAGGGCTTGCTATCCCATTTTGACAGTAAACTTGTATATCTTTTCTGTAAAAAATAAGTAAGACAGTCTTATCTTCTGAAAACAATCATAAGCTGGGAAAACTAATTTCAGAGAAACAGAAAAAACAGCTTTTTATGCAGTAAAAAAGGATAAAATCCATTTGTTTAGTGACTATGGCACGCTCATAAAGGAGATGGGAGATGTGATTCAACTTCTGCCCTGAGCTGTGAGATGCTAACCTAGGATTGTAACCTAGGGGCCAAAACTTAAGTTTTGTATTCACAGAATTATTAATAACTGTTTGTGATGCCATTATAACTCTCGCAGAAGAAAGGCTTGGTAAAGCAGATATATGAGGATTTATGGTGTTGATTATTAATTTTATTAATTTTATTAAAACCCAAAAAATATTTATTCTTTCTTATATGCATAGGTAGGAATTTTCACAGTTCTAAAGATGATCAGATCTTCTTTTGCATTTATCCTCATTCCACTCATGTGCGTTCAGAAAATTAACTTTACACATTGAATGAAGAGACTGAAGTAAATATGTGGTGAATGAAAAATTGGAGAGAAGTCCAGCTGTGGTTTGATTTTTTTTTATCATTACCTCGAGAATGACTTCCAGAAAGTGATTAATGTTACTTATTCAAATACATGATTACTTCTTTCATTTTTTTTTTAATTAAGAATTTTCCAAAAGTAGATATTTTGTGTTTGTGTATTTCTGACTAACCTCACAGCTCAGTAGAAAAGTTCGGAGCATACGCAAACAGTAAAGTATAGTGATAAATTTCACTTTTTTCACTTTCAAAGACCACAAAACTGTGTTCTGTTTCCCTGAAAAGGAATTAATTCTTGGCAGGTCATTCAACACTGCATAAGAATTTTTACTCCTTTCTTTGAACTGTTAGAAAAATTTTTCCAACTCTTGATATTAATTCTTTACAAAACTGAGTTCCGAATATATTTATAAGTAAATTCTATGCCTATCTAGAAATGTCTTGATATTTTGATAAAAATAAGATTGATTCTCCTTTCTTGTCTTGACTAAGTCAGTGCTCACTGCTCAGTGTAACAAATCTTAAGTTTAACCTCAACAGAAGTCAATCAATATGACTTTATTATTCTGTGTATGCGTGCAAAACATCAAAGACTAACTGACAAGAGACAGCTAACATTTCATTTCTAGGATGAGAAGTTATGAAACCTTACTGCATGGTTAATATTCAAATCTTAAATAATTTTAATCTCTTCTCATATTTCAGTGTCTGAAGAACTCACAAAGTTGAAGTACCTACATGAAGTGAAACAGAGGAAGTGTGAGTGTGGGAAAAATGAAACACCTAAAAAATCTGGGTAAATTTATGGAACTGTTACAACCATCTTTCAGTATGAATGTCTTAATTACATTCTTAATAACTGCCTTTTGTGAGCATGTGCTTCTAGGCAATGTTTACCTTATTCAGGCTAGTTAATTTTTTTTTCTGATGAAATGTACAATCCAGAAACATCTCTAGTTAGTTTAAAGGAAGAAGTCGGTCTTAAAGCCTGTATTACACTGTACATAGTGTAAGTTGAAAGAACATTAAATGATGCCGATTTTGGCACTTCAAATTAGAAATAAATGAAAAATCTTGTCTAGTGAAATATACCCCAAATGTCTATGTTAATTTGGTATTTCATTAGTATGATTTCATAAGACAGCAACTCTACAAATAAATTGATAAAATAGGAGCATTGTTATATGATGAAAATGTAAAAGTTTTTTAAATCACATTTAAGAATTTACAGAACAATTTTATCTTATCTTATCTTGTTATTGTTATCTTTTTCCCTAATTCTATTTTCAAACTCTAACTAAATATTCAAAATAATGATGTTCAACTGGTTTTTATTATAAGAAAAAAAATTAATGCGAAAATCATCGATATACGAGAAAAAGTATTATTAAAGATTGGGTATATCATAGTCATAACATCACCTCTTTTGGTGTTACCTGTTCCTACAAAGATTTCTGACATTACCCTTTAATATTTACATTATATAACATCTGCAGTCAAATCACTTTGAAACTTTAGTAGCATATAACTACTGGTCTCATGCTATATAAACAGCATTATTCAACTGTAGCTACAGAACTAAAGAACTCCATCTA
Organism: Dromococcyx pavoninus; assembly: GCA_033558185.1. NCBI lineage: Eukaryota > Metazoa > Chordata > Aves > Cuculiformes > Neomorphidae > Dromococcyx > Dromococcyx pavoninus. The sequence continues at coordinate 2,772,241 of JAUMJL010000060.1, read as the reverse complement.
TTCCATTTGAAACTGGTGGGGATATTTTCCACTTTCGAGTGACAAAAATTGCAGGGGAATTAATTTTGTAATTTAGAGAGCTGGAGCTGCTACTAATTTATAGAATCACTATGGTGGCAATGGCTATATAATTAAATGAATATACTAATATTTACTGTGTGACTTAAATTGATAAGTCTCAAGATACTTAGCTATAAGATATCTGAATTTCTTTACATTTACTAACTGGTTATTTAAAAACAATTTACAAAAGAAAGCCCTTTCAGAACTTGTGTTTGACTATTATTATTTGAAAACTGCTTATTAGAAAGAACTCCTTTTGCAGAATTTTACTATTTTAGTGTCATTTTTTAAGTGTTAAAAAGGTGCACTGTTCAGAAATTCAGTTGTAATCATTTGAATGTGTTACCCATGTCTCTCTTTTTTTCAGCCATCTTTGTACAGCTTCTGGTCTTCCAGCATGTGTTGTCCACAGGCCACAGCCTCTGTCAGGAATATCCACCTGATTCAATGCAAGTCCATCGCAGTCTGCAATGAATAGTCTGCACCATGGAGTATCTCCTCCTCCTCTTCCTGCTTCTTTGACCTTGGTTTTCCCTCTGCTGGTTCTCACTCTTTTTGTTCCTTACCTCCCCTCCAACCCACACATTTGCCCCCCACCCCCCGGGCCCCCAGCTTGTCCAACAGTTTTTGTCTGTTCTTAAATGTACTTTCCCAGAGGTGCTACCAGTTTGTTCCAACTGTGTCTGACAGTGGGTCTGTTGGAACCAGCTAGAACTGGTTGGAACCTTCTGTGTCCAGAACAGGGCAGTCTCTGGTCTCTCCTCACAAGAGGCTGCCCCTGCAGGCCCTCTCTGCCAGAGCCTGGCTACCTGCACCTGGTACAGAAAGACATTAATTGAAAGACAGCATACAAGAAATACTGAAGAATGTCCATCTGGTCTGAGGTGGAAGAGTAGTCTTGCAATGGTGTGGGACCTAGAGATTGGATTGTGTTTGTATAAATATCTTAAAGATAATTAGAAATAAAGCAATTGCTGTTTGCCAAACACCAGAAGTCCACCCAGTTTAGTGTGAATCTCTTGAAAACTTTACATTTTTCTGACATTGTGTCATGACAGTGAAGAGGGACTTATGGCAGAAAAGACACTGAATACCAGCTGACAAAGGACAGGGCATGGAGCTTGTTCTGTGATAAACATCACTAACCAAAGTAGAGCCTTGCAGCTGAAAAAAAAATGCTAGTGCCAGCAAGGTATGCCCAGATTCTGAGAATAGCATCATTGACTACAATGAAATTTTTCAGATTGCCTGTGGAAAACATGTCAGCAGAAGATGAATGGAACATGAGCAAATGGATCCCTAATGCATGATCATTAGATGAGAAGAAGCTCACACAAAATCTACCAGCCTTAGTGTCAGAGGAATGGAAACTGGCAAAAAAATAAAAAAGAAATTATAAAGGGCCTCAAAGAGTGATCTAGGCAAATGTAAGTCTAGAAAAAGGAGTAATAAAGATCACAAAGTTTCAGGACACCTCATGATACTGAATGACTGTTAAAATGACAGAAGAAATGATAAATGATCAGTAAACTGTATGAATCAAAGAAACATAGAATGGTTTGGGTTGGTATGGACCTTAAAGATCACCTAGTTACAACCCCCTTGTCATGGGCTTCATGCTCAAAGCCCCATTCAACCTGGCCTTAAACATCTCCAGGGATGGGGCATCCTCGACTTCTCTGGACAAGCCATTCCAATGCCCCACCACTGTTGTAGAAAAACATTCCTTCCTAATATCTCATTTAAATCTCCCCTCTTTCAGCTTAAAAGTGTTAGCTCTCATCCTAACACTACACACCCTGATAAACAGCCCCTCCTCAACTTTCCTGTAGCCCCTTTTCAGGTACTGGAAGGCTGCTATAATGTCTTCCCAGAGCCTTCTCTTCTCTAGGCTTAACAAGCCCAACCCTCTCAGCCTGTCCCTGTGTGGGAGGTGCTCCAGCCCTCTGATTATCTTTTTGGCTTTCCCCTGGACTCACTCTAATAGATCCATGACCTTCCTGTGCTGAAGACTATGGAGCTGAACATAGTGCTCCAGGTGAGGTCTCATGAGAGTGGAGTAGAAGGGAGGATCACCTCCTCAACCTCCTGGCTACACTTCTTTTAAAGGAAGGAATGTGATGAAACATAATTCTAACTGTGCACACAGACTCAGGAACCTGAAATTATTACCACTGAAGAAAGAAGTCTCAGAGTTATTGTGGATAGTGCTTTAAAACATCAGTTTGCTGTTCAGTTCATCTGACAAATAGATGAATAAGATGTGAAGGATTATTAGAAACAGAAGAGAAAACACAGGAAACCACAGTGTAAATCCAGTGATCTCACTTTTTAAAATATTACATCCAGATATATTTCTAGTTCTAGACACCATATCACACAACAAAAGGAAACTGGTAATGCTTTGGCAGGAAGGATGATTTTGTGAATGCTGGATGCCCCAGTTTTTTGAAGGTAGGACATATGGCAAGAATTTTACGTGAGATATTCCAAGTTGTCTACAAGAGAGCCTTGTAAAATACAAGCCGGGATTTTTTTTGTGGTTTTTACTTATTTTTTGCTTGCAAACTTTAATCTAAAATTCTAACTATAATGCGTGCTTAATGCATGTCTTTTTTTAGCATTAAACCAATTAATTACTGTGGAAACATGATTAATTGGGATAATTTGACAAATTAAGGCACATCATGCCTTTAGAGAGCCTAAATCAAAATAAAATGGCTTATGGAATCACTCTTGAAGAAATAGAGCCTCAAGACTGGGCCTGAGGAAGGTGTTCTCCAACAATTAGATAGACCTAAGAATCTGATGCTAAATATTTTACTATACCAAAGGTGTCAGCAGGCTTTCACCAATGACTTTCAAGGGTGATGAGCATTTTCATTTTTCTAATCTTCAGGTAGACACTGTTCCCACTATTCTAAGGGTACAGATGGCAACTAAGATATTTCTCTGAAAAATGTGAGTAGTGCAGAAGGTACTGATAATTTGGTCTTCCAGCTTGGGCAGGGAAAAAGTCTGTATTTTGAGGGCACCTTTGGGGATAGGAAAATTGACAATCTCAGGGAAGCAAAAGTACAAGCCTTCATCTAACAAAAATAACACATATGGGAAAATTCATGGCAGGATAAGCAGACACACCATAAAGGTAATCCTACCCAACCAGGAAGATGATTAAAGCTTCAACAGAGCACTCAACAATGTAAAGAAATGTGTGACTAATTAGTCTTAATTCTTTACCCGAAGCAGCATGTAATCACGCTGCTGTGCAAATCTGTCCACTGAAATGGTAAAATGTATTAAGAATTACCTAAGTGAAGACTACAGGGCCTTATTTGTGAGATACTATGACAATAAACATAAAACTAATTTGCCTATTAATATCTTTAATGAAGATGTTAACAAAACTGTTATAAAATTAAGGAATGAAAACTACAGAGTGTAAATTCCCATGTCAAGCGTACAACTAACATTGCAGAGCCAAGTATTATAGGAGAAAAAGATACCTTGTCCTAAATGCAGATAAAAGAAAAGCTTACAAGCTTACAGAAAAAAAATGCCTTAGTTGACATCAATCATATGTAGATTAATGTCATTGTCATAGGGCCTTGCCAACCCATCTCAAAAGCACAAATCTTGGATCTACGCACTGAACACAAACCTGAGGAAGCTAAGATTCAAGTATATGTCTTCTCTTGGCCACTTCATAAGTGAACTCTCATATAGACTTAAATTCAGAACTGCTTTATGTGTGTAGTCTAATTTATACAAACAGAAATCATTAACTATGGATTACGATTGTCAGAACAGTTGAAGATAGAAGTCAGAGGAAATAATTAGAGTTACTATTACAAGGTGGCTGAGAATCAGATTTCTAGCTGCTTCTACTATGCTAGCAAGAAGCCTTTTACACTAATTTGTATTTAGTGCAAAGAGGTGAGGACACTGATTCCTGGGTTTGGCATGGTAGAGTTCATTAAAAGTTGTTGACATATTTAAAAAAAAATGCACAGAAATCACTTAAAAGATAGGAAAACTTAAACAATGTGTACTTCACATTAGACTCAAATGAGGCTATGGCATCAAAAATGATATATTTTTTGACATGATACGATAATATGGGTCAAACCTGGCAAAATAACACCTTTGTTGATGGACAGGAAGATATGACTCCCTTCCCTGGAAACAAGTAGGAAAACTAGGGGGTAAAGGAAAAGAAGGTCTATGCCCTCCCACTGTGTCATCATTTTCACTTCCGTAAATGAATGCCAAGCGAGGTGTGCGCTGTAGTATTGGTACCGGACGGTAGAGGGCACTGCTTATTTGTTGTGAACCAAAGGGAAAACCAGGCACTTTCTGAACGCATGTGACTTCGTGTTGTTCCCTGCCCCTGGGGCCATGCTGGGCTCTTGCAATCCTTTTCCTGTGCAGTCCTTTAAATTACCAGAAGTTGATGCACACTTCCATTGGGAAGGACAAATTGGTGATAAAAAAGAAATCCCTCTGTTTCCCACATCAGTAAGTACTGTTTCCGCAGCTCCGAGGCATGCCTGCAATCCCTTATAATATGTGGATCAGTGTTGGAAAACAACGAGCTCATAATTTGCAATACAGCTTTTTGAGGAATGAGTGTTGCTGCTTTTACATTGTCTTGGAGCAGAAACCAGCATGTACTCTTTACTCACTCTTTGCGGGTGTTAAATAGTTTCATTCATGTTCATTTTTTTCTTCCCTTCTCTAAAGGACTCGCCTTAGCAGAATGCGTTCAGTTTGTCAACGCAGACCTGTCTGAGAAACTGCTGTAAGGAAACTGATTCTGACATGCAACTTTGGAAGCTAAAATGGGAGCACTTACTGCTTGAATCAGACCTACTGTATCTTTTACAATTTGGCTGGAATTAGAAAAGTTTGGAGTTTAGAGCAGAGGTTAAGGAAACTGGCAATGATGATACATTTGTAAAGCTGTAAGGTTGGGGAATTTAAAATACAAGAAAAATTGTGTGCTTGATACGGCTATACACAAAACGTGAAAACTATTCTGATCCTATCAGAGAAATGCAAACTTTGTGAAAAGGACATATGTTATGCTGGCATTATCATAGACTCCAATCTAAAATATGTGATGTCTCCAAGAGAGTGGGTTCTGTTTTGCACATGAATAGTTGCAGTTACAGGTGCTTTGCAGAAGGGCACTATTAATGTTGTTCTACACTGGTGAAAAAAATCTAAAGCAATCTCCCAAAATCCCACAATGCACACCAAATCAGGCTATTGAAGTAATGTGCTATATCTATCCTGTAGAGTTATCAAATACATGACTACATTTAATTCTGTCTAAAGTTCATGAATTTCTGTGTAGTTTTCTGTGAGAACAAAGACCTTATATAATAAGCGTGAAACAGTTCTGTGTATATAGGTATTTTGCAACCCGCACTTTTTGAAGACTGATGTCTATGATCTTCACTGGCAGCCTGGACTCCAGAATTGCCTGGTTGGTTTTACTTTGCTGAGAAAGTTTGCTGGAGATCATGAGAAGTGTACACACGCATCAGTTCACCCAAGCTGAAACAAAATGCTGTTCACACGTCTCTACAGAGAAACAGGCATGCCTTTCTTGAAGGGGAAGGAGAACCAGAGAACAGTGGCTAAAACAAAGGTAGAACCAGGCCCAAATGATTTTTCTGCCATTACATTCATTTCATGAAGACACAGACTGTTTCTTTGTATTTAATGTCCTTGCTGGAAACTATATTCCAATTATACTGATCTGGGGGTACTACAAGCATCTCTTCATGGACTCACGTGCCCATCTGGACTGCTGTCAGCCAATTCTCAAGGAGGAAAAAAAAATCTTTGAACATAGGCACCCAAGATCTTACATTATTTGTTTCTTTGTTAACTATAGTTGCGATGACTGGAGGTTCAGACTGACTAGGAATTTTTTTTATTGATAATCATAACCATTGTAAGAGGATCATTATGTTTGTTTTCCAGGGAAAGCACTTTTGAAAAAAATAAGTTTTGAGTGAAGAATAAGCACAAGAAAGTGCTTATTTGCGTATTGACAACACAAAAATGGAGATCCTGATGTGGAGGGGATAGTAGATAAGTTGGTGACAGTGTAAGAAATCAAATACTCGGAAGGTTGGGGATCGGAATTATCACAAAGCAGCTGGGATTCCTTTTGCTCTCATAAGACAAGAGTTATATTCCAAGAACAAAATATATAATATCACAAAAGATCACTTTGAGTGCTTGTTCTTCATTAGGCACTTTACTAGAAGATTGAAATGCAAGGGAAATTATTGCATTGACAGAATTTTAAATTTAAAGCTGTTTGCCTAACATGTCTAAATTCTCAGCAAACAAGTGAAGCCCTGACGGTGATATGCTTAAAAATACTGAACGATTTGCTAAAACACTTGCTTTTCCATGTATCACATCACAGAAGAGCTATGTAGTGTGGCATACTCATTTCCTGTCTTGAGGGGAATAGAGGAAAAAAATTCATACAGACTAACAAAATGCTAGATCAAAATTCTGTCTCAATGTTAGACATTGTTTGTAACAATAGGATATTCAGATTTAAGAAACTCTAAATTCTTGTGTTACTTCCTAGTGGCCATTTGACATGCAATAAACCATGATGTGATATTACAACTTGGTCTTTCCCAGGTTATTCTAACATCACGACTTGCAGCATCAATCCATTTGACAGTGTAGCACTTGAGTGTCCATTAATAAGTCACTGTTATGGTAAATTGATTTCAGAAAAGACCAGGAGTATCTTTTATATCTATGTGCTGATTTAGTTTTCAGAGAGAGAGCACACACCATATTATCTATATACTAACTTCACGCTAACCGAAAAGTGGAATAACTTTGCAATGGAGTTTACAGATGACTAGTCTGAAAGAAAAACCTGTACTACCGACTTTCCTTCATTTGACATCTTCTGAATTGTTTTGAGAAAAGGCCTAGTAGTGTTCTACTACACTGTTGCTCAAAATAACAATTCAGAAGACACCAACTGAATTTCTACATAGAAAGAGATGTGCTAAATACTGTTACGTTATAGATACCTAAGCCTAGAACCTGAGTCCAGAAGGTTGAACCTCAACAGATGCCCCAGAACTACAGATCTTATGTAAATATGTCATGTTGAATGTGGGAAATTGGAGTGACTTTTGCCTGTGCAAGTATGGAAGACTGAGTATTTTACCAAAAAAAAGAAGGATTGAAGTTCCCAGTTTTTTACAGCTGTGTTACAAAAAAACCCAAACCAAACAATATTCTATGTCTCTATCCCATCTGTTAGATATCTATGGAATGTCTCCTGCAGGTAGTTGCAAGATGTTTCGGAATATCTATTGTAAAGTATTAAAGAGAGTCTTTGATATCTCCAATTTAATGGGTTTCTGAAGATTGATGTCAGAAATTGAAATACACCAAAAGACTACATAGTCATATTCAGCTCTCAATATACAGTACAGCACTGCTGAAACATAGGGCTCCACGGTAATATATTCTTCAGTAGAGAATAAATGAAAACACGGATGCTTGTACCGAGAGAAAAGTTATGCCAAGGATTTGGGACATCTAGATATATCAGGTGGTGGAGTGTGACGTAACGAGGAAAGTATCGTGTGTGTTTGGTGCCACCAGCCTCCAGAAATAGATCCTGCATAATTGTAATGAGGAACGCATGGGATGGTGGTATCCTGAGAGACTGGTCTTGTGTTCATATCAAGTCCTCAGTGCATACAAACATTTCATCAGGAAGCAGCTAGCTTTTAATACAAATTTCCTAAGGGAAAAATTACAAGAGGCTCTGAGAGCCTCAGGTAGAGAGCCAGAGCAGGTGGAAACAGCTGAGCCATAGAATGCATCACAGCCAGAGCTAATGGACTCCTGACAACAGCAGCACTAGTATCTGAACGTGCCTCAGAGTAATTGAATATCATTGTGTGGTAACAGTTTGCTCCTTTTTAGCCAAATAAAGCACAATTTGAGATTCTTTTAACCGAACAACCACTTCTACTAATATAATATTAAAATTATTTGGAGAGCTTTTGTTTGGGAATCTCTGGTGTGATGTCTAGCAGTGAGGAATTACATACTGATTAACTTCAACATCTAGCCCTGCTGAAAAATATCTAGACTCTGGTTATTGCAGGACACATTTTGTTTACCACAAAACTCTATTTTAGGTACTTCACCAAAATATTTTTCGGTGTGCTGGGTCTATTCCTTGAAATGAGATCACTGCCTCCTTTTTATCTTTGAGCTATACTCTTGCATTTTGAAATTTGTGATTCCACTTCTTTCACAATCTTCTACAAGAAAGTCTCCAGCTTATCTAAAATTTCCTCTGTCTATTTGAGACCCATTTTTTTTTCTTCTTTTGTTGGTCAGACACCAAGTGGAAGATATTATTGATTCTTAGTGTCTATTGATAATTCTAAACTAAATATTCTAAGTATTAACTAAGTGATAGGTGATGAGAATACCTTACTATCAAAAGCAATCTGATCAAAAGTAGTTTTTAATATAGGCAGGGTATCTGAAATACAATTTTCAATGTCTTTACACAACCTAGTGAAAATACAATTATATCGACAAAAATAATACTTAATCTCTCTAGAAAATGGGTTTCATTTGTGGTCTTGGATTTCTACTTTAGGCAGTAGCCACTGCATTTGGATTCAATGACTACATATCTTGACTTTTGTCATTAGTTATAGTAAAAATAATTTATATGGATTTATTTTTTTTTACAGTGAACATTTTACAGGACATGAGTTCAACATATGTGCGGCTGCAGACTGCATGAACATAATCCAAGCGTAAAACAGCACATTATCTCTGAAGTCTCACATGTCCTTACTTTAAACTCTCTAGCTGACTCCTGAAAAGCCTTGCTAAAAAAGAACTTTTGTGTATAAATAATTGGAAGAGAAATAGGTATTCTTTGTTCTTACCTTGCCACAGTTTAAAATATTTTTTAAAATAGAGGAATTTATGATGACAGGACAAAACTCTGTAGATCCAATGTTTTGATAAAAATGAAGTTCTTTTGATGTTCATAAAAAAAAGGGAATTACAATTGTGGAGAAGCAGGCCCTCTAGCTGTCAAAAAATTTAATAATTTCTCCATAAATATGGTAGTTTGAATAACTTCAATAAAACGCTTCTGCGCAACTGTTTATATCATTAAGCAGCCATACATACACAAGTACTTAAACAGCTATCTAAAGTTGCAGTTATTAAAAAGTCAAAGTCAGACTCTTCTTAGACACACATAACAAAAGAGGCAACACCCACAAGTTGAAGCAAGGGAGTTACTGACTACATATGAGGAAAAGAAATTTCAGGGTGAAGAGAGTTAAGCAATGGAAACTGAGATTTTCTAAACCTGTGATTAAAGGGCCATGAGAAACATTATCTAAGTCTGAAGTTAACTCTTCTAGATGATCTCCAGAGATCTCTTCCAATTTTTCTATGACATATATGTATTCTGTAATGTATCTATGTTTTTGTCTGAAAGTCCCAATAGGGAAAAGTAAGAGTAGCATCATCTGTCCAGAATCTTTTTTGAAAATGATAACCTGAAGAGCTCTCTAGGCAAAAGAGGTATCCAATCAAGAGATCAAAGACATGAAGAAGATATTCAGATGCTTGTTTACACCAAGGAAGGAAAAGATCCTTTTTATTATTTTCTCTCAGCAAATGCTATTTTTTAAGTAATCAATCACATGAAAAATGAAAACAAAACCCAATTTTTCTATCTATAGAAAAAGAAAAGCAGATTTGGAAGTGGTAGGGCCTAGAAAGACAATCTATCCTACTTTGCAGCCAAAATTGAAATTAAGCAATCTATCTTCTACTTTTCCATAGCAGACGTTAAAGCATATGTAGCTGAATATTTCTACAGTGTAAACACATTTCATCAATTTAGAAGATTTTTAATCAGCAGCTTAATACTAAAAAATGAATTCTCTTTCCTATTTAGTCCATCCCTTTTCAATATAAATATCTAAGAAATGGTTTTGGATTCAGAATCTTGAATTTTGGGTTTAAAACCATCCTTTACAATTCAGAAGACCGAAGTTTTGCTATTCATGCTGTGAATCTTCTTCTTCACTTATTTTTAATTGATCAAAAATTTTTGTATGTGTTTGTTGAGAAGTGCTCTTGCTGAATCTCACATTTCTGCTTCTGGAAGTGCAACATTACTACAACAAAGTTTATAGAAAGCTTTTTGACTGAGTGGAAGAATGTTTGTCTGTTCTGAAGTTCTCTTTATTGAAACACGCTACTCACACAATCTTACTCCTAGAAGGAATAACATCCATAGTTAAAAATTATAAAAATTGTAAACTTACAAACATGCAATACTGACTCAAACACACGCAGTGTGTAATTCTACACCTCTTATAAGAGTATTGTCTCGTTACCTGAATCAGTTCCTGAGCAAAGACCACCAGGATGATGCTAGATTCAGGAAACACAGAGGTAGAAAGAGGGAAATATTTAGTAATATAAATCACAATCAAGGCCATCTGTCCTGCAATTGTCAAGGCAGGAGACCGCCTCAGGCTACTCCTGGGCTCTTCATCACTACCAGCTACCTGAATAGTAACAGCTGCTGCACTTTCTTTCATCTGTGGATAGTGGAGGCAGTATTCCAGCTTGTCAGATGCTAGTGTGTCCACGGTGAGCCATATATTTTTTATCTTTTGAGTCAGAATATTACAGTGTCACGTTTCACACGGGAATACATTGTTATATATAGAAAAATTTTCAATCTTTTATCATTTAAATAGAGTAGATGCACTTCACCAAGATACTTTCTTTGATTAAACACTGACTGTACCTCAGTTATCAAATCAAATTTCAGATCTTAGTTCTTGGTCTTCAAAGCTCTCAAGAGAGTGGATAAATTTAGTAATATAACCATCATAATCATAATAGGGCTGGAAGGTTACATGAAGAGATCATCTAATCCATACTTCCTGCCAGAAGATATAATCAACAAGGCCAATATCACCTCAGGTATATATATTTGTCCAAGCTATTTTTAAATATCTCCAAAGGAGGTGTTTCCCAGAGTCCTCAGACAATCTGTTCCAGTACTTCGCTAACTTTGATGACTATAAAAACTTTCATATTAGTAAACTAAATCGTCCCTGTTGCAAATTAAACCCGTTATTTCCTCTCTTGTCCAACTTGAACATGGAAAACAGATTTTTCCTTTCTTCCCTGCAGCAGCCTTCTTGCATAGTTGAAGATTTTCGTGTCTTTCTATCTTAAATTTCTTCTTTAGGTTAAGCAATGCTGACTCATCCAGTCTTTTCATATAAACCTTCTCATCAATCCCTGTGCTGTCTTTCAGACTGTTTTCAGTTGGTTTAAAACTGAACACAGTGGTGCAACTAAAGCTTTACATTAACTTATGAATAGAGCAGTTAAAAACACTGGAATAATCAAAAATCAGAAAAAGAAAATTATCTTTGCATCTTAATTCTAGGTCAGACTCTTCTCAATGATGCCCAGCTACAGGACAAGGGACAACAAGCACAAACTGGAATACAGGAAGTTCCATCTTAACGTAAAGAAAAAATTCTTTACAGTGAGGGTGGTGGAACACTGAAATAGACTTCCCAGGGAGGCTCTGGAGATATTCAAAACCTGCCTGCACACGTTCCTCTGCAACTTGCTCTAGGTGAACCTGCTTTAGCGGGGGGGTTGGACCAGGTGATCTCCATAGGTCACTTCCAAGTCTTGACCATTCTGTGGTTCTCAAGGTAATCCTTTCAAAATGAAGAGAAAAAGATGTTATGAAAGTTGAGATACTAGGTAATACGTGAACACACATGAAAGGACACATTAGACAAAACATACTGAAAGATGCTACAAAACAAATGCCATCTGGATATGAAGAGTTTAAAGAGAGGGCCTAATCTGAGATGGCACAAATATCTATGATCCTAAGAAAGGCCATAGCTGCAATGATCCTTATTTCCAGTGAACGAGGAATAGTGGAGGAACTGAAGTAACAAGAAAAAATGGCAAGGCTAAGCAGAGTGCATTTCTGCCTGGATAACTGTAACTCTTCCAGGATGTCACAGTATCACAGTATCACAAGGTTGGAAAAGACCTCTGAGATCTTCCAGTCCAACCTATGACCCAACACCAACACCTACTCGTCATTTAAAACGTGGCACTAAGTGCCTCATCAAATCTGTTTTTAAACATCTCCAGGGACGATGACTCCACCACCTACCTGGGCAGTGCATTCCAATGGCCAATCACCCTTTCAGTGAAAAACTTTCTCCTAATATCAAGCCTAAACCTCCCCTTAAATGTCCTCCGTTTAAGAGTCTTTTGACCTGGAGCTGGATGTACTTAGGGACAACAGACCTTGAGGAATTTTTCTTCCATTAATTTGTATAAGCTATCTTCTATCTTCTTCCCCTTTCCCCTTCAGCTTTCTGAGCAGCGATTTCCTTACCTAACCTCCTTGTTTCTCTTGTTAGTTTATAGTCCACGATCATATATTTCATAAGTTACCTGGATGGATCCAATTCCATCTGTGGATATAAACTGTGTTCAAGTTCTTGAGCAGTCTGTATAACTCAAATAATTTATTTTTTTCCTGTTTTGTCTTCCATTCCACTCATTATATAATTTTTTTTTTTGTTCTTCTAACCACCTCAACATACTGTTCTGGGATTTTCAGAAAAGTAGTTGCAGTAACTCCAGGATTTTCTGAGTGGTATCATATTGCTTACAGCCCATTGGTGTGCATGAATAGTTGGGATTATTTTCCCATGTACATTACTTTTCATTTCCCAATATTAATATTGTCTGCCATTTTATCTCCCAATCATCCAGTATGACGACAGTGTCCTGCAGTGTTGTTACCCAATTATTCCCTAACATCATTTATGAATGTCATAAAAAAGGTTCCAGGCCCCTACTGGAACTTTTTTTCACTGCTAACATCAACCACTTTTTTAACTCATTGCTTTCTGTCTTTCAATAAGTTGCCCATGAGAATTCATTTTCAATACAAATCCTCATCGAAGAAACTTGTGAAAATCTTCTTAAAAAAACCCAGTGTCAGATGACTATTTTGCACTTGGTCATTGATTATTTGAATAAACTCCAAAGATATATTTACAAGAGGCAAACTGCAACTCCGTGCAATGCTACAGGCTGACGGTTGGACTGGATGACCTTAGAGGTCTTTTTCAACCTTAATGATTCTGTGATTCTGTGTCTTCCATTTTGTTTTCACAACTATCCATAGACTTACCTGGTCTATTTTTTATTATGTTTTCTACCAGTTTCTCCAGTATGGAAATCTGACTTCACAGTCTGAAGTTCCAAAGTTCAGTCTGAGAAGCTTTCTATGAACTCAAACTTTATTTGCCACTACCCAGGCTATCAAGGACATTTTATATTTTAACTGAATCTCTGACTGTAGTGCATTTTTTTCATATTTTAGTCCCTTTGAAACTTTTAGGTGAGTACCATCTGGTCCTTGCAATTGGCTGCAACTCATGTTATTGATTTGTTCTTCATAAAAAAGTAAGAATGGCTGCACTACATCAGACCAAAGGTCTATCTATCTCAGTAGCATTATTGGCCAACACCAGATGTCTGGGGAAGATTATAAGAAAGAAAGGTGTTACGATAGTTCCTCTAAGTTCTCTCCTGGCCTTCAACCATTTGTGGTTCAGAGACTTCTGGAGTGCAAATATTTGAAACTCTTAATGAATTTTTCTTCTGCAAGCCTTATACTAGTTGAAAAGAAGACTGGACTGACTTTTCACATCTGGAAGGTCCCATAGCAAAGAGTACCATACAGTAGCTGTATACAAAGAACTAGATCCTTCTGTTTCATGCTTTTACCTCTTGCAAGGAAACTTATTCCTTCTTCAGCGTCTTCACTAAATGTATGGACACTCATGAAGTTCAGAGACTTTCATCTTATCAATCCTTGATTATCACTTTTCCAAGCTGAAGCACTGTTAAATTTTTAGCTGTTCCTTGCATGCAATTCATTCTATATACTTTTGCAACCTTACTGACTGTGTTTGAACTTTGTTTTGGGTTGTTTTTGTGGCCTGCAAGCAATTTCCAAGCTAACAGCAAGTATTATGCCTTTTCAAATGTGCTTTCTATTTTATTTTTAATATACTGTTACATTAAATATTTTCCCTCTTTGAAATTAGTCCCACTTCCCTTCACCTCTGCTCCCATTGGTGGATGAATTTATGACTACTTTCTATCAACTACTGCAGAGCAGCTTTTTGGTAGTAAAATTTGGAATGGCACCCTAGTTGGTGCTGGGAGTCAGGCAAGCACTATCTGCCTTCTCTTGGATTTGCTAACTAGCTGCTCCAAAGAGAGACTTTCAGTATCTCTGGATGAGTGTCATCTCTGTCGTGTCCCAGCATATTTAGCCAGGCTGTCTATAGCTGGTCTTTTATCATTCCTGATTTTTTTTCTGCTGCAGCCTTTCTAGTTTATCTTTCTGTGTCTTCAGTCACTGTGACTATCACGATTTGGAGAGGAATGGGGAAATCATTAACAAAACCCTAGTATTATCCATTTTCAATTTATTCAGTCATAGGGACAGAACACTACTCATTCATAGAGTTACCTTATGCCCTTTCTCATTTGATCCTATTTATACTAAAGTGCCCTCCGTGTGGCCAAATGTTTGAATAACTTTTAGATTGTAATTGTGGCCTTATTGCTTATTTTCCTTACATCATGTTTATAATATGGTTCTTAAGGTAATATCCTGATTTAAAAACAGGCATTCTAATAGAATGATCTTCCTTTTGGGAATCATCTATGCACTGGCCCCAGTGAAGTGATTTTGCAGGGCTCTGTTGAACTAGATTGAAAATTAGATTAACTGCAGCCAGGGTAAATGTCACATGAGGTGGGTATTATGTTTCTGGGAATACATTGTTCATCTGTTCTTTCCTACCTTTTGGATGCAATTTCTTGCCCTCTTTGATTTGCCAACTATGAGAGAAGCAAATAACACTGATCAGGAACTGACTCCCCAAGAAACAGACTATGTTGAAAACAGTCAGTCCCTCTCCTATTTTACTGACTGGAATTTCTGGGAAAACACTCCTCAAAGAAGAAAGCAAGCTTTTCTGCCTATCTCTGGAAGATACTGAATTCCTCCAACTGCTGTCTATAGGCAACTTCCATCCTCTTTTCCTCCAGCAGAGCTCAATCGTTCGGTCAAACTGAGAAAGAAGGGGAGGAGAAAATTTAGTCATCAGCATGTCAAACAAAGGTTGGGGATAGTCCATAGTAATCCATAAGAGCTTTCATGGGAAATTATGCAAACTCCGTACACGCAAACAAAAATAAAGACTAGTTTAGTTTTGATTTAGTAAAATTCTTACTCAGCAACTGTATGAAAACAAGACATTCATCTTGCATCACCTCCCTTTTGAACAACCAAAAAAAAAGAATGGGAAAAATTATTCAGGATACGGAAACTAACGGGGCAAACAGCGTGTGAAGACTGCTGTGAAAAAACCAACTTAAGCAATTTAGGGAAAAAAAAGAATGAAAAGATATACTGACTAGTGAATTGTTTAATAAAGATGGATTGTTTAGTGCTCTTAATTTAGTCTCATAATGTGAGAACAAGACAGCATTCAATTACACTGAGTGTTAACAAATTTAAAAGTGATAAAAGGAAATAATTCTTTATACTGTGAATAGTAAATCTTTGGAATCCAAATGCTCTAGTATTCTGTTATCTGAGCAATTTATATTGATTTGAACTGGGCCTTGCTGAATGAGAATAAACATAGACTTTTTTTTTTACTGTTTTGAAATTCAGGGTACATAGTGAAATAGCATCTCTATATCTAGTGTCCATTTTGAGATATTAGAGTGCATTTGCAAGTTGATCTCAGAAGCATTTTCTGTCTAGGGAAACATTCTATAGTAGACTGAAATTTCACAAAAAGTTCTGGCAACTTTTGGTGTTATATGGCCTCTCAAAGAGCAGCTATGGCGTGCTGTTTAAGTCTTTACCTACAGTAGTAGACTCATTCTCTTGTGCTAGCCAGACAACTGGAGACAGCACATAAGTAATAAAATTCCTTGAGCAATAGTGTGGCTACTGTAACTGAGTCTTAGGAAAACACCATCACTTGCTTAAGGCATGCAAAATTAATTTTGCTTGTCTTATTTACATTATACTTAATGACATCTCTCCTCATACTGAGGAATTACAGCAGTATTCACTTGTTCACTGGACAATCAGTTTATCTGCATTATGTAAATATCTATGAGAACTGTGCTTGGTAAAACGAGATGCAAGTGGATTAATGTGAAGAAATTGAGGTAGATGTTCTCAGCTGCTAAAGGCAAACTTCAGACATTAAGGCTTTCAGACAAGTTTACACTGTTGGAGAGATAATCAAGTATTCACAGGATTAAGTTCCACAATATGTTTTGGTCGTTGACCGTGCAACAGGCATTGCAGTGTTAAAATCCCACTGTTAATGAGAAACACTCTCCTTAGGGCAGGCCAGCAGTCCATGTAGCCCAGTGTTATGTAGGTCAGAGGACACTATTTAAGCGGGGTACATGAGCCTGACCAACTTGAAAGCCATCAATCACATACTCCTCTAACTTCCACAGCTACTGTATTAGGAGTATTGCAAAGTAGATCTTAGAACATTTATTGTTATTCGTTTGTAAGTCTGTTGTTTATGAGTTTCTCTGGTCTTTATTTCTTCAGATCTATCTGCTACTACAGCCTCCTAGAGAAGAAAGATCCAGATATTCTTCAACCACCGGTAAAACTGGTGTTTTATTTTAAACCCATCGTGTACTAGCTTGGTGCCACCTTTTTTGCTGCCACAGCGTTCATGGATTGCTGAGTTTAGTGAACAACAGCTCTACATTTCCATTTATCTACACCTTTGAATTTGCAGCCCCTGGTTGTATGCTTTCCTTAGCTTTCTCTCCAAAATCAATGCTAACCCATCTTTATCAGGTAATTTCTCCATCTCCTTGATAATTTTAGGTTTTTTCTCTATGTGCAAGTTCTCTATACCCACTAGACCCTTCTAAGCTGCAGAGACAGAGCAGGCACAGGCTGTTAGGATGTAGTCCTGCCAGATGTGGTCATTGCCACAGGAATAGGCTTAACAACCCTATTACTCCAGCAGTTGTAGCTGCCAGTTCGGAGAACATCCTAATTCTCCACCCACAAGAAGTTAGCAACCTAGGAACATGAGCCCATCATTTATCCTCTTACTCAGACTCTAAAATGCCTTTCATAGGACTTGTGATTTGCTGCCTGTCAAATTTCCACTTTAGAAACCCCTGTGACTTTTTCAGTTTCCACTGCTGACAGTGTGATTCTATTACAATGAAGATGCAGAGCAGTTTTTCTAACATAAGTTCTTTCTCTGCCATACATGGAGGTTACGGTTTCCTGTCTGCCCCTCACACCATGAAGGATTTCATAGTTACCATGCAGGTCAGGGACTTCAGAATGTAGTCAGAATGTAGCTTTCAGAGTCTCTCTCCTATGTTTTCCCCCTGTAACGGGATTGAAAAGAACCAAGCTTCCATCTTCAAGCAACTTAAGTATTTTAATCCACTTGATTTAAAATATAACAAAATTACCTCCGATTTTGATGATTTGTTTTGATTTTGGGAAAGCTGGTGACAAGGATAGGCACTGTTAGAGTCATGCACTTGTACATGAACGTGGTGGGAAGGTTTCTGAGATGGGTGGTAGAGGATTTTGTTGTGAAGGAATATGTTGGCTGAAGTTGCCTTCATAATGTGGTTAGCCAAAGGGAAACCATGAATATAAATACTTAATAAACATTTCATATGCACTTCATTCTTCTTTTCTCTCTGAGGAATTATGTTCAAATGGCCTTCGATCTTAATGACAGAAAAAGGTGATCAGTTCATCTACGGGGATAGGCTCAAAGGTTCCTAAGATATTCGCACTGTAGCATAGGATGTTTTAATGTTTGCCTCCTTTGCTGTTCTGCTTTGTAACATTTATCCAACTCTCTATTTCCACAATCACTGTTTCATCGCAGTAATCTAAGTAATTTCTTTAGCACCTATCTTTCACTAGCAGAGTCACAGATCTCTCCATTAGCATCACTGGACATTTTTTTTTACTCTGCTTGCCCTTTTTGCTACCTGCCCCTTTGCACTGCTAGGGCCAGCACTCAGGTTGTTACTACAAATTAATATTTTTCTTCCTGAGCTGCACACTTGTGCATGCATTGACATAATTAACATACACAAATCATAATTAGCATGTTGAAGTGACCTCTTGGGCAGATACCTTCTCAGCTTTGAGCGAGCAAGAAATATGCATAGCCATTTTTGCAAATCCGGCCACACATCGGATGGTGACACTCCTGCACGCACCCTAAGGTGCCCAGAACTGTCATTGTCCTGTGCTCAGGGTATTAATTGGCCAGCCAATAGCATAAAAGACAATCAAACAGCTTAAGTAACAAAGGCAGCATTGTATATTTGCTCTGATTATCTTACTTTTGCCTAATGAAGCTGCTTTAAGGTTTCTATCCTGGCAAGCATCCAAAATGCTTTTATCTGCCTGCATGCAGTGGGCTGTCAAGCTGAGAGAAAAAGCCTCCTTTGTGTGCACAGTCTGTCTGTTTTTTAGAGGAGGAGCTGCAGAGAAAAAGGTGGGTGGCTTTGTGGGTGCCTTGACTTTCATATGTTGAAGAAGGCCTGTAAGGGTGTCTTTTTCATAAATGTTCTGATTTTTTTAAACTTTGATCGCAATAGATGGAATGTGTGTTGAGAGTACATAAGTCATACAGTTTCATCGCCATGTGGCTTCTCTATTTTGGTTAATTTCTATGTCACTAGTGATATTACTGAGCCCATTGGTTATTTGCTTATGTGCTCTATATCTGCACCTTCTGGATGGCTTTCTTTGCCCCATCCTTATCAAAAAGAATAGGGGGATTTTAATGCAATCCTTACAGAAGACATTTCTGAAGGGAGAAAGAAAAAAATAATCAAGAAAGTAACCTGAAGTGGACTTCAAATAGTACATTGTCTTGATTCACGGTACAATATCCAACACAGGGACATAATACTGTAAGGACACTGATGAGAATAATTGCAGAGAAGATGTAAGCAGCATAAGAGCAACCAGAGGTCTACATTCTCAGGATAGAATTTTTCACTAGTTTGTATACTTATTTCTCAAATTTTAATCCCATGATTTACAGCAATTTTTTTCTTCAATTCTAGAGTAATTTAAAACACTTTAAACAAAACTCACTTCTAAAAGTTTGCATAGGCTTCTGCTGTTACAAATGAGGACATTATATATTGGGGATTTTTTCCAATTATTTTATAACTGAAAAGATTTCTTTAAACTCTTGTTTGCCCAGTCTTATGTTTCATTTAAGAAGTTCCTTGCATAGTTAAGTGATAACAACTGTAGTAATTCTAGGCCATGCAAATAAAATTGTGCTGGAATAAGTCCATTCTGGTTTCAACCGGGTATCCCACTTTCATTGCTATATGTCAGAGTGCTTCAGTAGAATCCATT
Organism: Dromococcyx pavoninus; assembly: GCA_033558185.1. Classification (NCBI taxonomy): domain Eukaryota; kingdom Metazoa; phylum Chordata; class Aves; order Cuculiformes; family Neomorphidae; genus Dromococcyx; species Dromococcyx pavoninus. Next base: position 2,752,551 of record JAUMJL010000060.1, on the reverse strand, counting down.
TGCCTTTCAGGGGCAAATGTGGAACTGGTGGTAGATATTTATTAAATGAATCTTCTACTGTAAAGATATGCTGATAGCGTAGTATCTGGGGTTTGACTAATTCATTATTTCTTCTAGTTAATAAATAAGTAACTTCTTCCACTTTTACCTCTATTAATCCAGCTAGGTTACAAGGATAATGGAGTCAAAGAAGTAATGTGCTAGCAGTCGCGCTGGAAAGGAAGTTCTGTCCAACCAAGACTTATGTTTTGGAGAGCCCTAATCAGTGTCAAATAGTCTGCATATGAAACATATGCAACCTTCTTAACTTACAAACTAATAATTTTTCTGTATCTAGTCCTTTTGATTTAATATCCCTTGTGCTGCCCTGTATTCCTGCTCTAGTCCTCCAGTAAGAACTTTTATATGTCTGTGTTGGTAGTTCTTAGAGCCGCTGCTAGTACTAATAATTAATAAAATGTGGTTAGTATTATTTTATTATTACAAAGACAATGTTTTCTCTCATTCAAATCAGATGATTGCATGATCTATTTATTCTAACAACAATAAAATATTTTTTTATTAATATGTAGAAGAGTCCACATTTTTACTGTAATAATTACTTACCTAACCTTCCAAAAGTTACAGTTTTTAGGAACCACACTATCACAGTGTTAGGTCAGTTTGCTGCTTTTTATAAAACAGATGAGTACCCTTCCTTTGAGTAAGCAGTGTAAAGTAATTGTAATTATCTTGTGGTTTTAAGAAATGTTCAACCACCATAAAAAATGTATTTCAGTTTATGAAAGACGTAACGTATATTTCAGTTTGTGCTTGGTTTGTGCCTATTCCAAGATACCAAAGGAGCTGAAGCAGGTTCATAATGGATGTTGTTGTTTGCTTTAGCTAAAACAAATACACTTTTTGGATCCTCTGTGTATGGGCAGAAAATACTCTCTGACAAATCCATAGATAAAAGACACGCAGCTGTTTCTTAGTATCTCAAGCATAGTGCAGTGCAAATAACTAATCAATTTTCTTTTAGGTCAGTAGCAAGTCATGTATTAATGAGTAAAACCTCTTTCACAGTTACGTGCCATATGAAAATATATTCTCTGGAAATATAACACTGTTGCTGGACAACCCACAATGCTTCTGTAGCAGTTAGTGTTCTACTTCCACTACTGTGTTAAGCTATTGATAACTAGCCCAAACACTCGAATATCTTAGATCATCAAATCAACAAAATTTTTACTGAAACTCTATCGTTTTATTAATTATAATCCAGAATTCAGAAAATTTCCTTTTATTTCTTATGCAATGATAAATCAAAAGAGGAAAAGAGAAACATAAAACCAAACCAAGCTCCCCCAAATTATAAGAACAATGTTATTTACCTCTTATTTCTGCATATCTCTTACTGAGATGTAATTGTTAAGTACTATATAAGAACAGAAGGTTCCCTTCAGTGAAATTGAGATAGATGAGTGCTCAATATATCCAAAATCTAATTAATTAGAAAAGCTTGATTTTTTTTTTGTATTTTGACTCACTTTCAATATTATAGTATCTTTACTCAAATGTATGTTAAGTATGAGTTTTCATTTGAGGAGTGCTTATTTCATTATGAAATTACTTTAGGAGTTTGTACCTGTCCTGCATGGGTCATTAAAAAGTAAGAAAGCTCTTTTTATTATTGTCTACATAAAAATGATAATACATTTTTCCTTCTCTACAAGAGTCAACATAAGTATTCTTAATTACAATAGTAATCACCTCTGTATATGTGTAAGTATGTGTGTGTGAGTTTTCGTCTTAGATTTGCTAGTTGGGCCTATCTATGCCTCTGTTATATCTATGATAGCAAATAGCATAGACCAATAGAAGCAAAATCCGTAGTATGAAACACTTGGTATTCAAGCCCGCGCAACATGCATTATAATGGGGGTATAAGCTCTAAATTGTCCTCTAGACCGTAGCCCATTTGCAGCTGGCATGCATTGGATATACCTCTTCTTGTTTAGTTTTACCAAAAAGAAATTTTGCTCACGCACCCCCATGGCTTCTCCATGATGCAAGTCAAAGCACAGTAAATAGGGACAACGGACAATTAAAAAATGCTCTCCTGATACAAATTAAAACACTGGTTCAGGCCCATGTTCTATATCTCAGAAGTCATAATCAAGCCGTAATCAAAAAGAAAAGAACAGCTTTGAAAAGGCAACAATATGACCTAAGAAATGACAGGTCTAAAGGAAAAATATACTTTTTACAGATACCTGTGTACAAAAGCAGTGAAAGAAAATGAATGCTGAAACCTGATCAGAAGCTATAAGTTGTAGGAAGAAAGAAGCAAATGGACATTTGTTGATACTAGAGCTAAGGGTTGTCTAAGGAAAATAGAATAACCCCATCTTATAAACCAGCTTATGCAACTAAGATTGGAGGATTTTAGATAAAACATAATGTTCATATCCACCTTCTGCTGAAACAGTGGAATTACAATCTAAATTCTTGTGAGTCGTGTTGGACAAGAGTCCCTTTTCTTCTTCCCACATACTTTTCATTGCAGTGTAGCAGCTTGATATATCAGGTAAAGAATAATAAAAGAAGCCATGAGCAAAGCAACTCTGCATAGATGTTTCTTCACTGCCCCTCTCCCTGATTACACCTACAAGTTCAGCTCAGATATTAGAATATCTATGAATTCATTAGTGAGAAACTGTGACATCTAATGAAGAAAACTGACTCATCAAAGGAAGACCTTATTTCTTGGTATTTGAAAGGGAAATTCCCTTAGAGAACCATTGATTACCATGTAAACATAATGCAAGGAATGCAAGGAATAACATAACTAATGTCTGTCTACTTTGTATTTCTTGGGCAATATGTTTACTGTAATTCACTTGAACACGTATAAATCTGTACTAATAGTTTTTTACTAGGTGCTATGCTTGACTCAGGTGTTAACTTGGACTCAGATTAAATATCTGATTCAGCAGGTAATTCACATGTTTCAACAGGTTGTATAGCTGACTCAACCTGTGAAGTATCTGGCAGTATTTATTTTTTTGAAAGGTGGGTTTATCCATTTTAGAATGAACTCTGTCTGTTTCTCCATATGGCACATTAATTTAAGTGCAAGTTAAACATTTTACCAGCAATGTATATTATAAAGTGTTCATTTAATTATATTTACACAGCTCTTATGAATTTTAAACACAAGAACATTTCATTGTGAAAAGTCTTGTTTCTAGACACTATCCTTCCATTAATAATAATTTTTTTTACAGTTATCATACTGAAATCTCAGAAATAAAAAAGAGATATATTTTTAGCTATTTTATACCAAAAGGTTGATACAAAATAAAAAGGAGAGTAGGGCAAAGATTCAGGTTTCAGAATATAATAGTTCACCTTTGACAAATGGATATCTATTTTTTGTTTGTTTTTAATGCTTTTACTTCTTAGAGGATACACAGGAGAAATTAATATGAAAGAAATCTTGAAAATAAAGCTGACAGCAGATTTGGCATGGAAGGGTATGTAGAAGAGTAAAAGGAGAAATCAAAGACAATCTGGTGGAATAACACATTGCAATAAATTTTTGTATTTAATGTTTTGGTAATACATTGCATAACTGTATATATAAATGGAAAATAACGATGAATACAGAAAAGAACCACGGGATTTCATACTGACTCATGTCACAGCTAGCAAATTGTAGACATTTTAGGAGGCACCCACAAAGTACCTCTCCAAGGAAGAGAAGTCGTTGCACCGCCTGTCATACTACCATCTAGTGGTTCCTACTAAGATTACCACTACACACAAAAGTAATGAAAAGTAAATGAAATCTTTGCTAGTGGAATGGAATAGTTCTTAACATTTTCTGTACTTTTAGCAATAGATTTATCTGGATTTTAATTATCAAAATAATGAACTCAAGCAAGCAGGAGTTGAAGACTAGCAAACCAAAACTGCACACCGAACTCCATCATAGTTATATATTTTAACTCATCATGTGCTCAGTGTTCTGTACCTATTTTCCCTTTTGTGTGCTAGAATTCTGATGGAAAGACCTAAACCTGTAATAAAAATCATAGGATTTTATTTTGTTTGACTTCTTAGAGATTTGACTGAAATTTAGCATTTCATGCAACTTGTGTATGCCATGGTGGCAAGTAGTCCTTTGATTAATTGGACTTCTATAGTTTCTCACTTAAAATGATATTTGCAATTCTTCACTGCAAGTACATAATTTTTTTGCTGGTCTTGCTTTATTATGTTTTTTTAATATGTAATGTTTTTGAGACATAAGTGAAAGTTTGATGATTCTAGGAAATGGTAACCACAGCACAGAGAGTTACAAAATAATAAATAGATAAGGCAAGGGAAAAATCACTGTTGAACTATTGTAAATGTGGTATAAATTTATAGCCTTCCCAGCTTACCTTGGCTTATTCTAACCTTAGCTTATTCTAACCTTGCATTTCATAGTCATTATACTATGTATCAGCTATACTTGTATTTACATCTGTATGGATTGATAGAATAAATACGATTTTTGTATCTCCATCCTTAATTTTTGTAAAATGTAGAAAATAGGATGTGCTAGACAAGATGATTTCATTTATTGAAATTGATCTTAGATGTTTCTAGTAGTATGCTTTAGAAATAACGCTAAAGAGACGTAAATATGATGTTCATATACTGTGCTGTTGAGCTATGCTGGAATGGTCTAAATTTTACCTTTGTAATGCATGATTCCCTAATGTATGACTAAAGGTATTAGAGGTAAAGAAAGCATGAATATCAATCTGTTTCTGTACTCAAAATGACCCCTGGTTTTATTAGTAATGCAATCTAAGTGACATCATCTTTTGACAGTCGTGATCTTTAACCCAGTTTGATCTAAACCAGACTCCTTTGGAATGATATCATTAAGGTAAATCCCTGTAAGAAGAGCAAACCATTTCAGTATAAACCATTTAAGGGTATTAGGTTACTGAGAATGATTTCAGTAATTTTTTTCGTATAAAGGACAAAAAATTTCAAGATTGCAAGTTACCTTCAAGACACAACTGAACTTTCACATTTTCGTAGTTGAATTAGGTTTAAGTCTCTTAAATACATTGTAAGTCTTCACATATTTTAAAACATTATTCAGAAGTCATAGTTAATTATTTCTTAAGTGGATGTTGCAGTAAAATATATTATTATATCTTATTGTGTTGAAAAACATTGCACTGAAATAAAACAAACAAAAAAATTTGTAACTATTTTATAAGGAATCTTATGCTTTCCAGCCTATCCACTCTGAACTCATTCCATCTGTCCTATGAATTCATGGTTATTTTCAGGAACTGACCATGCTAGATTTGTTCTCTTTTCTGTCAGATATGGACTAAAAGTTTTAATGAATTAACCAAGTTATTTTGTGTGTCATTAAGCAAATAAAATAATGATACTAGATGAAGAGTAATGAGGTTTAGATTTGGCACCAGAAAGATAAGTCCAAATAACCCACTAAGGGAAGGAAAGTCATGAGCAAAAGACGTGTGATTTACCTCTTTGCCTGATGCAAATTTTTGCACTTGAGTTTTTCTATTTTGAAAAGCCTTTAAACCACTGAATGAAAAAGAAAACAGCAACCAAAGCTCTCTCAATAGCAAAAATACACAACTATACATTGGAGAGCTTTGCTGTTACCAAGATGAACGTTATCTTTAGTCAATTGATTAGTTTTGTCAATGTTTTTCCATGAAAGTAAATTGCATACAGACAGTGTTGTAGGGCTATCATCTTGAGCTTAATGCTGATACTTTTAGTAGCATTACTTTTATTTTTATCTTCTAGCCAGGTGTTTCCAATAGTTTTGACTATAAGATAACCCAATAGCTGGTGATTAATGTAGCCCTTGTAAAGAATATAAACAATCTGGGAAACAGAACTCAAAGTTCAAATATGGGTGCTAACAGTAATTGCTTTTAACAAGTGCAAGGAAGAAGTGAGAGGAAACCTGGTATTGAATTTTGTGTTGCCGAAGAAACTGACCAGCGATAACAGAAGCATCAGAAACACAGAGTGCAGAGAGGTAGCACTTTGCACAGGAAGTATCATGAAACAGCCCATGTCAGCCCAGTAGTAATTGGGCCTTTGAAGTTTCAAATGTGAGAAGAGATGAACATTCATCTTTAAAGTGTGCTGAGTCTCAGGGATTGCTTTTGGTTAAAGTAGGAATGTGCAGTTATTTGAAACCTGACCCTGAGGTCTCTAAAAAGTTTGGCTTAGGTTGTGCTAGAACTGACCTTGTAAATTTAGACAGCTGCTAGACTACTGCTAGGAGCAAATTATTACAGCAATTGTGATTTTCATGACTAGCATAAAAGCAAAGGGCACCTATTTAAGACCTGTGAGGTCAACTTTCACATTTGCTATACTGCAGCAGAAGCAGCAAAATCTCGCGAGAATAAGGTATCGTGAAGAACTTTGAGATTCTGCATAAAGCTAGAGGAAAAATTTTTAAAAAACAGCTGTTTTATTTATAGGAGGATAGCTATTTCAAGACATGACTTATTCTGGTGTAAAAAATCTTACTAATAAATATTCTATTTAAAAAAAATCTAATTTACAAACAGTTAGAAGATTTAGAGACAACATACCAAATATTTAAAAATATAGCAAACCTTGAATTTACAACAGATTTTTTAATTGATTTCTTTGCTTGTGCTATTAAAGTAAGAAATAGTTCAGTTACACAGAAATTCTTTTAGCAGAGCAAAGTGGCTTTACCAAAATTCAGTTGATTTTCTTTCCAAGTTTGTTACAGCTGAAGCCTGGGTATAAACCTTATGTCCAAATCTAGACTTTTTTTTCTGGTCACTTTGTTTTATGCCATGTCCATTAAATGTAATCTGAATCATCTGTCAGATATTGAAATCACATATGCAAATTATTATTTGAACTTTGGAATGATTTCAATTAGATCTACTTTTTAAAATTGTTTGAGCTATCTGCATCCAGCAGTTTTATTCACATGAAGGTACAAAGTTGATAATTATTTATGAGAAAATACAGCATTTCCTCCTGAAAGAAGTTTAATTTTTTTTCTTGACATTCCATAATAAAACCAAAAGTAGTAATAATTACTGTTATAATTTTTAGCTTGTTCACATCTCTGCCTAACATCTGATTATATACTTTTCTCAAAACACCTAATGTCTTATGGGCTCAGAATTTAAACACTCATGTACACTCATCTTCCCTTATTCAGTCTACTGACACATGACAGTTCACCTGCTTGCCTGGCTTATTTGTACCTTTGTGACTCAGATGTTCATCAGCAAACAACTTGACTCCTAGAATTCGCTCTAAAAAACCACAAAAATTATGTTTCTATATCTGTATTGAGATGTGATGGTTTCACAGAAATGTGAGGAATACAAAAAGGTATTTTCCTTCCAGCATGTTGAAAGATAATTTTGATATGAATAACATTACTACAATTTGAAGATCTAACTCATGAGCTTCATTGTGCTGGATACTATACTTATAAAATGTAGAGCTGACAAACCAGGTATAAAAAGAAGCAGCAAATGAGTTTTTAAAGAAAAAATGAATGATATTGGTTACAGCATTCATATATGAAATTATTTGAATGTTTTTGTGAATGTCATATTTAAGAAATATTTTGAGGAAGGAAACACTGACAGAGAAACTGCAGACATTAAAACACTGGAAAAAGTCATGGAGGATAGTCAAAAGAGGATAAGAGTTTTCTAAAAAGATTGGAGTTGATGGGTACCTGAGAGAACAATGAGAAGAGTGAGTTAGTTCTAAGGTTTGCCTAGGAAGATGCCATTAGGCATTTTGATGAGAGTGGGTTTGATTTATTGTAATGTTAGGGAGGATCTAGGATGGAAATGCATTTTATTTTGAGTATAGAACTTTATTTAGCTCAGAGGTGCAAGGCAGATGGACTAGGTAAAAAGCAGATTGAAAGCATATTTTTGTGACATGGAAGACAGTGTCATGCATATATTACAAGCAGAAAGACGCACAGGAGAGTTAAAAGCATAGAAAAACAATAAAATGCATAATAATGAACTCAGGAAAGATCAGCAAATGGACTGGATTCACTGAAGAGAACATGGGATGGTTTTGGTGATGGGTTTTGTCAGTCATTATGTAAACTAAATCTATGAGTTCATGTGAGCTGAAGCAAACAGAGATTTGAAGAATAAGCCAGATATCAGAAATGATGACATGGAAAATGAACGTGAGTTCCACTAGGAAGCAAAGCAGATCTGTTTAACCTGGGCATAGACCTCATTAGATAAATGCCAGAACTGAAGAAAAACATGAGTTTAGATATTTCTTAGAGTACCATCAGAGTAAAAGAATACAAGAATGAGTTATGGCTGGCAATTATTGAGCAGATCTTGAAATTCAAGAAATGAGCTGGTGAATAAAAGACTGAAGAGAGTGAGAAACGTTAAAGATAGATTTAATGATGAACATGGGCTCTTCTTTGCCTTTGTACATGCTTAGCCATCATCTCTGCACCACTGAGATCCATTTATACAGACAGAAAGAGTTTTGTATGTTTCGTACTCCGACTGTTACTCCTCTGTAGCTAAATAGAGCTAAATAACTCCTTTGGTGTCCATTATGTTTTCTAGAGCTAGAAGAATTCCTGTACATCCATTCTTAACCATTTTTTCATTTTCAACACACTTTTGAAATGTGGGTACAGGAATTTAAAAGTTTTCCAGAAGATATTTCTTCGACCTATATTTAGTCTAAAGTCATATTATTACATATTAGGATTTTCTTGGTCCGTCACAGAGCTAAATTAAATCTGGATATTCTAGCATCTTCTAAAAATTGAAAAACTGGATTTGCTGTCTTTACTGTTGGTAAGGTAGAGTTTTCATTGTTGTGGAATTCACTTTTTAGTGAATTTATCAAAGAAAGTTTATGGAATTCAGAGATCTTTGGATGAATTTGTTCCCTGACTGCGCTACCAAAAGACTTTAGGTGACTATAGATATCCATCTAGAAGCCTCACTCATCAAGTCAAGTTAACAGGTCTGAGAAGCGTATTTTCAGGATGCTGTGGTATAATTTTGCTATTGATTCCTGGGGCAGAAATAGATACCTGTTCATTAGGATTACTCAAGTTGACCCCTACCCGTACTATTTGCTATCTTTTTTTCTGTTTAAAAATATTAAATTTCTCCTCTCCCTTTTATTGATGAAGTTATCATTCTAGTATATACTAAGTGTCTTGTATTTGTAAGGAACATTAAGTAATGCGTATTCATATTCTTCTGGTACTTCACGTATAGACCTTTCACTGTCATCTCAGAAGTATAACAACATTGTTCACTATATTTTGGTTTTCAGTGCAAATGAAAGTCATTCCCAGCAAAATATGCCATGGAGCTGACAGTCAGAGAACAGTTGACATCAAGCATAAGTCCTTATCTATCTATCTGACTATGACAGCATACTGATTGGAAAGCTTTAAGGTATTGCACACCACCTACCTCTGGTGGATACACAATTGATATGTCGATTGGACTTTTGCTTGACACCTAACACCAGTGCTGGTAACAGTAGTGGGATATTCCTGAAAGTAAATACATTTCATTTGTAGTCAGTTATTTGTTCTTCTGCCTATAGAAGTGCATGTATATTGTATATATTTCTTTATAAAACTTTCTAAAATGTCGGACCACTTATCAGCTAAAATTCTGATTGTAGCAGAAGTTAAGAGTTAAAAAATACTATGTTCATCTCAACATTACGAACTTCAAGAGATGGTTTAATTCATGTGGGTCAAGTTTCATTGTCTTTGTCAAATGTGCCAATCCTGACGAGCAGGTCAAAATGCAAGGCTGGTCTGGACAGACACTGCTAGTAATTCTTCATGGTTATGGAATATTAATTTAAATTTCCCCCAGGGTTATTTCAGATGTTTTTAGTAGACTGAAGGTTCTTAAAAATACAGGGTTTTCTTTTGATCATGTTTTGCACTGATCCAGGTTGGATGTGCTGATCAAACTAGGTATTTAGATGGTAGACGATGGAAGAATTTGTAGTCTGAATATAAAAAAAGTTACTTAGCATTGTTCTCAGATTCAGGAGTAACAGCCATAATCTTTTAGATATACAGAGCATTAAGAAAATGTTATTGTTACAAACAACCTGCCTTCCAAAAAATCTTGAAGAATATTGCATAATTAGAACCTTGATAACTGTGAGACATGCCCTTTGTTTCCATACTCATTGACTTATTCTATTTTTATAGTACTTGCATATATGGTTTTAGTGGCAGTGGCAGTGAGCAAAAAGATAGTCAGAAGAATCAGATGTAGAAATAAGGGTTTTGAGGAGGTAATACAGGAAGTGTGGCATCTCTGGGCTGAAATGGCATTGGGCAGACTGAGAGCAGATCAACCACTTGTCGCTGCAAGCAATTGGTAGCATATATTTTGTAAGACGGAAAGAGTAATTTTATCCTGTTGAGGAACGGATACTAGAGGGTGAGTCAGAAAAGCAACGAGAAAAGAAGCATCAAAAAAGCACAAGCCAAAAAATATTTCTATTTCTAGTAAAAATACTGCCTAAAACTTGGAGAAACCCACATAAAACATTCACTTTGTCTTGAAGAGCTGGATGGGTCTGGTGAGGAAGAACCTGTATGTAGTCTGGGAGCAATCTCTGCAGCCTGCTCTTGTAATTACCTCCCATTCCCTTCTTGATCCCTTCAATGTGGCCTGGAGAGCATGTTTTGTGCTACATACCTAAGCCAAGAATGAAGTAAGCCAAGAGTGGGATTCCTGCTTGGACCAGTCAGGACTTTTCCTAAATGGTGAGTGCCATTGTCTGGCATTGCAGCTCTTCTGATCTGGAGCTCCTCTTCTTCCCTTGCTTCTCCTTGAACTAACTTTGATTCACTATTCCCTGAAGGACTGTGTCCTAATACCAATAGAATCTCATTTGCCCTTGCACTTTAGTTCTTCACAAGGACTCTCGTGGCAGTCTCCACAGCTATTTTAATTTCCATCTTTAACTTCCTTCTTTCCTGCCTCCTAAAATGAACCTAAGCATTTCTCACTTCTTTCTTTTCTCTGTAAACAAGAGGCTGGCCCTGGCATCTGCAAAAGAATTTTGAGAGAACTTTTTTGAGAAGTGTCTTTTGAGCGTGGCATGAATTCAAATGTTGTCTCACCAGGCTGAGAAGGAAGGTAATGAGTTGTGCTTTTAAAATGGGTGAAAGGAAACGGGTGACCCCTTCCAGGGCCATCATGGTAAACAGGTAGGAGCATTTTTGGTGAGGGAAGACATTTCTGTGGGTTGGATGAAGAGACAGAGAGGGATATTATCAGCTTGGACCTTCTAACAACTTCTGAAAAGTGCTTTTCTGTTAGAATTTATCTCTCTTGTTCAATTTGATCTCTGAAATTCTTGTCTTATATTGAGAGGAATTTCTGTATCTCCACACTTTTGAAAACTAACTCCAAAATAAGTTCCCAAGCACTTTTTAACTGTTCCAGTTTGACTGACACTATATTTCCATCAGAGTAATCACTATGCTGTCAAATAACATTCACATTAGTCCTTTACCCTTAGTTTTAGTAATGTAAGGGTCAAGTTAAAAGTTATACATCTTCTCATCACTAAACAAATATTATATGTGTGAGAGAGAGCATATTGACTTAAAGTGCCTTCAGTAGAGAGTAGCCAGTGTTTCCTACAGAGAATACAGAAATGAAAATATCGTTACTAAATTGTACCTATACGGCAACGCCAGTGTCACTTCTCTATTAGTTGTTTCTTTTCATTACTCATTAACGTATTTTTCCAACTTTTACCCTTGATTGACCAGACTGACCTCGATTCACTCTAGGAAGAGGACGGAAATTGAAAATATTCCGGAACAGGTAGCAATAACACCCATATTAAAATACTTGCAATGAGTGCATGAAGCATCTGAGATCTCTCAGAACAGTTGATTATAATACTGTAAGATACTGTAATGATAATATGGGTGGCAAGAAATAAAAGTCACTTTTATTGGAAATATATTGGAAAAATTAATGGAAAAATAATGTGTATCAATATATCTTTGAATCACTTTGGAAGTCTTTTTCAGATATCCAGGGGCGGTTCTAAATAATTTTTATTATTCTATCATATATTTTGCATATTTGTACTGTGCATTCTCCTATGTACTGAGAAATGGCTTTGTTGTTATGCCAGGTAACCTATATATGACCCCCCTCCCCCATCAATTATTAACATTGTGCTAATTTAAAAAAATATTGTGCATTACGGTTTTGCTATTTATACAACACCTGAAAGCATGTTTACGTTTCTCCATTTCAAAAGAAACTCACTGCTTTATGAAATACTTGAGGTTGACTCAAGTCCAGTCTGGGCTCACATCATTAAATAAATATCAAAGCAAACAACTGAGTTTTGTCTTTGATTAGGGAACTTCAAGGAATAAATATGCCAGTACACTGTAGTCCTGCCATAAGTTTTCCGTGATTGCTTATATGCTTATGAAATGAAACAGTCTATTAGTACAAAGTAAATGTTAAAAATGCAAACCAATATTTATCTCTATCATTAGCCAAGCTGTTTCTTTTCCAAACTAAACATGTTTACCATTGGATCTGCCTGCTCTGACTGATAAAGCTTGATAGTACATTTGCTAAAAGTGTCTCTAAAGTTTTCCATAGATATTGACTTTACAACCTCCTGCATTCAGAGCACTCATGACATGTAAAAAAGTGATTAAATTATTTGTCAGTAATTGCATTCCAGCAATCTGAATACTACTAACCTTTTTAAAAAGTAAGATTGCGTGTATTGCAAGAAAAAATACGTTAAATTTCTATCACAAAAAGTAAATTGTAACCTGATGTCCTAATTTTTAAACTGCAAACAACTTCCTACTAATTAGTCTTATCAATTTTACTGCTGCACAGAGCTTCAGTACAGGGTTGGGGGAATTAAACTAGTATTGCTGTACTGAGGACTTAAAAGTGTGCACAGAAGTTAGGGGCAAATCTGCAATGTTATCTTCAATAGTTAAAGGCGTCTCCCCAATTTGGAATGCGTAAGTTTGTACCAAAGTGTTTTAAAACATTTCTTCAGTCTGAATAGTGTTGTCACCCTTTAACCCCTCTTTGCTGATTAGAAAAGCTCTGGTTTGAATCCCTTTTGGTGGTTTGCAATGCCCATTGAGAAGCTGAGGAAATATTCTTATTGTCCATTTAAAATTTTTAAGAAGAATGTGAAAGTTGCCATAGAAAGGATGGAAAATGTACTTTTTCATAAAGCAGACATCTGAAACAGGTAAAATTAATAAAGGGGGAGAACTGGGATCCTCAGAAGTATCAGTGTTTTTCATGGCTTTGCTGAAAGCTGCTTTGATACGTTCAGAACACTGATTATGACTTTGGTCAGAACTGTCAATCCACCTTTTTTTTTGGACTTAGAATTGAGTACGTGTCTATAAAGTGAAAAAAAAAATTAAGTGTTTTGGATAGTCTGAATAAAAATCACTTACCTTCTCCAAGTTCCGTTTACATACTTTTCTTGTTGTTATAAACTTTCCAATTCAGTTTACTGCTACAAATATTATCTTTAGCAGATTTGTGAAATGGTTCAATATGTTAGTTATATTGTTCTAAATCAGGTCTTTCACTAACAAAAAAGTACTCCAAAAGTACTCTTATTTCTTAAATAAGGAAAACGACTATGATTCAGACAGCTTTATAAGACAGTTGCAACTATTCTAAGAGCAGCTGCTGAGAAACTTCTTTGAATTCTTTTGATATGATATCCTGACATTAGAAAATCTGTCATTGTGATATATTTTGAAGTGTGGAGTAAAATATAGTACAGGCTTCTTGCATGGTATGAAAAGTTTCAGTTTTATGACTATACTGTTTTTCAGCCTTTCATCTGCAGTGCAGATCAACATTTCTGAATTTATTACATACATCTGTCTGAACTCTTGCTGCTCAGAGGGAAAAAACAACAGTTGAACGTTGGAAACTAGAACTCCAGTTCTGGCAGTTTTTATTCTAAATAATCAGAAAATATCATAATCTTGTTTGAGACAGATGAACTAAACCAAAATGAGGTAAAATGAAAACAAAACCAAGCAACAAACAAACACTTAGGTTTTCCCTTATATAAAATTAACAGTAAATGTCTTTTTTTCTTTTTTTTTTTTCTCCCCTGGAAATATTTTAGTTTTCAACTATTTTGGTTCTCATATCCATGGTTCTATGCTCCATGATCTTATTTTTGATCGCTTTCCCATGAATGTTTTAAAATCATCTGAAAAGTTGGAATTGTCATTTTTGATGTTTTAGTTGTTCTTAAAAAGATTCCAGGATTCGGAAAAATATAAATTAGGTAATTAAAGTCAGAAGTATAATTTTCTGCTTTAGTTTAGTCTTCAAACTTCTACGTGTTTCTATGAGGTTGGTTAAAATACCCTAGATAGGTAGCTTCCAATGTACATAGACGAAACAGGCAGTGGGATAAAGGATGAAGATCTTGCATAGAAACAAAACCAAAAGCTTGTTCATTCATCAGCTTAATAAGAATTAATTATTGCATGAGAATAAGAAGGCAGGGTTGAGGTAGGAGCACAAATTAGGAGATAAGGCAGAATCAACAACCTAACTTTAAGAAATGAAAGTAAGCAGATTTAAAAGCAGAGTCTGCTGAATCATTTGTATTAGGAGGTGCCTTTGCACCTAGATCTTTACCTTCTGTTGTTGTATTGGCTTCAACTCTTAATGGAAAAAGTGTTTATGTTCTTGGTAAAATACCACTATAGAACTGTCTTTCCTCTGAAGCCTGTGTAAATGGGGAAGAGCACAAGAGACTGAACACAGCATAAACCTTTCAGAAGACAGACAGTTTGGATGGCAGGAACATTTGCTTCAGGTTGCCTCTGTTTAGTCCATCATGGGCAATATTTTACAATGGTAGATTTTTCCTGTTAAATAAAATGTTTGTCTGCCTGTCTCTCCCTCCACACAGATATGATGCCAATAATCCAATATGAAATGTTTATCACATTTCTTCAGAGATCTCTTTGTAGCCCTCTTTTTAACTTTTTTTGTTTTCACTCTTTACATTTGGTCTCTAACAACCCACTTCTACCTTAATTTTCTATCACTTGATGTGTATTCCATTCCATAAATGAAATGGTTCTTATTCCCATTCTTCTTTCACTGACAACAGTGGGTTTGACAACAGTATAGTAATTTCACGTCTTCTCTTGTCTTCTGGTTAACACTGGTCTTCTTTTCCATTACAATAGATGAGTGTACCATGCCTTCCTTCTAAGTCCAGATTTCTCTTCCCTGTCCTTGTACGACAATATCTCTCTCCTTCACATGCAGATTATATCCAGGTAATGAATCTTATTTGTTTTTGAACGGTAATACAAAACTGTTCTTTCTTTACCACTGCTGCCTGAGCTGTCATGGAGAGTGGTTTTCTGCCTAATTATCAATCTGTTTTTTTTCAGGCCTATATGATTATTCCTGTCTGAAATATTACTTCTATACTTATCTTTCTCTTCTGGTACTCACATTATAGTTTGCAAGGTCCACCTGTCATGTCTTTCTATATGAAATTCAGACATCATCATGGTCAGGGCTCTGTAATTTTATTCTGTCTTCTTTCCACTGTTCTTCTAAGCAGCACCATAAATTTGGTCTTTCTTTATTACCCATTTCTAACAATGAAACTTCATTTCCAATTTTCAATTTCCCATTAAACTCCACCAATTTCACATTCTGTAACAATATATAATAAAATAATTACACATCTGAAATTTAGTATATTGGATGAGGGTTTCTACAAACTAAAGCATAACATAACCATATATTAATTACATAGAGAAATACTGTGACTTAAATATGTGTAAAATTAAGATATTAGGCTGCATGTGAAATCCCACTGGTGGTATATTTAAACACATTTTATCTTTTCGATGTAAGTATTTTCTATGAATCCCAGCAGACTATTTTATAAAGCTGTTTTGATTTAGCTCTGAAACAAGAACAAATTCAAGATTTGCCAGCTTTCTTCAGAAATACAAATCTAGTCTAAAAGTTTCAAAAATTGTTACTTTCATCTTGATTTTGAATTTGATTGTTTCTTCATTTTTGCATGCGTCATCTTTTCAATAGCTTTCTCAGGGACTAGCTAATTATCTAATGCAGAAGGTGTCCATCTTTGTTTAATTCACATTTTTGCAGTCAATTCATAAGTCAGTGCCTTTAGCCTGTTACCAGGCTTCAAGAATGGTAAATGCTGAACATGTATAAAATATAATCCCAGGAGCCCAGATATGTCCTCACTAGGAAAAAATGACCCTCTTCTGCAGTTTAAATAGTGATTCCTGAATATGGGTGCTGCATAATTTCCTGTATTTATTTTAAAAGAACATATAAAATATACCCTTGTCTTATTTCTTTATTGCACTTTTCTATTTGTTGGTGGAAGGAGATCCAGATGAATTTATATGGACATCATCAGACTTGAACAGGGTTAATCTACTTAGGCTCAGGTGAGTTCATTTTAGTCTTGATTCACTTCATTGCACATCTATAATGGTTATTAACAAGCTTAAGGACCTTTGGGAGCTTACGGATAACAATGCAGCACCATGGAAGGTGGGAAATCATTATCCTAATAAGGCTAGTGTAATAATTTGCAGTCACACACAGTTTTCGTACTAATCCTTGGGGTTGGGATAGGTCACTAGGTCTGTAAACCTTTCATCAACTTTATACATTTTTTGCTCTTGCTTTTTAATTAAGGAATATATAGTAACATAGAAGTAGATGTAAAGAGTTTAACATACATTTTTTCATGCATCACTGGCAAATTTTACTGGCTGTATGTGTGTATTAATTTTAAACACAAGGCTTATGTTTTTTTTTTACACTATCATATTTATCCACTGCCAATCCCGTGATAGCTGATGAATAATATTTAAGAATGGTAAAAACTCCACCAATAATCTTAAAATTAATTATAATTTTGGATCATATCTCTGGGAATATTTATTTACTTCAAACTTTTTAAGGTATTTGGATAAAAACAGGTGTCAGAATAAATCTAAATGTAAATATGCTTACTGTGTAAAAATGATTTTAAAATGTAACTCTTCATGTTGAATATAAAGCTAAATATTAATTTTAGAAGACGTTGTGATTATCTAGTATTCAAAATACATGTGTATTCAAGACCATGGCTCTCCACTTTTTTTTTTTCAAATAATAGGTCATGGTAAGTGGATATTGTATACTTTCTAAGACAGTAGAGGTCCTGTAAGGTTGAAATGCTGACAGTACATTTTAATCTCCATATCTGTCATGTGAGCAGCAAAACCAGATTTGAGTAATTTCATAATGTTAAATTTTTTAATGATAAACAGTTTTTTCCTAAGATTTATGCTATTCTACTCCTCTAAATAAAGATATGTAATTACTTCTAGTCTGAGCAGGAGTTGCATGAAACATGAATTACTAACATAATCAGCTCAGGTGTTTTATAGTCCCCAATTGCTGGAAGACAAGGAAGCTGTAAGAACTGCTCAGATTTGCTATTTTCATCCTTTTGGCAAATTTTAACACATTAGATATGTTACTCAACCTGAAACAAACATGCTACAGGGGAGGTAGCATCTGAGATTGTAGCCAAAGCAGCCAAAAACTGAGAAGTATTCAGGGCTACTTAGGAAGATAAATTACAATCTGAGCAATCCCTCTAGGACTCTTGGGCCCACAGACCACTGCATTTCAGAAGAAATGAACATAGTCCACTCATTTCTTCCTCACTCAGAGAGACGAAGACATTAGAGTAGTTGTACATCTCATCTTTTATAGTGTAGTCTAGTAGTTAGAAATCTGTCAAGGAAGACCAGAATCAATGTCCTACTCTGTCTAAGTGGTCCAAATCAACTGTTTCATATTATGAAGTTTCATATTATGAAGTCTTTTAACTTCTTCTAGAGTAAACATTAATTAGGAAAATAAAGACAGATGTGTTACTCTTTTTTTGAGGCTATATCCTAAAGTAACAAAGAAGTCAGGGGTCAGAAAGAGAATGCTCAAGAGAGGAGAATCACCCAGTACTAATTAGGACATACAAGAAAGAAAGGAAGGGAAACAATGAGGTTGGTGTTGGCTCTCAAAACTGAAATTTATGTTGTATAAAGTGTGCTATATAAAAGACAATACAGACATTTCTCAGAGGGTTTCCAGAACCTTATAAACCGCTACTAGTAAGCAATAAAATTTTTGGCTAGAGAAAGCCCCACATTTTTCTTGGCTATAATCAGGGATTATAGCCTCTGCCCTCTCGTATGACTGAATCTATGCCAGGATGCTGTCCAAATTGAAGATATGCCCTATAATTGCAATAGATGTGTATTTGATTGGTCAAAGGGACATGATAGCAAACTCTAGTGATATAATCTGATGCATATGCAGACTTCTTATTACCTAATCAGACATCATTTTGTCGTATGAAGGGAAAAGCCTGATATTTGAATGATCAGATATGCAGCTAGGAAATAAGGTACAAGACAGAAGGCTGTTGTTGAGCAAGAGTGTTTAGGTGTCATTTCCAACTCAGTCTTTCATTGAGTACAACCCTTTATAATTATTTGTATACTAATACATTATTTAGACTGCTTGGCAGCTACTAGAAAATCTGAACCTAGGCAAAGTTTTGCATCTTATTTTCAAAAAGGAAGCCAATAATTTCTGGTGAAGAAGCAGTGGCATCCTGCCTTTGGGGGCTGGTGTGTGTAGCATAATCTATTTTTTCACTAGAAATTAGAAAGTGTGGGTATCTCTCCTGGCTACACTCCAGTGGAATGTGTTAGCTTGGACAAATCACTTAGCTTCCGTGTGCTTCACTTACTCCATCTGTAAAAAGGAGATAATTATGGTATATGCCTCTCAAGGAAGTTACAGTACTTAATTAGCGAATTTTTAATTCCTTGGAGGTCTTCAGAGGAAAGCTATTATATGTTAAATATGTCTAAAGCATATTCAAATAATTTGAAAATTATTATAATAATTCCCTATTTAAAACTTTTTTCCTTTGGAGTTACTGAGCTTTGGGACAAAGAATAAGAGCTTCTTAAGAAAATACGAAAAAGTGTTTTTACCTGTTTCTCAAATGCTTGTTGGTTAACTGAGCATTTGAAAGGCTTTCTTCTTTCACTGTTATGAAGAGAAGGCTAAATAATGTTCTAATTGTTCGTATGTTCCAATATGTTGTGTAAAAATATTAGAGAGGGTGGAAAAGTAACTAATGCAGAACAAAGCTTGTACAGAAAACAATTCACCATCAATTAATGCAGATCAGAAACTGAAAGCAGATATCTTAGCACAGTCAAGTTTTATACCCGGTGAGATTTGAAACAATATTAGCAAAAACCTGAAAAAAAGTATTCTTATGTGATGATCAGGCAGTAACTGAAAAGTGTTATACGTTGCAGCATTACTGAAGTAATATGAGTTCATACTCAAATCCTTAGAATCTACTACAAGCTAAGAAAGCTTTGAAGTACACGGCAAATATAATTGTTGCATTATGTCATGGTCACAGAGGCAGAGCAACCCCTAGACAGGCTAGTCATATCTCCATTATGTGTATGGAACCTGTATCAAGCCGTTCTGTCAGATGTGATATACAGCAAGGATACAGTGCCACATGAAGGAAGTTGTTCATACTGCTCTGTGATGTTCACAGAAAGACAATCATACTAATGTATATGACAATGCTTATGACATTCGCTTTCCTCTCAAAACATGTATAAAATTGCAGTTTTTCATTTTAGGACTGAGCAAATGAAGGAATCAACTGTTTTTTTTCAACTACTGAAGTAATAATTAATCTCTGCAATATAGAGTGTAGTTAGAATAATAATCCATACAGCCATATGTTGATCTAAATTCTTGACAAAAATAGAATTAAATCTGCCTCAGAACCCTCTTCTCAGTAGCTCATTTGTGGCATCTCTTTTAGACTTAGCTTGGGTTTAGGTTGAGTAGATGTAACAAATAGCTAATAAAATTTGCTAAATTGTGAGAAATTACATTTCTCTTTTGCTTTTCTTCAATAAATTAATAATACATATAGAAACACAGTAGATCTAATTCTCATCTTTAATGCCACATCATATACTTGATCAGTGAAAAAGAGATTCTAAAATATCAATTAAAATATAAGAAACTAACAGACTTTCTCTGATAAGTGCTTTCAATATGACACAATATTGTCAATGATTTTGTGTACTTTTGCATTTTGGTTGAGAATAGCACGGCAACTTGAAAACAAATTTCCTGGCCAAAGCATTGGCTGCAATGGTTTGGATTATAAAGAAGTTTCGCTGCATATAACTAGACTTTTTTCAGAGGAAAAAAGTTTTGTTCTTGTTGCACGCCAAACGCAACTCCAACCCCCAACAAAGGCATACACTTCCATATCTATGACTTCTCCTTCACATAGCTGAGAATCAATTACATGGTCAGGACACTCAGTGCAGGGGACCATACTAAAATGAACACAGAGTAAGACCCTGACTGAAATACCATCTAGGCGTATGAGCCACAGCAGCAAAGGTTTTGATCTGCTGACTCCTCCCATTACGCTAAATCTCCTAATAGCATAGACATGGCCAATATTATCCTGACTACAGAAAATTTTTCATGTAATTCAATTATTCATTTTAACTTGATATATGATTTTATGTGTATATAAACACACACGCATATGCAAGCATATATGTATGAAAACATAATCTGCATCCTTTAAGGTAGAATGATATGTAATATTTTTAAATAAAAATATACAGGAAAATGTTGTGAAGTTTTATTCTCACATCAGTGATGACATGCTAGAATTAAAGTTTAAAGTTTATTCAGAAACTTCAACTTAGGCAAAAAACTGCAATCACACAATATTGTTCAAGATTCTCTTTGACTGGAAACTTGGATGTAAGATGGGTTACAGAAGTAAATTACTGGGGAGCAGTAAACTACCATATTCAACTGGTGTGTACCAGGATGTTGATTTGCAATAACCTTATGAGCACTAAGGACATTCTAGAGGATTGGAAGAAAGATAATACCATGCCAGTGTTTAAAAAGACTAAATGAGGCAACCCACGTAATTATAGTGCTCTCAGCATGACATCGATCCAAGACAAAATAATACAGTGACTGGTATGGTACTCTTGTTACCAAAGAATTAAAGGGGAAAATAGAATGGGTGTCAATTAACATAAGCATGTGGAAAGTAGATCCTGTCAAAATAACTTTCTTTTACATGAGATTACTGTTTTGATTGTAAAACGGAATTGTGTTGATAAAAAGTACCTAGGTTTCTCTAAGGCGTGACATGTCTTACAGACATGTATATATGATATCTATAATTATATAGATCATTTCTATTAAGAAAATAGTGATTCAGAATTAACATAGTACTCAGGAAAAGAGTTTATTTTGTAGATCTTAATGTTTAAACACAGAGCTATCACTGAATGTGTGAGGTTTAAGCTAAGTCTTGCAGGGATGTTTTTCATTGTTCTATTCTATTGGTCTTATCACACCCAGACCACAAGAAATAATGTTTGGGGGGGGGGGGGTTTCTTATTATTTATTTTCCATACACTAACAAGGAATGAGATGAGAACATAGGAAGCAGAAAAACTATGCTAATTGACTAACAGAAGCCAACAGCCAACCCAGGAGACATTACAGTCTACATACTTTTCCACAGCCAGAACCTGCTGGCAACTTCTCACATTCTCATCCTCTGTGAAAGGGCACTTCAAGTGCTATTTTATCACTTACAGCCTTCTATCATGGCCACCCTACCTTGGCTCCCAGAAGCCCTAGAACTTTTGTATCCCTTCTCCCATTAGTGTCCCATAAATAATATTTTGTAGTTTCCTGTGACAGCAAGGAGCTGAACTCAGTTGCTCAGGAGGTACCTGTGTATCACGTGCTCTTTACACTAAAGACAATAACTACATTCAAAATCCTGGAGGTAAGCAGGGAGAGCCTGAGGTTCTACAGACAAAATACAAAAGATTGCACAGTGCTTTTATATTTTGTGTAGCTTGTATATTGAAGTATAACTCTGAGCTAGCCAAGTAACTTCCTCACACATTCTCCAGGGAGAGCTAGTTCCCTTACAGTGGAATCTGGAAGAAACAGAATACTAAGTTACCAGCATGTGAATCATAGAAATCCCTGAAAAACAGTATGATGCAAATAATTGCAACATCCTCTTTTACTTTGCTTCTTAACCTCTAGTTGAACATTCTAATTTTTGTGTGACTTCAGGCAACAGAAGAGTGTCTCACAGGCTGCGTGCAGCCACTGAGATAGAAGAAAAGCAACTTTGACTTTTTTATTATTAAATAAGATAATATTAGAAGTAAATTGAGCTTTATTTCATAGCTTCTTGGCCTATTCCACAGAGCATGCAGACATTTGATAAAGGAAAGAGCAAGTTAGTAGTCTTTGTATGAAGTCGTTGCTGCTGCTGTTTTCAATTTGTGGGATAAAATGTAAACTTTAGAAAATATGAAATTGAAGTTTTGACTTTCTTGGGCTTATGGACCAGATTCTCAACTGATGTAAAGCAACTTAATAATCAGCTGAGAATCTGGCAACTATTATTTATTTTAAATTCCAGTACGACATAAACCTATTCTGAGATACTTCTCCCTTTTCTCATTCAACAATAAGTCAACATCCAGAATACAAATATTTGGCAATAAATTTTTCTTACCACTGGAATTTAGACTGGATACAAATGTAATTTAGCTAGTATTTTATTTTAGAGCTCAGGGGATTTGTTAGATACTTATTATGCATGAAAACATTTAGTTTAGATATTGACACCAACAGAACTGTCATCTGGCAAGCACTGTAGCACACATAGTACTTAGAATAATTATATTTCATAAATAAAATAGAAGTGTAAGTGTAAAATATGTTGATCGCAGTATAGGCTGATATTTTAAACAGTCACAGATGGTGATGTACTAGCTGGTTATTGACAGCAATATCAGCTTTAGAAAGGGTTTTGACAAGTCTCATCGTACAATGATTAATTACTGCGAGGCACTCCAATTTCCTCCCTTGTTCAGCTCATGGCTCAGGGTAAAATCTGTTGCTCTTATTACACTCCACAACACAGGAAATATCTTCTCACAGCCGTATCCAAAGACCAATCAAAAGTGCAAAAGTCAGTCAAATAAGACCCACAGTCAATGTTGGAAAGGATTTTTCTCAAGGGATCAAGGAAGGAAGGAAGTTAATGTGGCTTTTCTCTCCATGTTTTAATTTGTTTTAAATGACCAATGGGTAGGACGATGAATAGATTTTCTTAGGAGAGCAGGTGGCTACTGGTCAGGTCAGTTCTGGAATTATTTATAAGAAAAGTATAGGTGAAAAAAGAATAACTGTGAAAGGAAGCAAAGTACATTAGTGCTTATGCTTAAATTGTATAACTTTCCACTAGAAAAGATCAAGCAAACTAATGGAAAAAACCAGGATCTACCCATTTTGCTGAAACTGCTTTTAAAGAAAAGACTTTGCTTATTTAAAGGATGGCTCCTGTGTTCCTGATGTTGAATGCACAACCATATTGGATGTAAACTAGTCATTGAGATTTCCCAGAAACAGACAGGATTCAGTCCTGCAATGAGCAGTTTTAGGGAAAATATTCAGCAAATAGCTGTTGTGAAGAAGGGATACAGCAGTTTTTAATAAGTCAAAGAAGATGCTATGTTGCCAGATACTGAATGCGTTTAATGTCTAAAGTTCTCCCTTGCGTGACCTGAAACAATACAAAGAATGCATGAGGGTTGAGCTGCCTTATAGTGCGGGATTCTGTTTAAGATTTTCAGGCCAGCTCCAGATGAGGTGTTAAATCTACACATCTGTACAATGCTGAGCAGCAATTATGCTGTGGGTCCTGGAAACAATGTGGACATTTCATTGCTGCACTGCATTATGTTTTCATTGGTGTAGTTATACTGATGTGGGTGTGCTGCTTCCAGTCTTACCCTTATCCTGAGCTAGCTTAGATCCCTCTGCCCTATAATACAAACTTATCTGCAGTCTTCATCTTTAACCAAATTTGGAAATGTCGTTACTTCAAATATACCATCTGTTTTGTTTGCAAAAAAGGATGAGAACTCTCAGGGATACATCTAGTTGCGATCAGCAAGTTGTAGTCTGAGGTGGGATTTTTTTTTTCTTTATCTTAACCTTCCTCATATCAGAGATTGACCACAACTAGACAGAAGACAATAGGTCAGTGTACTTTGAGGTAGCAAAGCAAATCTGTTTTCTTTGGTTCCTTATGGTTGTGGTTTGCTTCAAAGTTGAGGGCTGGTCTGATTATCTGATGAGTGTCAAACCTGAATTAGATTGACAGGGATCTAGATATTGGTGTGTGTATGTGTGTGTGTGTGCCAGGGGAAAGGTGTTTTCAGCTTCCTCTGTAACGCAGAATTTGGTGCAGCTTTTGGGAATCATCAGGGCAACTCTCCGTCAATTTTCAAACATCAAAGGATCCTTTGGCATTACTAATGCCTTGATCTCCTCTTCTCTGGCTGTAGCACAGAGTTTATTCTGAAATCCTTTGGTCCAATTAAAACCTTAGGATTTGTAAGAAGCTGAGTGATAGCTAAGGTTTGTGCTATAAAAATGGAGAAGGCCACATGATCATCAGGTTTGGTGATTTGATGATCTTTTTTTGGCACTATGTTCTGGAGACCTTTGTCTTCTCTCTGTGAAACAAAATGACACGAGGATATTACAAATGTTCAAGAGCTTTAAAACTATAAGTAATCCTGCCTGGAATTTATTTAAAAAAAACTTGATAGCTCTGACGAGTTTTTAAATTTACCTGAGTGTAGGTGGCTTATTTGGTATAATTCTTCAGTGTATTTTCTGCTTGAGTAAGCATGCTTTCTGGGTTTTACCCTGGTATCTCAGTTTGGTAAAGCAACTAGTGAGAAACCTCTTCATTACTTTGGCAGATTTCTTTGGTGTGGAAGTAGTTCAGTGAATGGTTGAGAGGAGAAACGCAAGGTCTGAATCTTCCCTCATCTAAATGCTATTTGCTGATCAAAGGTGAAACAGCTTTACTTCAGTGTTGTCTTTTAGAGCTAATGACCACTGTTAGACTGTATGATCACACTGTAGCAGTAAAAAAGACAGACAGCAGTTTGACATGTCTTAATTGTCGTAAGCATGGGAGCACTCCAAGAAATTGCTTCAGCCAAATGCACAGTTCATTTAGTTATGAAGAAGGGCCTGGAGCTATAGAAGGCCAGACAAACAGGTTTGAAAAAAAAAATTGTTTAAAAGGGTGTTAATATAATTGAATGTATGCAGAGCATGGCAAGAAAACTGGTGAAGGAGCTGAAAAGCATGTCCTGGAGTGAAAGAGACTGAGGGATGATCCTCATTGCTCTCTACAGCTTCCAGAAAACAGGAATTGGAGAGGGAAGTGCTGATCTCTTCTCCCTGGTATCCATTGATAGGATGCGTGGGAATGGTTCAAAACTGCACTGGGGAAGTTCAGACTTGACATTAGGAAGCATTTCTTTACCAAGAGTGTGGTCAAACACTGGAAAAGGATTCCTAAAAAGGTGATTGAAGACCCAGGCCTGTCAACATTTAAAAGGCATTTGGACAACATTCGTGATATCCTTTAACTTTTGGTCAGACCTGGATTGGTCAGGCAGTTGAACTAGATGATCATTGTAGACTTCCAACTGAAATGTTCTGCTCTGTTCTGTTCTGTTCTGTTCTACTCAATTGTACTCTACTCTAGTCTACTCTACTCTACTCTACTCTACTCTACTCTACTCTACTCTACTCTACTCTACTCTACTCTAGCTACTGTCACCAGTAAAGTCCTTTGCTTGACATGATTTATTTCCAGCCCATTAAAGAGTACACATCTAGGAGCCACTAATAAGAAAAATTAAACTTGGGAATAGATGCATAATTTCTCACTATTGAATGGAAATGAAGAGGTTAGGAAAAAAAGTCATATTAACAGAAATAAGGGAACAATTTTTTAAAGGAAAGAACAACAAAGGATCAAATTAATTTCCATAAAACAGAAATGCCTGAACTCTGGGTATATACATTTTTTCTGGAATGGAGTGACTTAGATGACAGAATTCTTGGGTGTTTTTAATACTTCAGGTCACCAGAGTTTTAACAGAGTCCTCATTACTCAGGCCCTGACTTGTTAGGCTCCCCAGAAGTGCAGTAGTGGCTGACACACTTCCTTTGAACAAGACTAAAGGAAGATTTATTTTCCTTGTCTTCCATTTATTGTCCATAATACATACTGAGCATGTCAGAAAGCACTTTAATGAAAATGCAATCTTGTGATTCCTGGAAGAATCACTCTAGAGCTTCCTTGTGGAGAAATTTGAATTCAGTACTATTTGAGGACAACCTTATCCATGACATTGGAAAAAAAAATCAATATTCCTTGAATGGAGGCACAAAAAGGAATACAAAGTGATTTACTACATTTCTGAAGAATGGATATTTTAAATCTTCTTTTTTTCCTCAGATCTAAGGGTGATATTTCTCTCCTTTAAATAAGCTCTGACCAGGTCAGACTATGGCACAGGTAGCACACTTGTTAGATGATTTGGTCTTTGAAGACAAGTACCTATTAGTAGGCTGTGACATATATCCATTGGTTAAGAACTTATGGAGCAAAGGTAAAAGAAGGAGCTAGGAAATGTAGTTGAACTGTGATCAGGAAATGCAGGCTAACTTTGCAGCATCCATATCCATTTCTGATGGAACTATCCAGTGCATCTCAGAAGTATGGTAACTAAGGTCCGCTTTCCTACGCAAGCACAAACTCAGCAGCTGTTCACACTTTGCAGCTCTGTGTCCACTCTGACTGCACTGAATTTCAGGGCAGACTAAGAGGAAATCTGAGCCAATGTACTTTCAAGTCCAAATCTATTGCTTACACTTGTGTGCCAGAAATAAGCCTGTGTCCTGACATGCTTGACCTGTAGCCTATATGGTCGCTGAGACTCAATGTCACTCAAGTTGGGCTAAGAAGATACCACCTCACTTGATGGTAAGCAAGGTTTTTAGGCTCAGACCCCACCTGTATCCAGTTCCAGGAAACCTGAATCCTGGGTGAAACACACAGTTCTGTGGTTTCACAGATCTCTGCTCAGCAGTATGCAGGGCACAGATTTGCATTTTGGCCTTTTCTTCTAAAGGCAGCGTAGATATTCTTTACAAATCCTTTCACTGCCTGGACAGATTAATTTGCTTGAGTAACTACCATACATAGTTAATACTCTAAGCATATAAATAAACATCTACTTTTGTTCACAAATACATTGAAAAGGTACGTTGTGAATGAGAATGTAGAAGCATACTGTGAAGTTGCTGGTAGGGAAGAGTCATGATAAAAATAAAACAGAGAAAAAAGATCCTATACTGCCATATCTAATTCCTGAAAATTTTTAAAGGAAAAAAATAATACCCATGAATTTAGAGGAACACTATGAATGGTGATGAAACATGAGTTATCTTTTCATTAGGCAATATGGGAGTTAAAGAACAGGCAGTCCAATTATTTAGGCATTATAAGTAAAACCATGGAAGTTTTTAATGCTAAAATATTTGATCTTCAATATGTCTTTCAAGGTCAAACAAATAGAATAGGTTTGCAGCCAAATTGTTGATTTTGCTCTCTTAGAGACCTTACTTTACGTAACTGATGCTAAAACCGATGAACAAAATTGTCTAATCGCTGCATGAATGCGTGCAGTAGGACTGATGTGGCATCCTTGTTTAGTGCAGATAAAACTTTCTGCTATGAAAATAGTTTTCCTTCCTTAAGTAGTTTGAAAATTTTTGTAAACCAATGTTGAGTTTTCAAAATCAATTTGAAAATTCATCCCATATCACACCACACCAAAACATCACATTATATTACTTTCCAAGTTCCTTGTTTTCAATAACTGTTTGAGATTTTTCTTTTCAATTGTTTAACCTCATTGTGAACAATTCAGCTAAAATAGATCTAGTAGATCAGTTTAGATCATTGATCTAAAACCTTGAAATAAACACGACAACAGCATATCTGGTAGTTTTCATCTACAGGGTCTTGAGATTTTCTGGATCTTCTGGAGTTACAGCAAACTTTTCCTTTTCCTTTAGAAATATCTCTGGCATCTTACTCCCTTGTCCTTCAGTTTTCAAGTAACAGTCCTCTTTTATCTGGCCTTATTGATTGTATATAACCATGATTAAATTTAAAAAAAAAGATTGACCCAAAGTAATACATACATGGAAACAATATGAGTGTCATTATAGTATTTTCAAGATAGTAAATATATATAATAGCTATATACCATATTTACCAGATACCAAGCTAGATATCTATTATATCGACTTTTATATCTGAATTTTATAATTTTTATGGATTTTTTAATTATTATTTTATAATTTAATAGTCCTAATGCCTTTGTTCTAAAAATGGATGATTTTATGCTAGCATTTTTTCATTAAAGTTGGGGTGGTACAAACCAGACCTAAACAATGTTAAATGATGAAAGTAGATCAATATAGTTTTGAAAACTGGGAAACACCTGCTGTTTAACTTAGCTGTTAATATGCTGCTGTTTAATCACTTGCTATCTAGAGAATTTTCATCTCCTTTCTGTTTATAGGTAATGGGCAAAAAATTTTCTGAGTCGTTTTTCAAATCTTAAAACTCAGTGGGCAACATATCAAAGAAAATTTGATAGTAGTAGATGGTAGTAGAATTCTTAGGAAACAACCATATTTTCAAGAAAAATTGGCAGTGATGACTTCACACAATACTTAACAGCAGGAGGTAGGTGTTGAGAAGCTCTCCAAAGATGTTACTATGTATTGATAGACAACAGGAAGAAAAATTTGGTTGAAAGTTTTGCGATACCTGTGACATGAGAGATTCAGGAAAGATATATAGTACTTTTGCTTCAGTTCCCCAAATAATTTTTATTATTCACATTATGGAGGCTGCTGAATGATCATTGAAGTCAGTACCATGATCAATGTTGAATGGGAGCTCTCACTTCTGTAACAAAGGAAATTACTTGTGCCGATAAAGCACTTAAAAAGCTAACATTTTGTGCTGTTATATCTGGAACTTCGGACCATGCAACTACTGCCATCTTAAAACAGTGGCTTCTAAAACGACAACAGGTGCTTCTCTGGTCTTTCTGCCTTAGCTTCAACTATAACATAAGGTGGGATCAGAATCAGATCCTGACTGAATAGTCGGAATAAGAATAAATGACACTGCTTTATAGCAACAGATTGCTCTGGTGTATGTGCACGCAGTCCTCAGAACAGAGGGTCTCAAAAAGCAGGAGTAACTAAGATTTTTTTTATTGCATCTCAGCAAGTATTTACAGCTGCAGAGTTATCTTTCCATGGATATCATCTTGGAGCTCCAGTGTTCTTGAACCCATGGCTATTGTGCAGCCTAAATGACTGCATCAGAACTACAAGACTTGAAAGGAAAAGCAACATTCTTGTTGTCTGCAGAGACTATCAGGTTTAGATAGAAATTGAAAAGTTGGGGACGGTGGAAGAAGAAATCATTTAATATAAATGTGATTCACAGGGCTTTTGGGAAGAGAGAAGAAGAAAAAGGAGAAAAAAAAACAGCTTAAAAAAGTGAAAAACATTAACCACATGGCAGCTCCCTAACATAATTCATAAATACATAGTAAGAGAAGACAACAAGCCTTGGTTTATCTTTGCTACACTGAATAACTCCTATATTACTTGGTAAAAAACCTCCTACTATAGAAAAAAAATGCCAAACCCAAGCAAACACTTTTTAACAAATATTTGATAGAAAACACTTTTTCAAATCTGGGAAATATGTTTTGAGCAGTGCTAGAAATTCCCTTGTTTTTAAAAAACTTTTTGTTGTTGTTATTTCCTAATACACTAAATTCAAAAGTCATTAAATGCAAAACATTTAAGTTTTTCTCTAGGACCCAGAAACTACTGGTACAGAAAAAAACCCACAGCCAAATCCATTCTAGCAACAGCACATGAACAAAAAGGTAGGTAAAAAGAAGACATAATATTTAGCTTGTGGTCTGCTAAGAGCATTAAAAGAGAACTCAGAATTAAAAGAGATCTCCTCTATAAAACATACTACCCCATGCTGATGTGAGCAAAGCCGGTGGACAGCCTGTTTCTGCCAGCCCTGATGCAAGATCAAGGTCATGCCCAATCCTAGTGTCCACAGGGGAGCTTCAAATATGAAATATCAGAATACCATCTTCTTTGATTTAATTTTAATATTTTTAAGGCTTCCTTACACCCTACTGCAACTTCCTTCAACTGTCCATGTTACCTATGGCATTATTTAATGCATTCCATATCAGGGCATGATTTGGAAATGTTTTTGTCTCTTGTTTGCTTAACAATGGAAATAACATGCTTCACTTTTTGGCAATATGACCAAGAACTGGATTTTAGTAAAGCACAAAACCATAAAGTTTTGTGTGAAGACACAGATATATTATTACATTTGTCCATACCACTATTTTTTTGTTCTTTTTGCTATTCTCACTCTTTTGTGATAAATGTGACCAGAGAAGTAGCACAAGTTTTGGAGCTTTTTGTCTCTCATGTATTTCTTTCCCAGATTTATACTTATTGGTGTAAAAACAGAAAGGATATTAAGGTTTTGTTAAAATATTGATAAAAATATACTGACTTTTCCAAAGTAAACAGACCATGCACACATACATTTGATTAAAAAGAGAAATACAAGCTGTTAACTGAATTGTTTCATGGTTTGAAACCTGTTTTAGACTAGGAAGAGATGATAATGTCCCAAGGTAGAATGACAGATTTTGAATGAACAAGACAAAATTGTATTTTTATTTTTAATACTAGAGGGAAACTGGTAGAGCTGTCATATATCTTTATTCCTGATATAACTTTAGCCTCATACCCACCCCCAGTCTAATTTCCATGTGGGAAGATTTCTGGTGAGCATAGCTGTCATGGGGAGACCTACTGAGGAGATGACACTGTACATAAAGTTAAGCAACAAGCAGGAAAGCAGCAGTGAGTATGAGTGGAGACTTCAGAGGACAGGTAGGGTAGTGTTAAGGAGAGCAGGACTGTTGAGTAAAAGCTATCATCTGGAGATATGAGCTGAGGTCTGGGCCAAACAACAACAGAATTTGTGTAACTGAATTTAGAGCTTATGTGGAAAGGCAGAAATATTTTGAAACAGGAGGATTTATAAGCTAGTGCTCTAGAAGAAATATATCTTTGGCTGAAAAGAAAGGGGAAAGTTAGGTTTAGAGGTCCTTGAAGTATGAAAGGATTTTTGGCATGAAATTTTTGAGGTGTCACTTTTAGCATTCTTATCCCTTAATATCCCTTTGTAGGGGTGATGACCCACACTCAGGACCTTAATAGTGCTGTAGGCTGAACTGTGTCCTCTGACCTCTTATGTTTGAGGAAATTAGCATAGCCTTCTCAGTCTGCAAAGGAAAATTGGTGCCTGTACTACCTGTGTGGGGAGAATATGTGGTACTTCTGTATGTTTTTCATACTAGAGAGTGAGGAATATATGTAGCATTTGCATTGTTACTCAAAAGAGGTGGGTTATAATAATAATGTACAACTTCTGCAACTAACTTTTGTGTCGGAAAAGATGCACTGTGGTGTGTAAGCAGTGCAGACACCAATTATTTTCATAACCTGAAAAAAAAGAGGACGAGAAACCCCAAACTTCTTCCTTCAAATGACAGGCAGCTTTCCTATCTGTTCAAAGTCAAATGGTAAAGCCATGTCATGTGTGAATACTATTGTGTCAACATATCTTTCCATACTATTCCTGAACACTTAAAGACCTTCTACCACTGGAAATTTCTTACTACTTTTTACAACCGAGGAGATTTCTTAGTACTGAAGAAGAACCCAACCCCACTACCTTGTCCAGTTCAGTACAGCATTTGTGGCACTGAAAATGATATAAGCAAATTTTGTATAGTGTTATGGGTAACATCTTTTCAACTGACCAATAAAAGAATTGAAAAGAACATCAGTTTCGTGCACTGCACAAAAGCAAAGCTAGACCCTCTCTCAGTAAAATGATGGGAGGCAGGTTGATTACCATCTAGGATGTGGCTAATTGGTGTGTTCACTGAGGTGTGATAGGACATCAGAATATCAGGCGTAATATTACTGTCTTATAAAGCTACTGCATAATGCAACCAGTAGAGTGTGCCATAAAGGTTATACTTAAAGGGCAACATGGTTTTAAAGTCAATCTGATGCTCTGTGATGAACCAAGAATGTTTCTACATGAATAGGTTAATGCAAAATCTGGTTCTTATATGCGTGCTTACTGCAACATGCATTTATCACACATGCAGGACTATATGTGCTCCTGTATAAAGAAGAAAGAAAGATATAAAGAGACAACTGGAGACATTCTGGTCTGAAGCGGCAAAGACAGGCATTTTACACATGCTATGAACAGGAAGTAGCATAAGTATCATGCTAGTAAATACAATTTTTGTCTTTAATAGGAAGCTTTACATAAAGGACTACAAAAATGTAGACACATGCCTTGAGAATGGAAAGGAATTTCCACTGGCGACAATAGAAAAGAAAACAGTTGACAAGAAAAATTAATAATATTTTGACTTTTTGAAATATATATATATGAATGGGAGATCAGAAAATAATTTTTACAGAGAATTTAGGCTAGCTTGAATAAGGAAAAATGTACAAATTATAAACTCCCTTGAGCATGTGATATCACATATTGCATGTATATCAGTTCTCTACTTACACTAATTTAGGCTCACACTATATTGAGTAATTACAGTTTAGTCCTGTCTCCCCATCCAAGTTTAAGCCAATCGAAAATTATTATTAAACAGGCATGAGTCTAACCCAAGACAGAGACCCCTCCAACCTCAGTCTACAATTTGGAAGTATTATATGCAAGACAATATCTAACTATAATTCTTCATTCATATCATTTACTGAGTGATGTTTCTGAAGCTGAATGGTAAACACTCCCTTTACTGACCTTTGACAAATAAGGTGTTGGGACATGAGGGGAAAAATAACGAGGCTTTTATTAGAGGTGCTAGAGTTTTTAAAGGTTAAATCATCTGCTGCTTATTTAGGTAAACTATGACAGTACACTGATCAGTAATACTGGTGATAATAGAGCTTACAGCACTCAGTCTTTAAGGAAGCATAATTTTTCTAGGAAAAAGTCAAATGAAAAGTTGGTGTGCTTGAGGATGACTTCTTCAATCTGTGCAAAAGTTAATAAAAAGCAGGTGTCTTTGGTAAGAGTAATAGGAAAGAAGGAGGAGGTGGAGAGAAGGGTGACTAATGGAACATAATTGCGTATGGATATTGGATATGGATTTTGTTCACTCTACACAGCAACTAGGGATATTTCATACATGTTTGAAATATTGTCCTAGGGGACAAATGTCTGCTCCTCAGGATTTAAAGGAAAATATGACTGTACATAAACAAATATGCGCAACTGGTGAAACCAATGAAAATCCTATTTCTGTGGAGAAGCAAAATCCTCCATCACCTAGTTTCTTATCTCACCCACTTTTCTGTAAGAGAAAGATACATAATTATGCGGTTACTTGTCCATAGAGTTGTGGTAAATTGATATCCCTTTACTTTTAGCCTATATAAGAGAATGCAACTTGTGAGTTGTTATAGGCAGGATTGTAGCATCAAATAATTAGTTATATTAAAATCAGTATTATGAATTATTTTCATTATCAGTTTCCTTTATGAGTCCCTACTTGCTTATAACTTCGCACAAATTCAGTCCTTTTGGGGAAATTTGTCCATAATTTGTATCCGCCTCAGGCTAATATTTTTTATTTTTGCATTTTATTTCAATTTGAACCGAAGTTGTTCAGCAATACGTTATTTTTGTCATGTTTCCTCAAACAGTAGCCCTTCCTTTCCAACAGAAACTTGAAATATGAGTCAGGGATGTGTTTTTCACTGGCCCCTTCAAAATATATTGAAATTTGGTCAAATAATAAACATTCAAAATTTTTTTTTTACATTAAAAGGATAAGATTTCGAAAGACTCTTCCTTCCCAAGATGTGCTATCCTTTCATGTTGCCTACTGGTAGCTGAATCACATGTGGCCTCTTTCACAGAAGGTGAGTCAACATCCTGGATCCCATCACTGGTCAGAGACATTTCGCTTTTACTTGCTGCCTTTTGTAGGTCAAGGACAAGGTAGGAACCAACACTAGAATTAAGGCTGAGTTGCCTGGTGTTGTAAGCAGCCTCCAGATACAACACAAGAAACTTCTAGAAAGGAGGGACTCAAAAGAGATTTGGGAAAAGATAAGAAGCAGAATTCAATCAAGCCTTGAAGGAGGGAACCTGGAGTGTGAATCAGAGCATCTGTCAAGGTATTATAACAAGGAAAGACTTCTAAAGTAAGATATGGTGATGTGATGAAATCTTGGTGAGAGGAAGGGATTAGGAAGAATATTACAACTGGGTGGAAGGTGATTGGCAAAACTAAACCCAGGATTAGGACAGGTTAGGATAAACCAGTTTAACAATATTACTGAACAGAAGCTGGGATGAAAAGGCAATCATGGCTAAACAAGGAGTGAAATGGAAGTAAGACAGAAATGGGTGACACACTGGAGCAACTACTTTTGAGTGACTCTGAAGTAAAGAGAAAATGCAGCATTACCTTCACACCCACTCCTTCTTTTACCTCAAGTGGCAGATACTCATAAATAAAATCTAATGTAATTTAGCTGTGGAGTAACCTCTTGGCTGTTAATATATCAAACTTTTTGCTCGCTTTTAAAAATAAAAATTTATAGGGTTGTATACAACAGGAAAAAAAGGATAAAGAGTACAATTAAAAATAAACATAAAAATATATTCAAGATAAATAAACATTCATGTTATAGGAAATAATAAACATTTTCAATAGAACATTATCTTGGCTGATTATGTTCTTGATTTCCAGCTTAGTCTTTCATGGTTTGATAGTGGTGGGAATGGGGTGTTGTGTGTGGTTTGATTAGCCTGACATGAGTATGAATTAAGGCTTTTCGGTTGTAGGTAATTTCCGGTTCTTGAAATTACAATTTCAGTTCAAGGATGCTGTTGTTAGGAAATTTCAGTTAGAGGTATTGGCTTTGCAAGAGGTTGCTTAGATTCCCTGTATTTTTAAACTAGGCTTTAGGAAACACCAGGTGGAAGGTTTTGTGATACTGTAAAGGTACCTTTAAGCTACTACTTCTTTTCCTTTTTCATCTGCAGCAAGTTCCTTTTGATATGTTCTTTTACTCAGTAACTCCACCACAAATTTAGTTACCTGATCTATGGCACAGACGCCTTTATTGTGTGTGTTATGTTCTTGTTTGAAGAACATTGATTAACCGACCTGGACATTCTAAACTACTCTGCGTAGGTTATTATTGCACTGAAAGAATAAGGTAAAATCTAAATTCTATGAAGATTATTCCTTTTCTGCAGTCATTTCTGCACTCTCACTCAATCAAGTATTAAGTGCTATATTGCATTTTTTTTTTACACAAATATTTATCAGATTTTCATAAAACACTGAATTCTATGGAAGTCTAAATATATCACATTCAGCTTTATTAATTATATTTGTCATTCTGTTAGCAAATCATATTGAGTTAATTTGTACATGAGCTATTTTGGATGAAATTATGGTATGTTACTACCTTCCCATGTTTCCCAGATAACCACCGTAACTGGCTTTTATGTATTCATCCATTTTACCCTTTTGAAAGATTGACACAATAGATTTTTTGCCACTCTTCTGAAATTTCACCAGTACTTACTTGAGGTCAGCATTAAAGATTCAAGAGTCTCTTCACTGCTCTGCATTGTAACCGGAAGACCTCACTCCTAAATGATAAAGGCTGACTTACAGTCTGTGAGACTATATCTTTTCATATGCATCTTAACCTGAAACTGTATCACACATTCCGGGACTGGGGAGTAAAATCGCAGACAAAATTCATTTAAGGTAAATATATAGGTAAAGACTAGGAAATGTATACAGTACCTGAATTCCAATATCACCACTTGCAGTTTTTCACAGTCCTGTTGCCTAATGTAGCTTTGTATCATAAGGGAATCTTGACACTTTTCACCCCCTCTTCCTTCCATTTATTTAGAAATGTGTTGAACATTACGAGACCCAAAAACATGACTGTACAGCTCCACAGGGATCCTCTTTCTATGTTGAGAATAGACTCCTAATCTCTGTTTCCAATCTTTTAAACAATTATTTATACATGCAAGAGTCTTCTTTTTAATCTTCTGGCTTCTCAGTTTCTTTAAGAGCCCTTGGTAAGGGATCTTGTCAAATGCCTTCTGGAAATCCAAATAATCTGTATCATCAGGATTAATCTTATTAATTCTCTTGTGTTTCATTTGCAGAACTTGTCTTGATTTGAGAGATATTATTTCTCTGCATAGAAGTAGTTATAGCTCCTTCCTACTATATGTTATTTATTAATATGCTCATTCAGCCTATTCTTTGTAATAGTTCATGCTGATTTGGACACTACAGATGATGGAGTTAGTGATCTGTAGTTCCTTCAAGATTCATACAAAGCTTTTTAAGAAAAGGTTTTCACTATTACTTAGTTAATAAATTTATTTCAAACTAAGACTATGCACCACAATTCAGATAGTTCATTCCTCTGTTGGCTTAGGATTCTTCAGTAGGTACAATCTGATGATGGGGACTTGGCATTGTTAATTTTATCATTTTGTCTGATAAACTGTTTTAGAAACATTACATTTTGAGGTGGAATGATGTCCCCTCATTTAGAAGAACTGTGGCTTATGAATTTTGCCATTTTTTCTTAGCATACTCTAATAAAAATAATTTTATATTATTTTATTTATTTTCTCTTATTTAATTTTATTTCCTTATTTTTTAAACTATCGTATTTTCTTCCTTCAGTTCTCTTTTCCTATCCTGGTCATCTACCTTCTCTACCAGTTCCTTGACACATTTCTCAACAATGAAGTGTTTGAAAAAATCTTTATGAATTTTTTTTTTACTTTTTGAAAGTTATTCCTCAGAGTTTTGTTTGTACCACCATGTTGTTTTTACACTTACTAAACTTTATTATATGTTCCCTTTTGCTTGTTTACACTCTACCATGAGTTTTATGAGAACGGGAAACTAAAAGAATCTTTTCCCTTACCTGCTTTTCTGCCTTGGGTGAGCGGAAGCATCTTTCTCCTTCATTTTTCGCCTATGGGAGGAAAGAACAAAATGAACTTTCCTTCACTACGAAGTTCTACAGTTAAGTTGGAAAATTGTCTGTTCTGTTAATTCCTCTGGAAAATCTCAAGTTCTTCAAGACCAAAGCTTAAATTGCAGGAAATAAGCAAACTTATCACAACAGAGAGTGGCAGTGAAATGCAGTGTTTCAAAACAGCTCTTGCATAAAGAGGATGTTCAGGTGGTTCACCCTCTTTTGACTCCTCCAGAGCAGCATACATTTGGTGACAAGCAGCATATGCCTGCCGCAGAAAAAGTAAGGTGTTTGTGTGCTGAGTTGCATTTGATACTCAGAAACACCTCTAAAGTGATTGATAGTTCAGTAGTAGTTTCCCTGTCATTAAAAGAAATAAACTAAACAAAAACCAAGAGCCAGAGAGAGATATGGAGAGAGATTAAGTCAAGCTTTAGCAGTTTCTCTGTGTCTGTATGCGTGTATCTGTATTTGTGCATGTTATTGAAGTAGCATTCTCTTTCTGAATCATATAATTCATCTTTTTCATTTTTAATTTTTAATAAAGGATTCACCAAATTTGGAGAGTGGCTTTTATAATATAGCTGGTAAAATACAGCTGTGAGCATCTTTAGGCTAAAGATATCATACTGTACCATTGTTGCTAACAATGTTACTTTCAACAAAGTTAACAACGCTAATTACTCAAGGTTTGAACTTGGGAATTTCTGAACTGGAAAAGATGAGGATTGACCAATCTTAGCTTTATAAAACTTCCCAAGACTTTTCAAGAATTCTATGTGTTAGAAGTGAAAAAACTCTAAATTAATGACTCCATAGTCTTTCACTTATTAAAGGGCTAAGTGTGAGACATGTATAAGTATTCAGTCTCATGAAGAAAAGATCTTTGTTAAAAAGTCTGATTTTGCTGGGTAGCTATAAGTACCAATTCTTTTCTACCCACTTGTGATGCATTTAAGTCATGTCATCAATGCCATATCTTTATAAGTTCCTCGGAAGCACTTCACAATACTTCTAATTATTTTAACCCAAAATTTATTCAGAAACCTTTGTTATGAGTTTCTTAATAATTTTAGGCAGACAGACAATATTTGACAGTGTTACATTTTCTTTCAATATCCCATGATATTGATTGATTGCACAAAATGCTGTTTATTAATCTCTATCCATGATTTCTGTTTTCTAGATGCTTCCTTTAATTACTGCAGCTGCCATTCTGTTTATCTCCTCCTACTCTTGTTGCTGCTGTTGCTATTCTTCTGCCCTTACTTTCTCTACATTTGTGGTGCTCTAAATCTGTCAACCAGATGTAACTTTCAGGAGTCCTGATTACAAGCAGATTTGCAAGCTCTTGTATGTTACTTTCTATTTTAAAAAGTTGACTGTGGATTTGGAAAAACTCCCCATTTAGTTCTTTAAATAGAAAGAAAATACTGTAACTCGATATTGGTTGCTGGTAAGCACTACTGAAACTAACCCGTGGTTGGAAACAGATTTGTGTCATTGTTTGGCTTTACGTATGATGATTTATTTTAGTGCTATTAGAAAGTGTGTGTAGAAGAGTGTGTGTTTTAATTTTAAGCATTTCTAAAGGTGTGAGGTGTTGTGGTGCCAGGGAAGGAGACGAGGGAAGACTGTCTGGGCTTCAGAAAAAAATATGTCACTCAGTTTCAAGGACCTATGCAGTAGCTATATTTCAACTGTAGGGCTATTCTAAGTTGTTACATTACCCTAGAGGTACAGTTTTCTACTCCCTCCTTAACATTCACAGAGCTAACTACACTGAGTAACCTCAAAATCCATGACAAAATAGCTTCCTTTTCCCAGTCTCTGGACTCAATAACTGTCTCATATTGTATGTGCAGTGTCAATGGGATCCTATTCATCTCAGCAGTGCCATAGAATCTGTTATTTTAAGCAACATGCAAAGCACGTCTTCCTTTCCTCCTCATAACCACATAAACCTGCTCATGGGTGGGCAGCATCAAGAGGCATGGTTAAAACTACAAGTAGGTGTTGGTGTTGGGTCATAGGTTGGACTAGATTATCTCAGAGGTCTCTTCCAGTCTTGTGATACTGTGATACTGTGTGATACTGTGAAAGGTATCCAAATAGAGAGAAGAAATGGGATCTTCTCATGCAAAAAGAGACACCAAGACAAAGTGAGGCATGCCTCCAAAGAGTAGTCTCCACAACGTGACAACATTTCTTTAGAGACCACCAAATAATGACAGTATTTGAAGTGCAGCTTGCTAACAAAAAAGTGGGGGTAAACAGCTTTGTGTGTTCAGGGGGCATGAGGTGTATGCACTGTGGCTGCCACCATGGAGGTATTCCAGGGATATGTGGTACTCTCATTCTCTTTGACTTCACAAAAATGCCACAAAATACCTCTCATTGGACCTGACGTAAAGCCCACTGAAATCAGTCATTGGCTAGTCTGGTTTGTAACAGCCCTGGAAACAAGTCTGGATTTTGCTGATAAAAGTAAACAATTTCACTCTAGGACATAACTACTATCAGTTATCTCTGTATTCTGGTGTAAACCGGTGTATTAAAATTGTACCTAAACCAGAGTATTTCTTTGCCTCCAAAAAAGTTAAGGAAAAAATTTGCATTAAAAATAAAACAGGAATTTGCATTTGTAGTAAAAGCAGAGGAAAAAGCATTGAAAGGGGATTAATATTATCTTTAAATTGACAGTTGTAATCTTGCCTTCACCATCCTCTAGTTTGTTAACTGTGAAACAGGTCAACCTCATGAATGCCACAGGAAATGTTGCATGCACTCTGGACTGTTCTCTGCCTGCTGCCTCAGGAGAAATGAATAATTTTATTGGTCAAACATATCCAGAATTATCTTGAGATCCAAGACTACTGCTGTAAGGGGCTGTTCCACTGTTTGCTTGAGTTTGGGAGGACACTTCTTAAAATACCCTGCATATCAAGTCAACACTATTTGTGATTTATATTACCTTAGTTAATGTTTTACAAAGTGTAAGCATTGTACAGCCTTTCCCGCACTTGCAGTAGGACACAATAATCTATTGCTTCTCAGTAGACTATTCTGTCTGAGCAAATGTGTGTCACTTTCTAAACTGACAGCATTCCCATTCCTTTTTATTTGTGTGTTATTCCTATTTGCGTTTATTCACAGAATGGGCACATATTTGACAAATACACACTTTGTGTTTGTTATTATGTTGTCATGAAGTGGAAATCAGCTGCAATCTAAAAAAAAGTGTATTGATATGTAATCAGTATCAGTTTTGAAACCGAAAACCAGTGAAGATATTTCCATTATCAACCTCAAACAGAATAATACTTCATTGACAAGAGGGCTGTCTTTTT
Organism: Dromococcyx pavoninus; assembly: GCA_033558185.1. NCBI lineage: Eukaryota > Metazoa > Chordata > Aves > Cuculiformes > Neomorphidae > Dromococcyx > Dromococcyx pavoninus. The sequence continues at coordinate 2,711,741 of JAUMJL010000060.1, read as the reverse complement.
GTGCTGCACATCAGAACACCTATACAGTGTTTACAGCAGCAAATATTAATCACAGTTATTCTAGATATTAATGGAAAAAAGTATACTTTCTGTCCATGCAATTTTGTTTTACTGATTTTTCTTCATGTCATATGATTATATCTTAAAGTATTTTCATAGCTCTTGAATGTTAAGGTATGTTAGATAATATGTGGTATTTAATACTAAGGGATTTAAAGGCATTACTTAGATTTGTACTCAGGATTGAAAACATCAGCACCAGAACTTTTAAATATGTATAAATGAACACAAAAAAATAAAGTAGACTAGTCAAACTTTTAATTAACATAAAACCCAAGATAAAGCATTTGTATTAATTTGATATAGAACCTAGTCTAAAGTGACTAGTTTTATTCTTCTCTCTTGCATTCTCCAAACCAAGTAACCACACTGATATTTTGTGCATGAAGCAGTTTACATCTTTCCAGCCTGCAACAGTATTATTTTCTTCTTGAAAATAATTCTGACTGCATTCTGACCAGGTTTGGTCCTATAAGACCATTGTTTTTCCACACGCAAAAAAGAACTTGTGAACTGCTAAGTTAAGCGTGTTTTGAAGTCTTTCAAGGATTTGAGTTTTTATAGAGAGTAACTATACATTTATGACTGGTACATTGATTTATCACAATAGTATCTGGTGTCTAAGTAAAAATAAGTGTGTGATTTCAGTATGTGAGATAATTTGTAGTAAAAAAACGTAAACCTAGTAATTTTACAATCCATTTTGTGACACTTGAATGGTGCCAGATAGGCCTCACAAGGCTGGTTCATAATCAGGGTATTTTAAAAGATAATGCAACATCGATTCTTTCTATTTACTTTTTGGTTTCAGAGTCATTGGAGACATTCAATATTAATTTTCAAGATTTTCTCTGCCAGGTTGCTTAAAATAGAGAATCATGGCACCACACAGTATCACTATGTGCACAATAATCAGTTTTACTTCTTTATTCACAGGAACATATGGTTTCCCAACACATAATTACTACTGAGTTAATGTGAAACATGTATTACACAAACTATAAAGCTGGAAAATTACAACTTCTATCAGAAAAAAATTCTTTTGAAATTTTCAAACTGTTAACAATAACTTAAGCAGTGGAGACATAAGTTATTCTGTGAGAAAATTTTCAAATGCACTTTATTTTATACCAGATTTTTAATTGTTTTGTTTGAGCTGAAACCCTTATATTCTAAAGTGATATCTGAAACTGAAATACAGAATCAAGAGTAGTTATCGTAGTTAGGAAGCTTACGAACAAATGTTCGTATTTTATTGCACCTGTGATCTCTTAAGTGGTAGGAAAGGAAGTGAAACTGTAGGATGAAGAGGAAAAACTGTAGGAAGAGAAGAGGAAGTTTGGAAATGGAGATAGTAGTAGAGAAACTAAGACTGCCTCTTACAGTTTTGGAGACAGTTTACATTTTTTATGTGTTTACATGTTTCATGTATGTAATGTGATATCGGCTGCTATTGTACTGGAGCCATGATACTTCCCAGTTCTTATCTTCTGCTTTGTTTCCCTTCAGTATTCTATTCTGACTGCCTCCTCATTCCCTCTCTTTATATTCTCCCATCCTTTTCTCTTCTTTTGTATGTATTTCTTGTAAAAGGATGTACTCTGGTATTTCCAATCAAACCTCTGCAGGAGTAATTCCTAATGAATTGACCCCCTTCTTCTTTTCTTTGTTCATAGCACCTTGGAAACCTGGTTGGTTCAGAATGGTTATTTCTGTGGCCTTGTCTGTCATCTGCAGTGAACTGGTGGCTATTGCCCAGTGTGTTACAATGGGAACAGATAAGCATAGGGCAAATTCAAGGGCCTCTCCAGTCAAATGAGAAAAGCAAATGAGTATTTAGGGGATACAGTTCTTGTCGATCACTTATCCGTGGGCAAAACAAAGTAATTGCTGGCAGTTAGGACTTTTTTATGTGTTTATTTATGAAATGAACTTCCAATGCATTTGTTTGAGAAGTAATAACAAGCAATCAGACATTTCTCTAATGAAACATATGATCTCAAAGACCAACAGATGTATCTTAGAATTTAAAGAAGCCCATAAAAAATGCCTGGAAATGCTCAGTCTAAAAGAAAAAATATACAACAAGCTTCAAGATTTTTATTGCAAAGAACAAGGATGCAAGCAACTGAGTATTACAAAAAGCTCAAAATAGGGTGAATGCGGGGCATTTTTATTTTTCATCAAAATTTGCATAATAAAGGATAAACTGACAAAAGAATGATTTAAAACAAAAAGGGTTAGTTGAATAATTAAAAAGCACATTATAAAAACCAAAATTAAATGTCGCAAGATGAATAGCTCTTCTATACTATGTTAGGGCGATACATAAAATCCTCAGATAGATGCAAAGCGAATATGAAAATAAACTGCAAAAAACAAATCATGTTTCAAGGGGTTTTATTCAGGAAGACAGAATTATGTATCTGCTTGTATACTTTTTTTTTGCAAAGTCATTTCTATTTCTATCTAATATGTCTGCCCTAAGGGTCTAACAGATACAAATGGGAAAATATAATTAATATAAAATTATAAAACCAACTGTGAAATGTATTTTCTTTATTTCCTCATGATAATTGGGAAGAAAGAAAAGCAAAGGGTACGACTGACATTCCTTGTTTAATGCAGCTTACTTAGTGACTGGCATAATGATAAGTGATGGTAATTTACCTTAAAAACCTTAATGAGTGGATCATTACTATAGAGAAATGGGAAGAAAACTTTAATCCCACAGAGGCAGAGCTCCATGGTTGGCTGTGCAATAACCAGACAGAACTCTGAATGAGATTCCCAAGCTTCTGTTCCCTAGATAAAATTTTCTCTCACTCCACTTTTGCAAAGGTAATGAGGAGGTAATGAGGCTTGACTTGAATTTTTTCAGCACTTGATTCCCTTCATTCCCCAGCAGGTTCCCATAGGATAGAGTAAGATGTTGGATTTATATAAAAGCTGTGCTGATAGATAGGTGGAGGAGGTGAGCCATGCTGTTTGGTTTTGTATTATGTCTGTACGAGAAGGGGTTCAGATAAATTTCAAGTTCTTTCAGCACTGTCAGTGCACTCTGGTAGTTTCCACAGAATAAGACAATTTGACGACATGCAGACCTTATCAGGGCTGTTGACTGTTTATTTTATCACTTTACTGATACTAAACACCGACCTTTCTGTGCCACCTTTTCTTCCTCTTTCCCCCCATTTTTCACTAGTTTCATGCATACATCTGAGTAAATAATAAAACCAAATAAAGTAGGCAGAAATGTTGTATTAGATCATTAGCTTAATTTGAGCTGAAAGGTCTTTGTTGTAAGTTGGGGGTGGGAAGGGACCTGGGGACCTTTGCAAAGTATTTTGCTGGCAAGCTTGTTGAGATTTGATTGCCTTTGTTGTGATAATCTGAAATTAATTTGCACTTGAACCCATCTTTCTTCTGGGCTCAATTTAAACACGGTTATAATTATGCGCCCTGCATGAAATTGAGAACAGACACTGATATGACAAGTCTGAATTTTTTAATTCCCCAGGTACTAAAGGCTTTTTTCCCCACTTATCTCACAAGGTAATAAAACAAAATGTTCCAGTGAAGCACATGCTTAGGAGAGAGGTATTTGCCTGAGGGGAAACAGTAATAATCACTGTATCGCTACACATTTACTCATGTACTTTCTCAGTAGGTCAATCTCTTTCTTTTAAAGTGATGTTAAACTTCTACTAATATTGGTTGATTTGTACCTGGTACAATGCAAAAGAAAGAGTAGAAATTATATGTTTTATTCTATTTTAACAGTTCCTCATCTAAAAGTCTTTTTCTCAAAAGTCCATTTTGATAGATATTAAAAAAAAACCCCACTATTGAAGACTACCTCCTAATATCCACAATTGATCTTAGCAGTGCACCTTTCTTGTTCTCAGTATGAGTTGTAATATCCTTATCAGCATTCTTTTAGTTTTAACCCAGATTAGTGTTTTTGGTGAGGAATCTCATTAACTACAGTAAGATCATCTTCTTTTGTGATTTTCTTTGGAATTGTAATGTACGAAAAGGCCACCAAGGTCAATGCCCTGGGCACAAATTCCTCTGTAAATCATCACTCAGCTCAGAGTAACACCATTCTCCTTAGAAATAGACATTTTTAAAGATCTGGAACAAACTGCTCAGTTTCTTGGAAGTGAAAATCATCCAGAAGAGAAGTAGAAATTAAGAGCATAGGAAATTAAGTGTGGGGATCCACAGAGTAACTATTTGTTAGAGCCATTTATCTGGCTTTACCAGGCATAATTCTTTTTCTCTCTTCCTCTTAAATTTCTGTAGTGTGTCTTTTTGAATGAAAAAGAGGGCATTCTTAGTTAAATTGCCCTACATTTTAACATAGATTTTAAAGGTATTAATGATGCTGCTGAGGCAACATTTTAAAGCTTTAGCAATAGCAACTGAGCTATCCTCAAAGTTGTGGATTCTATTCAGCTGAGTTTTTGTGTAAATTGCATAACCAAAAAAAAAAAAACCTGTGGTTTTGCCACATATAATGAGGGTGCTATTTCTGTCTTAAAATTTTATTAACACTAATGTAAAATCAAGAACAGAACATGTTGTGAATACTTCACCATTCTCATTCCAATCTCTATTGCTATCACACAAAACCAAATTAAGTGAAATAACTGAATAGCAACTCCTTGTGGCTAAAAAAGATCTTGGCCTTTGCCTCTGTAAAGGACTCAGTACTAATTTGAATGAAAAATTTCTGAGAGCTAACTTATTTTTAACTAATGATGGGTTCATACTGGCTATAATGGAATTTAAAATGAAAATAGGTGGTGCAAAAGTGAATATTTATACTACTCTGCCTTATGAAAGGAGTGGTTAGAACAGGCCAGTATATCTTTGAAGTAAAAGAGCAGAACCAGGAAAACAGTACACAAAGTCATTATTTTTCTACATTGCCATTAATGTTGGTGGCAGTTAGGGTTGTCAGGAATTTAATTATTTTAAAACTTGTATATTCTTAGTTTTTTCAAATAGCAATTTGCTGAGATGGAAGTAATGTTAGACAATTTCAGAGAGGATGTACCCTAACTGTAAAATATAATAGAAAGTTGACCTTGACAAGGCTTAACTGTTTTATCAACATCAGAAATCCGTGGAGTAGATTTCCTAAAGCAGGTCCCTACAAATAAAATCTTGTGAAAAAATTTAAATGTATCTTCGAGTGTGCTCCCTGCCTCTCTACCACTTTATTCAGAAATGAATTTAGAAACAATGGAAACAAACAGCCAACTATACAACACATTTATTAGTCCATTATATACCTATTAAACAATACAGTAACTCAAAGTAACAAAAACTTGCTCATATGGAGAAATACATAGTTCTTTATATCTTGAAACCTAGGAATCCCATGATATCTTCAAATTGTAAGGTAAAAATGTACTTAGCATACGACCAACTACAAGACATCTAAAATGCAGTAATAACAATATAGGATGACATGCAAGGAGAGTACCATATGATAGGAACTGTGTGGCCACACATGGTGTGGTACATTTTCACCCCTTAGTTTATATGTTTTGCTTTCCACTGCCACATTTTCTGGTGACTTTATCTAGTCTCATTCAATCATGCTGTGCACATCACAGTCGCTTACTGACAAGCAGTCCTAGCCAAAGCATTCAGAAAAACAAGCTTCCACAAACAAAGCAGGCAAGCCCTGTTTCTCTTAAGATAAAATCTGCTGATCTCATTATTGATTGTCTGCTTTCAGGGGTTTTGTTTCCTGAAAGTTTGATATGGGGCAACAGAGGTGACAAAAAATTGGCACTGCGACCTGGAAATTAAATGGTCGACTATTAGATCAACGTCAAATAGGGTGAGGCTGAAGTGTTTGGCAAAAGCATTAGATGCTGTCTTGACTTAATCTTTCTCTCCCTCTTTCTCTCTCTCTCCTTTATCTTGAATCTGTTTTGAACCCTCTCAGGCAATTTACTACCCTTGTCATTGATTTTTATCACCTAATGTGCCTCTATGAAGAACTTCTTTTTGAATGATAAATCATCTTCCTCATTTAAACAATTGTATGCCTCACCTTAATGTAAAAATAGCCACTGAAAGAAAAAAATATACTAGGTATTAACATTAATCACTGACCAGTGGAATCCTTGTGATTTTGAGAGGAGCACCATCTTTTCTTTTATTATGGAGGGAAAGATGTACTAGAAATAAATTATGAACTCTCTCTTTTATTAAACTGTAACAGTTTTAAGAAATAAATTACAGTGGCAAATTACAGTCAGTGAGCTGGAGGGAGTTAAAAAAAAAGAAAGGAAAGAATCACTCAGCAAAAAAACCTTATGATTCCCATCCATTGAGTAGTGGTCAATAGCTCAATGTCCAGATGGAGATCTGTGACAACTGGTGTCCCTCAGGGGCCCATACTGGGACCAGTGCTGTTTAATATTTTCAATGATAGTATAGACAGAGAGATCAAATGCACCCTCAGCAAGTTTGCATATGACACCGAGCTGAGTGGGGCAGTGGTCACACCAGAAGGACAGGTTGTCTTCCAAAGGGACGTGGACAAGCTGGAGAAGTAGGCCTCGTGAAGTCCAACAAGGCCAAGTGCAAGGTCCTACACTTGCGTCTGGACAATCCACTGTTTCAATACAGGATGAAGGACGATGTGATTGAAAGCAGCTCTGCGGAGACAGACTTGGGGGTGCTGATGAAGGAGAAGCTTGACATGAGCTGGCAATGTGCACTCACAACACAGAAAGCCAATGGTACCCTGGGCTGCATCAAAAGAAGCGTGGCCAGCAGGTCAAGGGAGGGGATTCTCACCCTCTACTCCGTTCTTGTGAGACCCCACCTGGAGAACTGTGTCCTGTTCTGGAATTCCCACCATAAGAAGGACATGGAACTGTTGGAGTGGGTCCAGAGGAGGCCATGAAGATGATCAGAGGGCTGGAGCACCTCTGTTATGAGTCCAGACTGAGAGAGTTGGAGTTGTTCAGCCTGGAGAAGAGAAGGTTCTGAGGAGACCTTATAGAGGCTTTCCAGTACCTGAAGGGGCTACAAGAAGGCTGGGGAGGGATTTTTTACAAGGGCAAGTAGTGATAGGATGAAGATGAATGGTTTTAAATTAGAAGGGGGAAGATTTAGGTTATACATTAGGAAGAAATTCTTCACGATGAGGTTAGTGAGACACTAGCACAGGTTGCCCAGGGAAGCACCCTGGAAGTGTTCAGGGCCAGGCTGGATGAGGCCTTGAGCATCGTTGTGTAGTGGGAGGTGTCCCTGTCCATGGCAGGGAAGTCAGAACAGCATGATCTTTAAGGTCTCTTCCAAACCAAACCATCCTGTGATTTTATGATTCTATGTATTCTGCAAATAGATAGCTTGTAACATGCTCAGATATACTCCTGGTTTCAGAGGTGTTATGGTCTGAGCACTTAAGAGGTGTGTTGAGGAAGACCAGGACGATAGTGATCAATAGACTAACTTTTTCTACTAACTCTTCTTCATACTCCATGTCATTTCTCCCTCATGTAGCCCTCTATAATTATCTGAAAATCCCTCTTTTTTCCTGTATTAGGCTCTGAAGAGAAGGGTACACCATCAGGTACTGAATGGAAGCATGTGTTGCATTATATGTCACTTTTAAAAAAAAGTATTTTTTTGTTATGATGTCCAAATGAAGATAAACATTTTCACAAAGGAGTAGTTAGCAGTACTATTTAATATTGTTTTTTCCTTGCTTAAGTCACTAAGTATATCAGACAAGTTTTCTGGTTTGGATAGTATTTAAGTATACATATATATACATCAGCCCTGGCATTCTCCTGGTGAAAATGTGCAGGGAAAACCCCAATGCAAGCTCTGAACCCAAGCAATCACTTATTGTTTTTACATTAACTGGGTGTGTGAGAGACATACATTAAGTGCTCATTCAGCATGCGTCCCACCTGGACAGTATCTTAGAACCTAAACTGTAGACTCTTTACTGCTTTATTTATTGTTCTTCAACTAATTTCAATCTGTGATTTACAGGTTTTGGAAAAAGGGGGTTCTGGAGTATTCACGATGCAGGCATCCACAATCTGCTGTGAAAAATAAAGAAGTGGAGGAGGAATACATAAACTCAAAAATACAATATTTTATCTGAGATTTGACAAACATGAGCTAAAGTTGCCACTATAATTCTCATAATTTTTCATGCATCCGATAATGCTTCAAATTTGTCCTAAGGCTTCCTTTCCTGGTGCCTCAAGAATACAAGTCTTTAAGAGATTGATTAATATCTGCCCCCCTCCTCCATCCCAGTAATTTCTTGGTCATTCCACTGCCTTTTTTATATTAAAAAATAATAAATATATCTAGTTAATATTATGAAAATTAATAGGTATCCTATACAGCATTCAGAATTTTACTGGTTTGTGATGCAATTTCACCCTTTTGGTCAACTCAATGCATAATCTCTGTTTATGGGGGATTGATTATGCAGCAAGGTAATTCCGTGAATTTTGTAACTAAATGTATCTGTAGAAGTCCACTTCTCCAAGAGAAAACTGTAGGGAAGCACTGATGTAGTTCTTCCTTTTCTTCTGTCTGAATGGCAGAAAAGAGAAAGAAATGGAAGAAGGTCTTACAAACACTCCCCACAAAAAAAAAAAATGTAGTGAAGAGTTTGGAAGAGAAGCTTTGCAGAGTCTGTAACAATTGCATAGAAGTAGATGATTTTATTTTTTCACTAGAAAGGGAAACATTTCTGAAGTTTTCCATACCAGCTTGTCTCTGGAATATTTAATAGTTCTTCAAACACATTGTCGCTGAATTTTTTTTTCAAAACTCATATTACTCAAAGTTGACTTCAGCATTTTATTTCAGCAGGTCTTTAAGACAACCTGGCTATATTAGATGGTGAAATATTTTTGTATGTTGGTCCTGAGATGTAAGAACTACCGGCAGAAGGGGTTGTTTTGGATGTTAAAGTGGTGTACTGTAACAGTGACAACTTCAGAGCTTTCTAACATGAAACTAAGGCTTTTAACTGCTAATCTCTTGAATCAATATGTATTACATTGATTCATTCTATTCTAGAGTAGCTCAGGAGTGTGTTCATGCACATAAATCCCTCCCCGCTTCTGTTCTCACTCTCCATATGAAACGTAGGGAATGAAGCACATTTAAAATGTTTCATTTCTAGTCCAAGGAAAATTTTGTCACTGTACTCCCTCAACAGCTCTGGTTCTCTTGTTCTGAGGCACTGCATTCTTCATTTTCCTTGTTTCCTTGATAAGAAAATTAATACAATGCTTTTCCAAAAAGAACCACGATTCAGTGCTTTGAACTAACACATAAAGTTTTGTGGTGGAGTTGCATATATATTCCTCTTGTATGCAAGTACTTCCAGGGTCTTCTTGGCATTCTGAAGATTGAAACTTTGTATTATATTGTGCGTATCATCCTACACAAGAGACTTTGAGTCACATATGGTTTTATATATATCCGAATTCAAGGTCATCCAGAATTTATATTCTTTTTCTTTTATTACAGTGTAATTCCATATAAAAAACTTATTGTAAACCTATTTAAAATTGTCCCGTAAACAACTGAAAGCCATTCATTCATGAGAAAATATTAAAAACTAAACCAAAACTGCAAACTAAATCCTTGAATCTTTACTTGTGGTTATACGGTTTAACTAAACTCTGCTCTTCATGTGCGTTCTCTTGTATGGAGCAAAAAACAGAAGGTACTCACTAAGTGAAAGAAAAATATGTCAGCTATTTTAAGAGTAAACCAGTCAGAATAACTCAATTTCTCCGTCTTTTTTTACACTACATTAAATCTGAGAAAACTTAGAATTTGAGTTTAAGAATGTGTAGAAAGGTATGTTTGGCCTGCCTTTAACAGATAAAAGAAATGTAGGACATCTTGAGTGGTCCATAGCACCAAATCAATTGATAATACACTTTCAGAGCCTGACCCTTCCATGTACAGGCAAATGTGTAAAGTCTTTCACCTTCAAACCCCACACTTCATTTTTAGTTAAAACTGACCATAATTTCATGGTTTGGGGTGTTTTGTTTTCTAATAAAGTGCTCTGTTGACCAGTGCAATTGAACAGGGCTCCTAAGACACAGACCATTTTAAGCCATGATTGGGCAGATGACAAGTTGGGGAGTAACTACAAGTGCTCTTACGCCTGAAAATCTGAGACAGCAAAACCACTAAGCAGCAGAGCAATGATAAGCAGCTGGGCATAGGCTGAGGAGAAAAACTTCTTGCCCCACTTAGCTGAAACTAGAAGCTCCTGATTACAGCTCCCGCACTTCTCCCATTCTAAAATATTTTTTTTATGTTTTGGGAGTTTCAGCTGATAACTTTACAGAAGTGTTGTAGTGGCTATGGTACCTACAAAAATGGCTGCTGGGATCATGAAATTTCCCTGTTAGAGGAGGGCAGCTTGTCGGGCCTTTAAATTGATACACTGGTAAAATCCATGTTAAGGATACGTTTTTAGTCTATATTGCTTGTGGAGATTAATGAAATTAATAAATATGAGTACTTTCCTTGCTTACAGTCATTATTTATGAGATTTAAATTCTTCATTTTACCTGCCAACCATACCAAGGCTGATAAGAGTCCTGAGAGCATCAAATGAAGGTAATTAAAAAAAAATAATAGCATAGTTGTAAACATGTAGGAAATATTTCCTTCTTTTTGACCTGTATCTACGCTTACACAGGTTGTTATGTTCTTTAGAGTAACCTTGAAGGTTCTGTATTTTTTTTTGTGGCTAGGAGCAGAACCCAAGATTACCAGATCTCATCTCAAACTGAGATGTGTTTTGAGATTGGATCTGAAACTGTTGAGTTTGTGGTGGATTAGAAGTTACCTATCCCAGATAAATGCTCCTTCAGTCTAAGAAAGTTGTGGACTGATTTTCTCCATCTTGCTAACATGATATTTTCCCATGAACTCAGTAGTAATGAGTGAGTATACTTGCTATGCCATTCTAATGCACAGAAACTTAAAAATTAGTGTGTAGGAACCTATCTTCAGAAACTTGTTTTCAAGTGAAATTTGATAACTTTAATATACAATTTTCTAAATGTTGTAGTTCACATGGATAAAATATGTTTGTGTTCATATATCCTTCGCATGTTATAAAAATTACAGGAAGATTTTGTAGCCTTAATTACATTACGAAACATTGGACCTCAAGCAGCCCAAATCATTTCAATGGGAATTTTTATTCTGTGATGTACTGTTCCACATTTATTATTATATCTTATTTTCAGTTTTAAGTTTTCCACAAGTATGCTGCTATCAGTATGTATAAGGAGCTGGTGCAAAGTCAGATATCCAGTATCAAGGAGAAATATTTGTATTTTTTATTTGTTTGCTGTAAAAAATCATGCTGTTGCCCTGTGGGGACACTTCTGGTCACTGATACATTGTCTTGTTGAGAAAATAAAGTTAAATGTTTAGACTGGCATTTCTAAAGGTTTGTCAAGGCAGATCCATTGCTACAATTAACCTTTTCAGAAATATTTTTTTTGCCTGTGCCATACTCATCCCCATGGAGGTGCCTGGTCCCCAGGACTGGAGTTGCCCTGGGTGTCCCCGAGTCCCTGGACTGTGCTACAACCTGATACAGGGAAAAAGGAACTGACTGTTGTGAAAAAGAGTTGATCTAAGTAGTAACTTGTAACTTATGCTGGGTAAATTCCTTTGTACAGCAAGTCATACCTATTTCACACAAACTCACCTGTTGGTCAGTGTATGCTCCTAGTAAATCTGTTGTGACACATTGTGGACGGTAATACCATAATGACAAAGAAATTACGTTTAGGACATTTTCGAATTTAGGACATTTTCTCCTGAGGTTGGAATTGCTGTGTATAGTGACATGCACAGGGTGACAGAAAAATATTTTTTAAAGAGTAGTACAATCTCATGTTTTTACTGGTGATAAAAAAACAAATATACCATTTTTGGCCAACAGTTGAAAGATCAGTGGACAACAAACTTAAAGCTAGATTTCAAATGTGTTTTTATGGATAATGAATACATGTTGAAACTGAGCATATATATGCACATTTTAAAACGGTTTTACATAGAGTTTATCTATCTTGGTTCTCAAGGGAACAAATTAAAGATATTTTAAAAGTTAATAAATCTCTGAATTTCTGCAAAAAACAGAATGGGACTTTATAGCTTTGCTCAAGAATACTGTCATGCCATTTGTATGCGTGTAGAAGAATTTCATTTCATTTCTAATTTGATTTTGCTCTTGAACTAATTCCTTTCAGATTATGTGATTGATACATTGTTGTAGAACTGGAAGAAAATATTCAGGGATAAAGGCAGTGCTGAACAAGCTTACATTTCTACAGGCGTAAAAGTCAAGTGCTTTTGACCCCTCAGCCAAAGGTAAGTATAATTTTAACTTGATGCCTACTGAAATCTGTTAACTCATTTTGGTGGATGTGAAGCATCCTGCGATCAGGTCTCCAGTATTCTGAAGACTTAGTAAAATAAGAAGATAAGGAGAAGTTTGTCTGAATAAGAAAGTCATCAAACAACAGAAGAGTGTAATTTGATCCATTAAGGAAAGAAGGGCAAATATAGACAAAGTTTTTCATTGAAGGTTGTGGCTGACCTTAACAGAACTAAGCTAGAGTAAACCATGCGCACAAAAAGCAGATGAGTTAAAAAGCACTAATAGTGTGGAAATTCCACAGTATCAGGCATAGCAATTGTTTAGATGTGCACTGACATCTGCCACTATGCATATTTGTTTTGCACTGACTCTTGTTGTGTTACTTCATGCATACATTGTATGGGGCCAGGAGGGAACAGAGTAGACAAACCACTCATGATATCTGTTGTCCTTCTCCTGGCAACTTCTTGGAATTACTGAAAGATGCAACGTTTCTTCGTCTTACATTCCACTCCCCCTCTTGTGTAATATTTTACTGTGCTTTCCCCAGTGACAAAATGCTGAATAGCGCCAAACACACATTTCCTTGTATTTTCTGTCTGTGGATTTTTGGCTTCCAAAAGTGCATGGTAATTTCAGCCAAGAAGGAAAATGATATCCTTTAGATATGACAGTCCACTAGTAAAGAGTCAATTTTATTTATCCAGCTGCAAAATGTTTTGGACTGTGAATTATGCAGATTGTGCAATAAAGGCATATAACACTCATGTCACATGTCCCTAGAAAATAGATCTGTTTTGTATGGGTATAACTCAGTTTTAATGTGGTCCTTAGTATTCTTCACTGGTCTCTACCAATTCATTAGTATTTAAATTTATGTTAATTTCATCAAGGTGTGAAAAGATCTTTTTTTTGCATATACATGAACTAACAATATTACTATTCAACCAGCTATTTTCCCTTTTTTACCCAGGAGAATCTTGTTGTGTGTTAACAAAAAGAGAAAAGGGAAGATTATACAAACCCATTTTGAAAACTCAGGAAATGTAGCATTGAACTTGTTTTTAAAGGACATATCAGTATTTTCTTTCCTGGTCTGAGTGAAAATTTTGAATGGTGTCTCCATGGCATATTACTCTACCAGAACATATATACCTGGAGGACAACTGTCAGTTAGCACACGTGTATTACTCTATAAGGTTACCATTCTGGCACATTTCAGTGTTACACAACTATGAAGATTCTATGGAAAGGTAGTTGTTCTGGTAGAATGCATAACTGTTCATTACATTTCAGACTTGAATAAATAGTGGATCTCAGTTTTGAAGGTCTGTATTTTCTTCAGAAGTGACAATGCAAACTAAAATTTTGAGGAAAGTTTTGGAAAAATATAATTTTCAAAATTCAAAATAATCTTAAGAAACATTTTTAAGAAGCCATATTTAACTTTTTTTCCTTCCTTAGAACATAACTTTTTATTTAATTCTGTTTCTGGAATAAGGTACTATTTCTGCTGGGCCAAAATAGTTAATCTTCCTTATATATGGAATTAGTATATATGAATGATCTACTTTTATTGATGGAATGAAAACAAAAGGTAGATTCAGTGCATTTCCAAAGACCTTTTAAGTGGTTCAACAAAGCACATAATACAGGCCTTGTCTTACATGTCTGTGATGATCCAGTTCAATAGTGTTATAAGGCTATGGTGGTGTGTAGTTGTCATGATGGTAGATTGTGCTGGTCTGTATAGATTTACTGTCATTCTTTAGGCTTTTCATACATGACAGAGGTTGTCTGAAGCACAGCAGGAACATGAAGCTTGCAGGGGTTAAGTGTTACTTGCCTCCTGGCTCCTTACATAGTCCTCTCTGCACACATACAGAGATGAGGTGCAGGGTACATCCGTCACTGGGCCGATGACATGATGGATTACTCATGTCATTGTCAGTACAGTCAAAATCACTCTGCTGCTGATAAGGTGGTCCCTTTTCTTTACTCTGGTTGACTGAAGCTATTTTACCCTCTGGTTTTAAAACTGTAGCTCTCACAAACACCTTTTAAATCAAAGATGGAAAAGACTATATTTAAATTTAGAGAGTAGCTTTGGGCCATAAGAGACAAATTCCTTTGATGATTACTTTCAAAATGGATGGATACATATTAAATATTTTGCATAATTTAATTTCTTCTGATCCTTCGCTCTGATTTTCAATAAATTACTTCAAGATGGACTCTGAATGTTTTCCTGAACTCATTCCTCCTCACTATTTATCAGAGAGACAGACTCGGGTTTGAATCACTAGTGTTGCCTCCTGATTATTCCTTTATGTAGGTACACAAAAAAAATAGACAGTTATCTTTGTAGTAACGCTAGAAGAAAGTAAAGCACTGGAACCAGACAGGGCTTTGGAAATGTTTGGAGGGGAGCTTTGCAATAGCTTAATGGTGCCAATCAGAACATTCAATAGGGGTCCTAATGCTGCTAGACTCTGAGCTAGTCACAAACTCTTCAGCGTGCAGAGGCTGATGCTGCAGCCTTTTCCTCATGCCAGCTTGTTCTGTAAAACTTTAAGGGGATGAGCTAGGGAAGAGACAGGAAATACAGACTGGGCAGGTGTACTAAAATCTCGGTTGCAGAAGAGGAGTGCTGAGCACAGCGTCTATTTTCCTGAAAAACTGAGTTTAATCACAGTTATTGGCACAGCTTTCTCTGACACAAAGTTTTGATGCATAATGCCTTTTCCACCTTATTCCGGCAAGCCTAAAGTTGGGATTAGGGCTTGAGCTTGCTCTTTACTAAAGTGTAAGAGATACAAATGATCCATAAACAGGCAAACATATTTGGTGGACAAATGTGAAAGAGCCTTGTTGGCCTCTGAGACTGCATGAGCACCACTTCCCCACATAGTGGTTATTATAAGGCTTTCGAGGCACGCAGCAGTGCAGCTCTGTGCACAATGGCATATTGACAACTCAGCCAAACGGTTTCTTGTATTATGATCCTGAAGTCAAAAGTTTCACTGCAGAAATTGTGTTTGGAGAAAGAAATGGTAATAACTATCTGGTCACTGAGTGTAGAAGAGAGGTGAGGTGAAGTGTATGCAAGAATGTATGTTATTGCAATAATCTTTTTTATTATTCAAGTGTTTTTGCAGCCTGCACTCCTAATCTGAAATGTATAGAATAATTTTCATCCCAGTGTATATGCCATTTTATTTACACTTTTATACCAATATGTGTGCTTATACATACACATACAGAGAGTAAACATAGTACATTGCCTGTATATCTTTTTGTCTTTGCAGATAAACATAGAGTATAAAAATTAACTCAATGATTTCTGTCTTTGAACCAGAAAATCTTTAAAAAACACATGGCGACATTTGCCCATAAACAGGAGAACCTTTCTAGAGAAGCTACTGGCAGCTGACTTATTTAAAGAAAACCAAAACAACTAAAATCTTGTGTATGCATACCAAGAGCACAAAAGATACATACTCTCCCACACTTGCACACCTATGTATGCTGATACATCTAAATAGCTTTGTTTTGAAGTTTGAATCAGATTTAAATGGAAAGTTATTGAAGAAAACTGTGTGGTCTGAATTTTAATCCCTGAACGAACCAGCTCCTTTTTTATTGCATGTGGTGTGGCCTTGAATTGCAGAATGTTTTAAACATGCATAATGAGCTCAATGTCAAACTGTTGAGCCTTTTGTCTTTAACAATAAGCACTTAGCTCAACTAAATGAATAGAAATTGCTTTAGTGAATTACAAAAGCCAAGGTTTTACAGTGCACTAATGCTGACATTAATTAATGTCGACATTGTCATATTTTACAAATATACGGGATTAAAATCAAACGTTAAAAAATGTAACATACATCAGGAAACAACTCAGATTTCAACAGTCATTGATGCCAAATAACAAAAGTACTTATTCCACCATGAGTAGTATTTTTTTCTGATTTGTTTGTATTTACATATGCTACATTTAAAATTTATACGGTACTGGCTGAATAGCAAGAGTCAGAAAGAAACAGTGCAAACAGTATGTGTAATTTTTCTAATTTGGAAAGAGATTAGATCTCCAATTCATAACAGACATTTTCTCCTTTTCTAAAGGGAGTTTGTAATAGGATAGCTTTTCTAATGTTAGAAATAAGAGAATTTATTTCCTCCCCCCCCCCAAACCAGGAGCAGTATTCAGAAATTTACAGTGAATGGCAATTCATTCTTTAGAAATCCCTTCAACCTAGTACTAGAGTTGATGCCAGAGATCTGAATGCTTTTGCCTAAATCTCTGTAATCCAATAAGCTTTTGTGTTTAGCAGCTTGTTTTGAAACTTGTATAGCACCCCAGCCTGTGTCTCCGTATGTTCGTTTGCAGGCAGGTGAGTGCCCGAGGGCCTGATAATTATTCAAGCCAGGAGGCCTTCACAGCCCCAACCAGAATGTAATTTGTAATTAACTGTCATTTACTTCTGTCTGCACTGACTTGTTGTTCAAAAGACAATGTATCTGAGCTGGTCACTAGCTTCTCTTTGTTGTGGATATGACTGTCTCTCAGATCTGGTTGTATTCACAGTGTTTAGAAAACTGAGCACTTGGGCTCTTGAAAGCCAAATGGGAAGGGGATTGCACTGATTTTTCCTAAATAAATTCTGTATATGTAATGATGAACAATTAGGTATGTAAAGCAAAGTATTTGAAGCTCGGGGATGAGTATCTGAGCAGAATAGTTAAGTTCATGAGATGTATTTAATTGAATTTCATTAGGGATATACACTCCACAACTTGAACTTATTACAGTTGAGATCTGTAAAATGAAAGCGCATATTTAAGTTGTGGGAATTTTTCTTAACCCATTTTAAACATTGCAACTATGTTTTCTCACTGAAGCGGGGCCACTAATGTATTCTGTGAATGTACCCATATCATGAATTTGTAATTGTCCCCATGGTAATCTTTTGTTAGCCGAAATAAACAAAAGAATAACATAATATCCACATTTATTTCTTCAAAAATTGTGCTTCATATTATTATTGACACAATTTGAATTCACTAATAGTAAAAATAAAATAAAAATCTTTTTCTGTTTAAATTCTGCTTCCCACACTTTTCTGTGAGAAAGTGCATGTGATGATTCAACAATAACTATCCGCACACAGCACCAGTTTAAGAATAGGTTAAATTCATCTAATTCCAACCTTTAACTCAGCCTAAAAACACCATACTGCTATTTTGCTGGAGCAGGACTTTCGGCCCACTTCATCTCTTTTATTACTTGCTGCTGCTGCTGCTGTTACTGCTGTTAACGTTTTCTTCTTCCATCCTCACAGGTGCCATCGCCACACCTTGCCTGCGGCAGCGTGGGTGCAGGACCTCCGGGGCAGCAGCACCAGCTGCAGCTGATCTGAAGCCCTTGTCTGTTTTCACCTATGGGTACAAAGAGTATTTCCCCCTGATTCAGCACTGCTCTTGGCGTGCTCAGCTTTTCCCAGCACTATCACATCAGATTGCGTATTCTGGGCAGTGTATACTGGTCAAGGGGATGCATAATGGCATTCTTTTGTGGTACTTAAAAGGGGGGCTAGTGGTGAAGAGGAAAGAAAGAGAAGAAAAAGCAATGTCTGTAGGAACAGCTTTCCCCCTCTGGTGATTTGCATAAAGTTGGATTAAACAGTGCTTCAAGCCCCAAAAGGCTGATTACTTACACTGGGCCTTATTAATTATTTCCTTCTTTATTTGAAACAATTATGGGGCGAAAACAAACATTGTGTCACTATCTCTTTAAGACCGGGAGCAATAAAAGCATAAGACCCCAAAGAAAGCCTGCTTTTTGTGGAGTGTTTTCTGTTCTTGCCAGCCACGTCGGGGCCAGCAATTCCCATGTGTTATCAAAAGAGACAAGAAGCAGCAGGCTTTAGCACCTAGCTGAGCGGGATTGCTACATGCCACTCTAAGTGCGATTAAGCTTCCTTTAGTGCACCAGTGACATCACTGATGGCTCAAAGCTGCAGCTACTCAAGAGTATTAGAATGCATTTCATGCTTGGCTTACTCAAAACTGCAGAGCTAAAATTTACACCTTATTTGATGTTCTTCTCCCTGCTGTTAATTGGTAAAGGGATCTCTGACCCTTTTGATCTCTGCTACAATCCTCTAAATGCCCAGGTCTGCTAAACTGTTCAGCAGGAGATGCACAGCAGTTGCCCAGTAATGTGAAGTCTTTTTTTGGCTTTCTTGCCTTTGGTTTACATCCAAGTTGCACAGAAATAAGAGATGACAGTTGTTATAGATATGCTGGTTTAATTACTTGTCAGCTTATAGCTGATATCTCGGCTAGCCAACGTGGAAGCTTAACTTTCTTCTAGTAGCTTAAAGCATGACCAACTGCTAGTGCTTTAGTATTTAACCATAAAACTCTGGATACATTTAAGATAAAAAATAAAATAGAGGAAGAGTCTTTTTGATTTACTTGCAAAAGTGATCAGCTTTTGGTGCTCTTGATTTCATGTAGATCTCAGGTAATGTAAAATTATTTGGTCACATTGACATCTAAGTGGATATCAGGTTTGTTTTAATTCCATTTTAAAATTGCATGGGGAATACCAAATACACTTTCTCCTTGCTACCTTTGAAATAAGAGATTTAAAATCTTTATGAGAATAAAGGAGAGGTTTATTGCATTGACTCGACTACAAATATTACCGTTTAAACTTTTACCAACATCCCTTGAAGAGGTGTCTCTGCAAAATGAGCCTAGTGTATATAATCTTAGTGTATAAGTGATTAAAAATGATTAGCATGCACATACCTCTGCATATGGCTGAATTAATTGCACTGAATACTGTGAATTTTAATGGAGGTGACGGTATCCACTAAGCACCTTTGAAAAATTTGCTTAGTGAAGGACAAATGAGGAATGCTGTAATAATTGTTGCCTATAGGTGAAGTCTGGCTAAAACATGTCCCCACGGTTGAGACACTATAGTCTTGCCCCTCCAAACCCTGTCAGAGGTTTTCAGTGTTTATCCCAGGCTTTGTTATCCACCAAGATACATAGTTTCCATTGAAGTGAAACAGATTATTGGTTACTATAGTTTCCCTATTGCCCAATTCAGTGCTGTGAAAAGCCAGGCACAATAGGTTTAAAAGTCCAGTTAGGACAAATAAATCCATGTTGTGTAGAATGGGAAAGAAGATACCTGTTTTGCCGTCTTTGATGTATTCTTTATTTTGTAGGATAGAAGGGGAATTAGTGAAGGGTTAATTGTTCTGTGCTTAGAGCTCTTTCTTTCCAGGTTACTGTGGAGAGGAATATAGTCTTATAAAGACCAAGTGAATATTGTTTGACTTCTTCCCCTCCCCCCTCCTTTCCAGTTTTCAAGATGTGCAAGGTACTATAGCGGTGCTGTAGAGACAGGAATACAGATTTGTGAGTTTAGTCTCTGGCTTTATATTTTCTCTGCTCCAAGTTGCAACTGAATAGTGTCTGCCCTCTTTCCATGCCAAAATGGTAAATGGCATTTTCTTATATCCCAAGAAAATTACTCCACCCAGAATTTTGAGGTTAAGCTACAGAAAATTTACATTAAACAAAGTGAAAATGTCAGCTTTCACCAGGATACATCAAGAACCAACCATCTGAGCATGCTGGCAAAATTAATGTATTCCAGAAGGCCAACACACAAATGTTAAGAGGGACTTGATGATACAGTGCAGATTAAAGCAGTGGCTTTTGTGCCTCTGGAAGCTATGTTTGCATTCAGCCCAGTATGACTAGGAAAAAAGTTAATTTGATTTGATAGCTGAAAAGGTCACACATTTTGTTCAGCGCCTTGCACGCTTTTTTTCTTAACTAGATTTCTCCATTTCAGTCAGAGCTCACTTCTAAGGATTTCTGCTTTGCTATAGTCCTTGCTGAATCCTGCCAAGAAACAAGTTGTGGACGGCATTCTACATGCATAATACAAAAGCAAAATGGAAAATCACTGAAGTCAAACTGTGTTCCAAGCATATTTGTCTTTGTTTATCCTATATTTCTCATTCATCTGTGCAAGTTCATGGGGAATAGGAAAAAGGATGGAGGGAAACAGAGTTAATCAAGCACAGCCTGCAAAATAGAGCACAGGTAAATGACAGAAAAAGCTTAAATATTGGGAATATCTACCAAAAGTGCAACCTTCCTCCGTGAAGGTGTTATTTGACATTGCTGAAGGTTTCATCTTGATTACTTTCAATAAAATCCAAAGTAAGGATGACTGTCTTGGCTCACTAAGCAACAAGGTTTTATCACTAATTACAATCCTTTATTACCAGTAGTTTAATAGGTTTATGATAGGCCATAAAACAATTCAGCATGGGAGTACATAAAAGGAATAGGTTATACAGCTGTGACATCTTAATATCTATTCATTGTAATCATTTTATGATCTTTAATGGTAGTAATTTTTAAATAAGTTTGTATGCTTTTACAGGGAATAGATAGCCACCAAAAACGGGAGGTGGAGGAAAACCACATAAATATAGAGTAAAATACTTAATGAGGCATTTTGAAAACTTCTAATGTCAAAAGCATGTAGACTGTATCACGCATGTGGAGTCTCTTTATGGGTAATTATAATAAAATTATAAGTGCTATAGTAATTCTAACCTTGAAGGCACAATAAAGGATAGTTATATTTGCCTTCCTAGCCCACACATCTGAGACGTTTTTCTCATTAATTATATTTCATGTAAGTATAATTATGTAGTGTAAGACTAAAATTCGAAAGCATTTCCTAAATCACTGTTAATGGCAGCCTTATTCTTCAGAGTTTTAATATGACTAATTATATCTAAAGTTATAGGCTGAGATCAGAAATGGAAACAAAGTAAAATTTACACTACACGGGATTTTTTTTCCCAACTGATTGTTTTAATCTGTAAAGTAATTAATAAATGGAAAGCAAGTTAGTACAGAAAATGGATTATTGCTTGAACTACAGCAAAAGTCAATCTTAATTCCTCCAGTATAAGTTATTTTGACTTTAACTTCACAGGAATCATGTCAGACTAAAACTCTGCATTTTCTATGGCACAGAACATTATGTTATGTGTTTATAGAGATTCTCAGAGATGGTATGCCTACACAAAGGATTCTGATGGTTTCTGTAGTGAATAAAATATTTGACTGTGATTGAAATAGAAAGTCACATTATATGTTATAGCAGGAAAACAGTGTTTTTAAGTGTTGTAATACAAAGATTTGGCTTGTCATATTTGTTCACAAGTCTGTACCTTTATCCGTATACTAATGGCTACATTAGTAGCTTTGTTGCTAGTAGAATTATTTTGCTTTCTACAACTACCTGAAAGGAGGTTGTAGCAAGGTGGGTGTTTATCTCTTCTCATAAGTAACAATTGTTAGGACAAGAGGAAATAACCTCAAGTTGTGTCAGGGTAGGTTTAAATTAGATACTGGGAAAAATTTATTCAACATAAAGTTTGTCAAGAATTGAAACAAGTTGCTCAGGGAAGTGGTTGAGTCACTATCCCTGGAGGTATTTAAAAGACATGTAGATATGGTGCTTAGGGACATGGTTTAGTAGTGAACTTGGTGTTAGGTTTGCAGTTGGAATCAATAATCTTAAAGGTCTTTTACATCCTAAACGATTCTGTTATTCTATGATTCTATTTCAGCTTTACTTTGAAAGTAAATGTAAACACAATACCTCAATATGGAATAATTCAGTACAGAGATTGTATTCTACAGATATTTGTACAGATTGTGTTTCTATAGATATTTGTACAGATTTTTCTTGATTATGAGTATTATTTTAACGAATAAGAACAACACTACATATTTCAGGATAGAGAATTATATTTTCACAGAAATAAAGAAGAAAAATAACTCAGAATGTAGTGGAAATTTTTAAATAACTTAGGGTTATTAACTTTAAAAAGTAATTCTTAATATTCAGGGATTTTTTTTAAATATAGAATAGCGGGTGGGGGGGCAATCTGAAGTTCTTTCCAATGATGAAAGGATGATTAAAAAGTTATTGTGAGCTAGATTTGAAGAGGCTAGGGATTCAACAAGCTTTCCCAAAATATACATCTATTATTTTCTTTTCCTTACCTTAGTATATTATGTATTACTACAACACTGTATATAGCTACAGAGCATATGTGAGAATTTAACACACCTAATGAAACATAAAGTATCCTTTTTTAATATCTGTATTCCTATATTAACGATATCATCATTTCAAATTTTATCAGGATCAGTGATTCTCAAGTTGAGACATTCCATAAGAATATGATAAATCATCTTTTAATTATCACTTGCTGCTCTTTCATCCTACTGCAGATCTATTCCAAAGTAGGTATTCAGGTGCACATCACAGGTTTACACACTTTTGACATTTTAGACAATATGAGTTCCTAAAAGAGCAATGTTTTGAAGTAGCTTATAATGGAAGGGGATTACCTCAGGCCTGATAAATTTCTTCTGTCCACAGGAAAGAGAATAGGATGCAGGAAAAAAAAAAACAGAGCAAAATTCAGAGAATAGGCTGCATTTGTTCTGTGATCCATGTAGATGCTACAATCATCCATACCTGTGTTGAATTAGAGCACCACATTTTACTTGAGGTTATAACCTTAAAAACAGTGGAAGTAAGACTAGGAAGGAAAAGAGAGTCCACTTGTTTTGCAAGGAGTGCTTTATCATTTCAGGGTGGAAATTATATTTGGTTCTTTAAATGAATAAGGAAAAGTTGTTTTTCCTTTTTTCCTCTCAAGACTCCCTTTCCTTTTATCTTGTCTTGGTGGAGTTGCAATTCACTGAGTGGTTAGAAAACTGTGATTCTGTGGATTTAAAATAGAAAGAGCTATAGTAAATCAGAAGGAATCTGTTGTTTCAGAAAGTTCTCCTTATTGTGATCCCTAGCCCCTTTTCCTTCCAGAGACACACTGCTAGAGAACTGGTCTATTTAGGTGGATTTTTGAGAGAGGATTTGAGGAGTTGTGCTGAGGTATGGGCTGGTATGGTGGTATTTGGATTTGTGTTGAGGCTTTCTCGTGGGATTAGTTAATAGTTCCAGATGATATAGTGTCTATAATTTAACTATATAGTATTTGGAATGCCTGACACCTATCTTTTTGTTTATGTTTTATAAACTAAAATAATAATGATATCAGTTATGCACCCACATCCTTGTTATAAATTTAAATAGGAAGTTCTTATTGTGCACCTATCAATCTCTCTTTGCACAGAATATATTTATTAAAATGTGATTATTCTGTTTCTGACAAAATGAATAATTACCCTAAGCAAATAATCAATAGTAAGTGAAATGACTTTAATTACTTTGATGATGTAGTGGCAATTTATTTTCTTTTGGGTGTTTTTATTACCAAAGGTCTTTCTACGAAGACAAGTTAGGGGCTGTTGTTAATAAAATCTTTTCCTCTCATTTCACATTCTATTTTGGGCAATGTTTTACAGAGATTTTGTACAAACAGAGTATCACAGCATTATACTATCTTTTGCTCTTCAGGTCCAATTTTTATTTGCTTTTGACTGGTTTGCATATCCTATACTAAAGGGTAAAGCCACAGGAGCTGTGCCAAATGTTAAGTGTTGCCATAAATTAGATCCAGTGAATAATGTTAAGCACCTACAAATTAATCAAAGCAGCACATAACTTTTCAGTGCCTGGCCCTCAGACAACAATTAAAACCTGGTGTTCCTAATATCCCTCTAAAGGGCATGGGTTGATTGGCAAGTAATCCTGAACACCCACATGTGGAGTGAGGAGCCAGCTGAAGCAGCTGATAAGAAATGTAGTGTGATACTGGAGTCCGATATGTCAAGCTGCTCCTCTCCAGAGTTTATCTGAGGGAAGATGGCAGAATGGCGCTGTCCTTAGGATATCTATCTTTTGAAAACCCCTCGTGAGCATTGCTTTAACTCATACGGTTTCTGCAGAGATGGACAAGGCTACCACTTTTCAAAACACCGTTGTGAAGATGATAGGACTGCTATTAATATATTTATTACGTTCATTGCTATTTAAAATAGGTGTGCTGAGCTTAGTTTTACTTGGAGGGAACAATTTTGTTTTAATGTAACTGGAATGAGTTTTTGCCCATGAGGCATAAACTGTCATAGCTCTTTCAGGAATCTTCTTTCACTCCAAGAGGAACTAATGCAGCGAGAATATTCAAGTCTAGTCACTTAATGGTTCTATTTAATGATTACTTAAGAATTTTGTCTCTATTCTCTATTTGCTCACTAGTCCTCTTTTTCTGGAGTTCTTTTGGTTTTCATCGGACAGTTTTTCTACATGCTGTAGTGTAAATACTTCTCCAGGTCCTAAGCAGGTCTCTTTTTGTTGTTGTTTTTTGCTGGTTTTGTTCTTGTTGTTGTTTTTGTCATTGTTGTTGTTAATCAAAAATATCTACGTTGTCTTGTCCCTTAATGTTCTACTACCACCTTCTTAAAGGCCAAGGGCTTAGAAAAGTTACCTAGTTAGTGATACTCAACTGAGTGTTCCTGTAGAGTATCCATCAAATGTTTCTTTGAAATCTTGTTTCTCTAGCGTCCACTGAGATAAGTAGAATTAGGTCTGAGGTCCATGCCTTTCAAAGAAATAATGCACCTTGGAAACAATACTAAGAGTGTAAAATTACAAGTCTCAGCATAAGAAGTGCAGCAGGGCCCAAATTATATATGCCAGTATTACGCTTAATACAGAGAAAGTATTTTGCTTACCTCAAAGTGTTTCCTCATTATGCACTTCATTATCTAGTGAAAATCTACTCGCCTGTCTCTGTTTTCTTGCCTTTGATTAACTTAAATAATTTCATGTATTCTTTTTATAATTTGATGCCTAGCTTATTCTCAATATGTGTACCCACACTTTACTAGAGACAATACCCAGCATTTTAGAAGTTTAACCACATTGGTCTCATTTAGTCAAATTGTTGCCTCGTGTAATTTCCTCTCAAATATAGTAAATGCCCACCTGAAATATTGTTTGCATGTCCTCATCACGAGTAACAAAATGTTGTTGTATGAAAACAACTGTTGGAAGACGAAAATTTCTCTCTTTCCTAGATGTAATTCACTTCAAATTTTCACTAAACTTCCTTTAAATGAAGGTAAAGAATCAGTAAAACTTGTGCACCAATCAAGTTTCAATTCCAGTTAAGGTTTGGACTGGTTTCCTATGCAGCTGTTTTCTGACCCAATGTTCAGAGTTGAAAGGAATTTTATCTTTGAAAGAAAAATTGTAATCATGAACTTGCTTGAATATGACTCTACAGAATGAAATGCTCATATCTGATTTAGGATATCAAGTTGGTCCAGATAGTGCTGTTTTAATTAGTCCTATTAAATTTCAAAATCTTTCTTTAATGAATTTTTGAAGTTTGCCAGGATCAAGTTTTATATGCATATTAATTACTTGTACATGCTTACAATTCCCCCAGGAAACTATTTTTAAAACTCTTGTTTCTTCTTTTGGTTTCTGAGTAACCACAAAATAATTTAACTTTAAAAAATTTGATTGAACACTTTTTAGGTTTTACTATGTATTAGAATATTTTCTGCTAGTTGTTTTAAATAATCTTATCTCAAATGTAATGTAAGCTTTGATATAGAAATTTCTCTTATATACCTAAAATGTTAATTCCGTACAGAACTTAAAGAAAATAGGAAAAGGAAACGTAATATATATTCATTGCATCCATTTGGAAGCTGTTGACTCTGTTCAAGAATCAAGAATGATTCTGTTCTCCCCAGACATATGGTATACTGTATTTCATAACTAGATATGTTCATCATCCAAACAAAATTCTGAAAAATATTTTTGCCTTTAGTTGTTCTATACAAAAGGCAGTTGGGAATGTCCCATACTATTTGAATGACAATGCTGCCACCTCAGAGAAAAAAGAGGATGAAACCAGTTGAGTAGAACTTCCCTGACCTTCGCAAAGCATTCCAGCTATCTTCTTCCTGAAAACTCTGGATTCAATATCAGACATAAAATCCATATGGGAAGTTTTACATTTTTCCTTCACTCACACACTGTTTCCATTGGTGGTATCTTGTTTTCATTAGCTGATAACCTTGCTCTAGTTTGCAGTCACCTCTCTTCTTGCTTACTATCTACTAGGCCAGGTCATTAGTGCAGTCATTTCCCTTCACACAAGCCAGAAGTTAGAGCCCAGGTAACATTAGGGTTAAATGTTACATGAAAGAGGAACTTCAGCCCAAGCACTCCAGTTTAATACAGTCTTCCCTGTACACCAATACACTGGAAACTAATTACTTGCTTTCATAAGTAATTTCGCTTGTTAGTAGCCCTAACAACCACTATGAATGAAGGATATTTCCATCTGGCTCATAATTAATTACTATTCATTTCAAATCCCCTGTGTTTCATTTGAAATATTACCAGAAACTTCCTTAGGAGATCGAGGAGAGAAGAGGCTTGGGACACTGCTTGTTGTCTCTGGGAGAGTAGCACTGAGGGAAGGGCTGAAACGATGGCAATCTTGAAATCACTTCCACTCCACAAAGCTCCAGACTTGGTAGATATTAAATAGTATTACCCTACCTTTCTCGCAAGTTGAACAACAAGCTTTATTAGAGCTGAGAGACTTTAAATTTGACATCAGATGTAACTAACACAACTGCACCAGTTCCCAACCTCATTTGATTCATACCCAAATTAATACCTCTTGGGCAGGATCTGAGCCAAAAGCCTCAGCATGCCATTCAAGTGGGTCTCAAGGGTTTCATACATGCTCAGATTATGCATGCCTTTAATCCTATTGCACATTAAACAGCATGAATAGGACAACATCTTGGTCAGCTGAAATCCTAAAACAATATTTAGATCAGACTAACTGGTACTAAGCATCTTGTACTTAGCTGCCCCCCCAAAGACAGTGTTTTTCCTGACAAGTCTTTCTTTGCCCACTGGGTCAAAGATCAAAAAGACTAAAACTCACAAATGATTCCCTGCTGGCTTCCAAATCCCAACCACAGAATCTGTGCTCAAAATCCCTTGGACAAGTAGAAGCAGTCACTGAGGTGCAGCTGTCAATCAAAATTTTCTCACTATTATCTTTTATTCACCTCAATGCTTTAGATTTATGCACCACTGTTGCTAAAACTGTATTTGGCTCAAAGCTGAAACAGTGTTTTTCACAGTTGTACACTTATGTTCATGAGTACTATGCACTCAGTGCTCTTAGAAACTACAGTACAAATAAAATGTCAATTACAAGCTATAAAAATTGCCTATCTTTCCTGCTCACAGGGGACTATTATGATTTAGGGGGAAAATTATGATTTTTTTAGAACAATACAATTGTAGCCTTTACTGAGGAAATAAAAGTCCCTTAAAGGAGTTTGATAGCTTAGTTGATCAGAGTGACAGAAACAGGATGGAAGTTATCATGGAACAAAATGTGGTATAGTTGGTTTTAAACAACAAGAACTTTGGGGACTGGGATATTATCAGTTGGAAATTAACAAAATGGAGGAGAACCTGGGTGTATGTAAGGATTCAACTAGTGTGATGCAGTTGTGAAAAGAAAGGCATGTTCCCAGGTTATATTAGACCAGGTTATTTTATTGCAGTCCAGGTTTACCAGTACCATCAAGAAACACAATCATAACACTTTATTAGGAATATTGTATACAGGACTAGTCACCTGTGTTCAGGAAATACACACCTAAATGCAAGGAAGATTTTTTAGGGACATACAGTATCTATTTTATGAAGACAGATTAAAAAGCTTTAGCTTCTTTAGCAATATTCAAAGAAGGTTTAGAGAGAATGTAATAATTTTGAAACGCAGTCGGGGTAAATGTTAAGAAGAAGAAGAAGAGTTTTTAAAGTAAAAGCATTAAATAAACATAAAAGAAATTATAATAAAATAGTTATAAATACATGTAGCTTGCTAACTAGATGATCACTAACCATCCAAGAAATTAACTTCTAATTTATAAATAGGGTAGTGAATAGGAACTTAAGTGCAAGATGGTGAGAAGAAGAATACAATTTAAATCTCACAGAAGAAATTCTGGAAAAAAAGGTTGTTAGGCTTGTGATGTGTATTATTAGGTAACCAATGTGCCAAGAGGGTTGAAATGAGACTGAGTGGGTCTGCTTTACACTGCATTAATCTTGTGCCTTACACCTATGACAGTCACCTATGGAAGCTATGGAAGGGATATTTTAATATCTTGATAAAGGGGAATATCTTTTTTCAGGAAGGAAAGTTCTCTTTTCAGTGAAGTGTTGGACATTAGCCATAATTAGAGAAAAGGCATAGGCAGGGTATTCAGATGGTTCTGCTGTTATTCTGCTGCAATTAATTTTGCATGCCATGCTATTGTAGCTTTCACATTTACACAGGGTAAAATGACCGCTTGGATTGGCTTTAAAAGAAAAGAATTCCCTTACTTGAAAATAGATGCCTTCTTTTACTACAGAGCATGCTACTTGCTTTCTAGGCTCAATTGAGAGTTTCATTTAACTGCTTCCTGTTAATGCAGGGACTTAGCTATTGAATGTGACCATAATCTCTTCTGTGTCGTTTCTGTGGTATAGTGTACTTTTACTGAAGATCTCAGTGTTCCTTTGGTCCTGGGAAATGGGATAGGTGGAAAAAAGCAGAATAGATGTTATGTGGGTAAAACTAAAATAAACATTTACCACAAAGTTAGCCGAGATTGTGAGCGAATGGACCCAATGACCCAAGTGGTAACTCACAACCCAGTTTTTCTGAATCTTCCAGGTCCCAGCTCTATGACTATACATGTTCAGTCCTTCCCTTGTGCCATGAATTCCCTGTTAATCTCACAGATTCAACACTTGCTCAAATCCCACATAAGTCTCACGAGTACACTGAGGTGTTTAACATTCCCCATCATCATAGTTCTCTGAACTAAAGGTGTGCCTTGCAGCTCTCAGGAAATTAATCACTTTTCCATCAAAACAGCTTTACTCTCAACAAACATAGCATATTTTCATACCCCAAATACAAAATCCCCCATGCTACCAATCTTCCTTCCAGACTCATAAATTTTCCCTGACCCTTTATTAGAGTCATCACCCACCCAAAACAACCCCTTTCTAAAAGTGAAGAAAATATACCCCATTACTACCAGACAGAAAGACCTCCTCTGTCTGGTCCAAGAACTTCTTCTAAATAAATCGCTTCAACAGAGTTCTGATTTCATGTTCTTTTTCCATGTAAAATATTTTTCATTTCCTTTAACATTTTGCCAGTACTTCTTGGGGATACATCCTTCTCCTGTCAGTGCTGGGAAACAAGTCCCTTTATGATCACATGAGAAAAGTTCATTCAAAATACAGAAATACTAACTATCGAATGACAAATATTGAAATAATATTTTGTTTCAGCTGTATGATGAAAAGCAGTGAACCCAATCTGAAACTCTAAAAAATATCTTTCCAAACCGTATTGCCATTGTTATTGGCAAACAGACAGTGGGAAAATGCTGTGTCTAACTTTTGAGTGAACTCTTATTTACCTGAACAGACTTACACTGAGAACTTGTGCTCAAGGAATATTTCTTAACTATGTGTTTCAGAAAAGTTTCTCACAACTCTTCTTGTAAACAATCACCTGTTTAAGCTGGACTGACAATACGTGTTCATTTATTAAAGAACGAATGCTTTTAATGAATACCAAGAGGAAAACTGGCCTTAAATCCCACCTTTGCCATTCCCCGAGTTGCCTAGGCAACACCTAAATTCTTTTTATTCCTATTTCCTCCTGTGAATGCTTGCTATAATACTTAACTAATTCATAATGGTGGTGTGAGCACTAATTAATTCATGTCTTTATAGCATATTTGGATAAAAATGCTATGTAAATTTTAACACCATTATTTTTAATAACATTTGTTTGTGCGATGTCAGAATCTTTCAGGCAGTAACCTCTGATTTTATATTTTCCTTCAGAGTTCTCTAACTGGCTTATCTAAACAGTAAAGAAGAAAATACTTATGCAGAAGGGCCCAGAATAAGGGTAGCTACTTTTCAAAAGCAGATGTTTTAAAAGAAACATGTAAATTTCAGCACAGTTGGGGAATAGATAGAGGTTTCTGTCAGGTTAGAATGATAAATGAAAGGGCTCTAGTGGCCTTTCTGTTTGTTTAGACCTCTTGTTCCTGCTACAACTCTGCACAAAACTAGTATTGAAGTGCCTACTGTTAAAACATAACATAACCTGACAATGATCAGCCCAGAGGGCTTTTCCAAGAGAAGGCCATATTGTTCTGTGTGGGGAAGTGCTCTAGCATGAGATGTCCTGAGACATGAAGGAAAGCACCAAGTGCGGAAGGCTTTCCAGTACATTAGTACTATATGAAAGGAGCTGACCACTCGTACATTAATATTGCCTTGTCCTAGAGAGTGACATATGGAAAGCACTGCATAAGATTCTCTACAGACAGCTTGTTTTCTCCTTCTTTTGTAACGACAGGCACAAAGTGCAAAAGATAGCAGGTTTAACATTACACGGCCTGAACACATTTTGTGTATGGTTAAGATACTTAGCTTTTATATTTTGCAGATGACTGGACAATTACAGATCCCATTATTTTTTTACTATGCACTATTTGTAAAGCCATTGCAGAATGTTTACTTTGGGAACAGCTTTAACATTAGGCATTTTATATACCACCCTGCCCATTTGTAGTTAAGCGGTTTTCTGCTAATGGGTCTAAAGTACACTCTTTTTGACTCTGGAGGGTTTGTAAATGTCACGAAATAGACTGGATTTTATGATAGATTTAAGACTTTTATTCACGTTTTACATTTCAAATAAAGTAAGAGTCTGATACTGAGTTGAAAAATAAATAAGAATGGAAGAAGATCGTGAAAATTAATGCCAAAATATAACAAGATCTTATATTTTCAAAATCTGTACATAGAAATGTAAGCAATATTGCTCTCAATTTTTTTTATTTATTTTTAACTTTCTTTCC
The DNA here is from genome assembly GCA_033558185.1 of Dromococcyx pavoninus. Lineage (NCBI taxonomy): Eukaryota > Metazoa > Chordata > Aves > Cuculiformes > Neomorphidae > Dromococcyx > Dromococcyx pavoninus. The sequence continues at coordinate 2,680,210 of JAUMJL010000060.1, read as the reverse complement.
TGCCTCTATTTGTTTCTATGCAGAATATTAACATGTCAAGAGGGTATTACATTTCTGCTTATGCAGTGTAAAGAAACAGTAAGCATTACTTGGTACCTCTGTGGAAATATATTGCGTACAAACCTCTCCAGTTTGTACAGGTGGTTTTCATGTATGACTGAATTTCACCTAAGTTCAGCCAGCAGATTTTTCACAGCCTGATCATGTCACTGATGCGTTGATTCACTGCAGCTTTTTTTTTTAATACCACCTTTAACATGAAAGAGCTGGAAAGGGTCCACAGAGGTAATGCCTGGCAGATAGTTGGTATAGTTCTAGTGCTTCCTCAAACAAAACTAGAGTCTCTTCTGCCTCTGAGATGAAGAAACCTTCCCCAAGTTGTCTCTGACTTGTGATAGCTCAGGGTATAGTTATGGTTGAGGAACAAATGAAGTTATGGGTGAGAAAGAAAAACTGATCTGTGAAGAGAGTCAGGTATCCGTGTCCTGCCCAGTATGAGGCAGAAACAACCACATCTTAAAGCTGACTGACCCTCACACTTCTCAAGCCTTGTGGGACGACTGAGTTTAAGTTGAAACACTATTAATTTTATTTTATCTTGAACTCGTTCACAGTAATACCAAACTAAAATGTCATGGTTGGCTAATATGACATTGGTGAAAACTGAATATTTTTCTAGATCCATACACAATGTTTATATGTGATCAGTGCTCAAGAAATATTTTTATGAGTATTATCTATTTCCTTGTGAAAACAAACCAGGAGAAAAAAAGACCACCCCTCTATAGAACAATGAAGAAATCTTCTCTTATGCTGTCAGTCCTCAAAAAGAATTTAAATTTTAAAGGAATTATCACAAACAACATAGTTTTCTCACGTATAATGAATATTCCCTCTATTATTCACTAGATCTATTCATGCAGTCAAACATATAGTGAAAGGATCCAAGGTGCAGAGAAATTAGCAATAGAAAGAAATCAGCAAATCAACCTTTATGCATTTAGTAGACTGCTTCACATTCGCACCAGTTGCAAGCTCTGTATGAACATATGTTTCCTCTTTTTTTTCTTTTCTAGAAAACACTCAAGAGGCCTCTCTGAAAGTAGCAGGGGATGACATACAAGTTGAATTTGCCAACGCTTCCCCATGCAGGTGCTTTGCTCATTTCGTGGACACTACACTACAGGAGTGTTTCATTCTGTTTACAACTATCCTACAACAGCATGAACTCAAGGAAAGTATCTGTGCCATGGCTGATTTTCCCCAATGTTTTAGAAATGATTAAATGTTCCCATTGAAGCAGATAATGAAGAACTCTGTGGGAAAAGAGGGGGTTTTTTTCTCCTGCATTTACATGCAGATGGTTTGAGATGCCAGGAACATGATTATTAATGTGCGTGTAAATATTTTTTATTCACACAACATATTTCAGGCATCAGCTCTAACTCAGTTGTTGAATTCATGACCAGTTATCAGTAAGTGGTGATTAAGTGATTATGTGCTAATTATATTTCCAAATGGCATTTTATTAATTGTAGCTTGATACAAGTTAGAAGGTGTTTAGCAAACATGCTTCAGTGACCGGTTTTGTAATTGAAGAACATATCTAATTTCTAGTACTTGGGGTCTACATTTTAAGGATTGACATAACAGGGAGCTTAAGGTGTGCAAGCCTCACCTTAGGGTTCCCCTACTCTTTGTTTTAAGTTTTTACTCATTGTCTAGAAAGTGGACAGTATCTTTATTCTTCTGATTCACAGAAGACATTTTAAGAGTGCACAGAAAAAAAAAATCAACCTTATTCAATTGAATTTCAATATCCAACAGGCAATGGGGAAGAGCGGACAAAAGTGTTTTCTTGACACTTATATTTTATATAAGTAACTACATGTGTATTGTAACATGGCTAAAAATACAGGTTATTCCTTGTAGGGGTCCTAAACCATCGGATGTTGAGTTCCTGCATCAGTGGATGTTTAATGATGTTGAGCATAGTGGAACGGAGGCAATTGGAGAATATGACAAACACTCAGACTCTCTGGAATACACTATTTGGTGTTGATGAGGCACTTCACAGAGGTGTAGGAAAAGTGAACTGAGGCTTGCTGAAGCAAAGTAGGAATTTGAGCTCTGGCCTCCCACATACTGGGTCTGTATTTTAACAACAAGGGTACTGTAAAGAACACGAATGCTTCCTCCTGGAGTCCCTTGTGAGACAGAGCTCACCAGACCCAGGCAAACAGGAAAAGACAACTGAGTATTCCAGATGGTTGTAATATTCTGAATCAGATGAAAAGGGTGGTTTGAACCTCAGGCACGCTGGGCCTTATTTTGCTTCATTTCAAAACGTTTTGCCTCAAAGGTTCTGGGATTTCGCTCTAAAACGCTGGATTTCAAAATCTTCCTTTCATGCTCTGCAAGTTCAACGTGAGTTCCGGAAGAGGTCTTTTGTTTGAATTGCTTTAAAAAGTATATTTATTCCTGAAGGTACAGGCTATTTTTCTGTATCTTCTGCATCTTTTGCTAACTTCATCACCACAAGTGGACTCTTCTTTCTATGAATGTTTTCCTTTGACATATTTCTGTTTTAGCTAGATGCAAGACTGAAAAGGCAATGTTCAAACACCTGTCTACAGGAGTCATTCTTCTAATGTTTACTAGAGAATAATCCATCAACTTTAGTCACAAAACTCAAATTTGATGTCACCCTAACTTGTCCTTGGAGATCCATGACAATGGAAATGGTAATCTAGAGTAGATTCAAGTTCATCATGAGCATCGTTTAAAAGCAAATAAGTATACACTTCAGGAAGTTATGGCGGATAGTAGACACAGAGCCATGCTGAATGGAAGACAACAATCTTTATTGCTGAGGGCAGAATTAGAGTGAAGAGCAGTTACACAGAAGAGCCAGAAAACCTAGTTTAGCCCACATTTTTAACTGTGTGGAAGAAATCTTATCGATTCATCAGAAAGGTTTGTATCTTTTTATAAACGGAATAATTTTGAGAACAGAATATCTCAGATACAATAAACAATACATTACACTGTTCTTATGTGTTGTGGAGCAGTCATGTAGTAAAAGGCAGAATCTGAAAATGTATGAAGTTGCGTTTTCCTATGATGCAGTCATGCTCAATGAGTTTCATTCAAATACTAGGAGACAGATATTTGTATGCTGAAAGGTTAAAACTTATTGTAGCCAGGACTTTTATCAGGAAATAGGAAAGAAACAGGATTATCAAATAAGTAAGTGTTGTGGTACTGAATCTCTCACTTTAAAGTTCAGCCTGTAATAGAAACAGAATATTTACAGTGGGACACTACTGGCCTATGACTTGTATTCTCCAGTAAAGGACTAGTGTTTGGAAATCACATGAGCATGAAACTATTAGAATGACCATGTTGTTTCAACATTAGTTGCCTAAGAAAATGGGGAATAATTTTACCTTCCAATTCTGGCTCCAATATTTTCCTCATCTTCATCAAATGTATTTAACAACAATGCAGGGAATCAGATTGTTAAGTAAAGCTATTCAGTGGTCAAATGTATTTTGTCAGAGAGTTCATGAAAAAGTCATTAGCTCTCCTCCCCTCCTCTTTCACTGTCAGGCAGAATCATGTCATAAATATAGCCACTTGTCTAGCAGGATATCAATCTATCCAGGTATCACCCACTTCCTGTCTCTGACCATATGTTTCTGTTATTTATGTCAAGAAAATAGCATTTACACAACCGCTGCTAGTTGTTTACAGAAGTTTAACTCCTGTGATATAGTCCCGCTTGTGTTGCATGCTTTCAGCCCATAGATAATACATGAGATTGTACATTTTAAAATATGCTACCACATGCATGACAGAATAAACACAGACCTGAACTGACAGCACCATCTGCCAAACACAGTTGATGTCAGGGGAATGGTCTCTGCACAATATTCTGCAGCTCCCCTGTGAGATAAGGCTATTTTTTCTCATGATATAACTACACTAAATTCAACTTGTTCATTTAGTACTCAAATTGTTAAAAATCTCAGAAGCAGAAGGGACTCAGGCCTCCTAAGAAACACTGCAGAGAAACAGTGGAAATTGAACTATTCTTACATACGTTTTTCTTGCTCTTACCACTAGTAACATTCTTGTCTACATACTTACCCCTGAAATGAACCTGTGAGCAATGTATACACAACACCTAGATACACAGTGCTCTGAAGTAATGGAAAATTCATAACATTTATCTTTAAATAGCCTATCTGATGGTTATAGTTAGATATTAGCAAAAGTTGCATTATTTCCTTCTTATAAACCCACTGTATTCACAGTACATAATGAAATAAAAAGGTAGAGATGATACTCGACATTTTTCCTTTTAATATTTTGAAATTCATAACCATTATTCTGTTCATTTAGGATCAAGTATTCTTTCTTAAGAATTGGTTTTGTTACCAGATTGTCTCCTGGAGGTAACTGCTAACATTGGGAAGGAAAAAACCCTTTTTGCATGTCCTACAGCAGTAAACTCAAAGCTGCAAGGTCTCTGTATATATAACAATCATTATTTACAAGGGAATGAAATAGGGCCTTCAAATATTTCAAGGAGTGTATACCTGCCTTCCAAGCACCATATTTCTGCCTTCCAAGCACCAGATTCTAAAGTACTAATGAGTACAGACGGCCAATGCTGCAAGCGTAGGCTGGCTAGAAGGCCATTTCCTGGAGCCTATTGACAGTGACAGTTTTCCACATCTCATGGTGTAATAATCTGAAAACATTAGGTAGTTAGAATACCTTATAGATGGTTCTAATATAAGCCTGGAATTCTCTGTGCATCTTCCTTATGTAACCCATGTATGGGCCTGCACAGCCAGGACATGCAGAATTCCTAGAGAAACTGTTACTGCCGATTTCCCAATGAATACTTCCATGCGTATGTGAATTTCTCAATACATTCTGTCTGCATCCATTTCATTTTGCATGTGCAAATCATGGTTGCCAGATGTGCTTGGCACACTTCAGGAATATCTGGGCAAAAATACGGCAATTATTCCGACAGCCAGAGGTTTGGACTATCCACAGAGGAGGCTGGAGCTCCATTTTTAAATCCTAGGTTTGTCTAATAGGAGTTACCCCTCTTACATTGGGAATGCTGGGTATTCTGCAGTCAAGGGATTGCGTGCTTTTTTTCTGACAAGGTATCCTATCCTGGACATGAAGAACCAATTTTTAGAGAAAATGTTTTCAGAAATGTTCCAGAAGAAGTTTTAGTTTGGATGAATCATCTTTGTCTTACAATAAATTTTTATTGAAAAATATCTGACCATCCCTACTTGTTCGTATCCAGTTTTCCGTTTTGCACAGTGAAATCACATAGGTTCTGCTATTGTCAAAGCCTTCTCTTACTGCAGATGACTGCGGAACAAGGTTTATGGTGTTCTATATTATTATTTGATGTAACATAAATGGATTTGAATCTGATATTTTGTTTCATATCAGGCATTCGTTGCTATTTATTGCAAGCGTATTATTACATCAATACTAAATGAGTTTGTAAGGAGATAGCAAATGAAAGACAAACAATTTTATTGTGATTCAGATTTATCGTTTTGTTATAGTATTTGTAAAACATGATAGCTTTGAAACATCCTCCTCTAAGAAAACTCACAAGAAACCAAAGATTTCTTGTTTTCTTTTAGATGTAATTTGGGATTATTTGGTATATGAATTTTTAATTTAAATTAATAATTCCTGACCCATTAAATGACATCAGTGAAGAACTGTTGAATTAGGCATTCCCTTTGGAAATATTTGTTAAATTGTTGTGCTTTTAGATTAACTAATAATATATTCCTTAATGTTAAGCCATATTGTTGAAGAATATTTCTGGTTTTGTTCACTGGAATGCATTTCTAATATAAAACTTTACTAACAAGCGGGAAAAGGTGTATTTCATATCTATAAAAACTTTGATCTTTGTAGAATCTTTTCCTATCAATATAAGCTTTAAAATCCATAATTTCCATACTAGTCATGTTTGTTGTTTTACTTCCTATTAACAAGTCAAAACTAGCCAGACTTATATTCATATTTGCTGCTTACTTGGAGAGCCATACTTTTATAATTTCCAGTTTTCCATATTTTTCTGCCTTTGCAGTGGCAAAAATATTCTGTTTGCCTTTTTCTTCTGGTCTTCACATTATATCAAGTCTGAAACCTAAACCAAAGTTATTTGGAACTGGCACAGTACAAGAAAATACAGCATGTAAACAGTAAAGTTTCAAATCCTGCTATGTCTCTTCGACATTTGGGGACAATATTACCTTTGAATGGTACACATGCTCCAAATTTGCATATATATGTGCTTGTGCGCACATCGCAAATCCATTGAATGATACATAATGACATTAGTGTGTTGATTCATGAGCCATAATGTTTCGTTTTAAACTTCAGAGATTTTTATGGTTAATATAGGTCTTTTTACAGATAGCTTCATCTGAAAATTAAAGGGTACATTCTTAGTAGTCTAAGTGGGCAATTAAGGCAGAATCAATTGCGTGTAGTCTGAATTTAGTGTGTATTACCACATTCCAAAAATACATTGTAAATATGTTCACTGATATTTGATATTCCTTATGTAGACAGCATTAAATCTTTAAACATCAAAGTGATGTTAAAAAGCTGTTATTAAGAAAGAAATCTTCCTCCTGATTCTGTCACTCCTATAGATTTAAATCTTCTGTTACAGCTAAATGGAGTTCTACATGAGCAAGGAATACCATACATGAGTTGTTATAAAACAAACAAACAAACAACAAAGCTCTCTTCACAGTTTTTCTCTTTTTAACCAGATTGATGTTCATGAATTGGGCATCAATCAGGTTAATCAGCAGGATTGTATCTCAGAAGGAACAGATCTCTCAGTAGGTCGCACATTTGAATACATTTTTTAAATAGAGCTAAAATGTCAAATTACTATTGAAGCCAGCTGTAAGCATCAAAACACAGTCTTACTGTAGAAAGGGAAAACCACTAAACTAGGGGAAAATATCAATTAGGCAATTGACACCTTCGTCTCATAAATTAGGATTTTGAGTAAAACCACATTTTGGAAAGTCTTATCTACTTTATAATATCTATCGGTCTCATTTTCTTCCTTTTGTATTTTCTGTGAAATGACTTTTTCTTTTTTTGGGGGGAGGGAGGTGGGGCAGAGTGGCCAGGTAAGATAGCAGAGATTTGAACTGTAGCATTTTTCAAAGCAGACATTTCTGGTTAACCCTTTTAGCATGCAGTCTCAGAAATTGTATAATTTTAGGAAAGTGCAGTTTTGAGGGAACTTCTTGTCCATCCTCCTACTCCAAGTGGGGCCAGTTTCAAATTTTCCAAAGGTGAAGAAAGTGAAAGTCACAGAGAAAAGCAAGAAAAAATAGAGAGTGAAAGGCAGAGAAAGAAAAATAAGCCTTGCTTGTTTTGTAAGACCCAAATCTAAAATGGAGTGAAATGAAATCAAGAGAAACAAAAATTTTCATCTGACTTCGTATTTCCATTGTAAAAAAAAATAATTTAGGTTGGATATAAAATAACATTGAATTCCAGTGTTGTGGGATTTCTAGGGTTATTTTGCCTTTGTATAACTTGCGTATATATATACACACAGATGTTTCTGTGGCACATGTCTTCTTTTCTCAGGAAATGGGTTTTCCGTGACGTCTGCTTCCCTTTACACTCAGAACTTCCTGCAAGAGCAATGGTAGCAAACATTTTATTCATCTTTAAAGCATATTAAAAAGTGACAGTCACAGGTCTGTGCAATGACTATACGTGTGCTACGGAGAAAGACCAGACTCATGGGACTCAGAGAGCAAGCTAAAATTTCACCTCTGCATTTTCCTTTATCTCCAGCTTTAACATTTAAGCATATCTTATTCCGTGTATTTTTGCCTTAGAACACTAAGACAGTTTTAATTAAAATTTAGTATTTAATTTTCTTTCTAAACACCATGTTCAACAGCTAGATGAACATTACTTAAAGTTGCATTAATCTCCTTTCTTCCTCCAGGAACTTGACTAGCAATGCTTAGAGGGGCTCAATGAATATTGACTATAATAAAATAAATCTTGGTGTTAAACTTCTTGTCCTAAAACTTAAAAAAAAAATAAATCTAGTCAAAGCAACAGAAAAATCAAGAATGACCCCAAGATATTTTTTTCCCATTGTTAAACACCTATTTTTTACATTCAGCTTTTACTGCCCAGTACATTTGCTATGCTATGACTGAGTCTTAAATATACATGGATTAAGTTCATTCCTGGCACTCTCTTATTAGGCGGTTTCACTGAGATTATACCAAGGTTCCCGTTTCTCCTCAAATACCAAGAATCTTACTAATAGTTCCTGCCAATCTCAATCTAGTGGTTAGTTCTGAACCAGCATCCCACTGGCTTCTGAATGCTTCTCTGCACTTCCAGTTCATCAACACTCTCCTTCACTTGTCAGCCTTAGGGAGCACTAGGTATTTCACAAAGAAATGGGTGAGAAGGTAGGATAGGCAGCCAGAAAAGGCTGAGCTATAACAGCGCTGAATATGGAACCCTGGTCCTTGTTTACTTAACTCTATTTACCCCTTTCTTAATACTCAATTAATTACCTTTTGGACTTTTCTTTTAAGATTTTTGGTCCCTCAATGTCAGGGTGAATGAATACAGTGAAAGCTGTTGACAGACTCAGCTTCCTCATGGTACAACATGACTAGTACAAGATAACTTGAGGAATTCTAGCACGGGAAAGGTGCAAAGCAATGTCCAGGAGATTGTTTCTTATCTAAAGCCAAGTATATTTTCATATGGATCACCAAAATCGCCATAAACATAGTTTCAGAACTGGTTCTTTTTGAAGCGGAGGGGAGGAGGAGTTTTAAGTAGAAAGTTTAAATTCTACCTGCTTCTGGAGATTTTGATTAGCTGCAAAGATGGCAGCAAAAAAGACTAAACTAAGGAGATCTGTTGGGTTTTGCTGAGTACATATGGAGAAGGCTGCCAAAAGAGGATTAGGATTAGATTTCACTCTCTTTGTGGATGACAAATATCCTTAAACATGACTTGTCTATAACACCATATCTGATCAGCATCTCATCTATTTGAGCAGAGAATTTGTCTCGAATCCTCTAGGCTTTTTCTTGTCCATCCCCATGTTCAGAACGACAAGGACAGGTGGCAGGAGGATGCTTGGATGAACAAGGATCTCCTGAAAAAAACTCAGAGAGAAAATGAAGCAGGACCAGGTCACCCAGCAGAAGTACAGAGAGGAGTAAAAGCATGCAGGGATGAGGTTAGTAAAGGTGAAGTCTGTTCGGAATTGAGTCTGGAGAAAATGTAAAAGGTTACAAGAAGGTCTTTAATAGGTCTGTCAGTAGCAAAAGGAAGACTGAAGAAAATACTGATGAATTCAACAGGAGACCTCATAACAAGGTATACAAAAGGCTGAGGCATTCCCTGACTTTTCCTCTTTTTTTTTTTTTTTTTTTTGTGAAGGCTTGTCTTCAGGTATCTCAGGTCCCGGAGATCAGTGGAAAATTCTAGAGCAATGCAGATTTACACCTCAGTAAAGGAACAGGTAGTTAGGGAAAATTTAAACCAGTCAACCTACACAATTCCATAGGGCTTGTTGGGGTGTACCCAAGAGTGTTGACGAGCTGGTTGATGCCATTGCAATCTAGGTCAATTATCATTTGAAGGTCATGGCAATGGGAGGAGGATAGGAAGAAAGCATATGTTAAGAGTGTAAGAAGGATTAAGAAACGACAAGCCCAGGTAAGGAAGGTGATGGAATGAATTCTGAGAAAAATTTCCAAAGATATTAAGGACAAAAAGATGATTTGGGATAGTCAGCATAAGCTGTCCAATGGGAAATCATGCCTAATCAAACTGATAAACTTCTACAATTGAATTATTTGCTCAGTGGATGAGGAGTGGAGGTTTTATCTTGGCTTTATAAAGACTTTGTACACTGTCTCCCGTAACATCCCTGTTGACAAACTTATGAAATAGGGACAGATAAGTGGTTGATGAGGTGGATTGAAAGGGTTAGTCACTAGTGTTGTACCCAAGGGATCAAAACTGTTGCCAGTGCTATTTAACATCTTCATTAATGACTGAGATGATGGGACAGAGTTTGCAGACAATAAAAAGTTGGGAGTAATGGATGACACACCAGATTGTGGTTGCACTACCATTCAGAAGGACCTCAACAGGCTGGACAACTGGGCTGACAGGAATCTCCTGAAGGTTAGCAAAGGGAAATACCAAGTTATATCTCTAGAGGATGAGGATGGACCATCTGGAAAACAGCTTTGTGGAAAAGATCCTGGGGGGAGTCTAGTGGACACCTGGTGGACATGAGCTAGCAATGTGACTTTATGTCAAAGATGACCAGAAGCACCCAGGCTGCACAGGGAAAAGCATTGTCAAGAGATCTGCGGCGGTGATCCCACTCCTCCACTCATCATTGGTAAAAGATCATCTGTTTCCAGGAACCTATTTAAGGCAAAGACATTGTTGAGGTTTGCATTGGTCATCTGACTATGCAAAATAGTCCTTCGTGAAATCATGTCTATGACCGAAAATGACGGTGTTCTCTAAAATAGGGGTTTGTATCATAATTTCGTAAGATAAAACATGTCTACATAAAGGAAGAAATTAACATTAACTGACTTCACCTGCCTAAAGGTTCTAGATGAGGTTCCTACTTTAATCAACTGAAAGAGACAGGGATGTCAGAAATTGAGTCATTCCACCAGTTTTAGTCACCTATCTCAAAATGGAATAAATAATTTTCTACTTATTACTTTCTCTTCATGCTTTAAAAGGGAGAGTCAAGAAATGGTTAAGACTATATGTACTCCTTTCACACAACTGAAAATAGTAATTCCAAACTGAATGTTTACATTAGTTCATCCTGATTTTTTTTGAAGTTTTGTGTTTGCTTGGATTTTTTTATTAAAATGAAGCAAATTCAATAATGTCTGAGAAACCAACATCACCTCATTATATTTATCTAGCTATTGATCCATCCAAGTTATTGATTTATGGTTTGGAACTACAAATGGGAGACATAAATTAATCATAGAAAATAAATTCTAATCATGTTCTTTAATTTATCCTTATTAAGATCTGTCTCAGATAATGCCTTTTTAAACAGGTTCCCCTCTCCCTCCTTCTTATTTAAGGCTTCTGTCTTAAGAAATGGATAGGCATAAAAACGAACTCAATTTTGTTTTCCAAAACAACATTGTAAAATGGGATCTGATGGAAATAATACGCATTGAATAGAAAGGAATTTTATCAGAGTTTTCACTACTTTGTTTAATTGGAAAAAAACATATGAAACAAGCCAAGGAAGAGCACTTATGAAAAATTCACAAAACAAGATAAATGGCAAAAAATAGTTTATCTTTCTGGGGAAATTTTGGTAAGGATGTGATAACAATTTGTGTAAATCTAATCTTATTTAACATTTTCAGTAATGATATAGAAGAGGCAAGAAGTAAAACATTAATGAAATGCATTGACACAACGAAAACCTGAGAACTGCCAAAGGCCAGGCAAGGAAGCTAAGAGAAGTTTAAAACATCAAACCAAAATGTTATCCATACAGCATTATCTAAGCATTTGGTACAAGTCCAAAGTGCTTTCTTGGTATTTGTTTAACATTTGAGTTTAGTTAATCTATGGAAATATGCAGTCCATTCTTAATTCTTACTAAGTTCTTCATCACAAGGATATTTTGTGGCAGTAGGTTCATATTAGGTTCGCGTGGCAAAGTTTTGCTGGTGGGGGAGCTACAGGAGTGCCGTCTGTGAGAAGCCGTCAGAAGCTTCCCGTATGTCCCACAGAGCCAACGCCAGCTGGCTGCAAGACAGACCCTCTGTTGGCCAAAGCTGAGCCAATCAACGATGGGGATAGCATCGGGGGGGTAGATGAGGGTAATAATTTAGTTAAGACGTGAAAGTTAATTACCAAACGATAACAACTGCAGATGGAGAAAGGAGTGAGAGTATGTCAGACAAATAACTGCAGGCACAGAGGTCAGTGAAGAAGGGGGGAGAGGATGTGCTCCAGGTACCAGAGAAAAGATTCTACTGTAGCACATGATGAAGACTATGTTAAGGCAGGCAGTTCCCCTGCAGCCCATGCATGTTAATGGAGAACCAGATATCCACCCGCAGCCCCCAGAGGATCCCATGCCCGAGCAGGTGGATGTGTCTGAAGGAGGCTGTTATCTGGTGGGAAGCCCTTGCTGGAACAAGCTCCTGACAGAACATGCAGACCTTTGAAGACAGAAGTCCATGCTGGAGCAGGTTTTCTAATAGAATTTGTGACCCTGTTGGGGAACCACACTGGAGCAATGACTGCACCCTTTGGATAGGACTCATGCTGGCCCAGTTCATGAAGTGCAGCCCATGGAGAAGACCTATGGTGGAGAAGTTCATGGAGGACTGTCTCCTGTGGGAGGCACCCTAAGCTGGAGCAAAGGAAGAATGTGTTGAGTTCTCCCCCTGAGGAGGAAGAAGCGGCAGAAACAATGTGTGATGAACTGATTGTAACCTGTCTGCTCCATCTTCCTGCTCCACTGAGGGGGAGGAGGTAGAGAATTCAGGAGTAAAGTTGGTCCATGGAAGAAGGCAGGAGTGGGGAAAGGTGTTTTAAGATTTATTTTTTTTTTAATCTCATTACTGTCCTCTGATTTGATTGGCAATAAATTAATTTCCCCAAACTGAGTCTGTTTGGCCCATGATGGTAATAGGTCTTCCTGTTATTATCTTCACCCACAAGACTTTCATTATATTTTCTCTCCCCTGTCCCACTGAAAAGGAGAGTGATAGAGCAGATTTTGTGAGCACCTGGCATCCAGTCAGGGTCAACACACCACAAAGTTTCTCAGGATATCTGTGAACTCAATGAGAATTTTTCTTGATTTGAATGATCTGTTTTACAATTTCATACAATGCCTAATATATATTTTGAGAAAATGTAAATAGATCTTTCAAATCAGTCTTCAAATGATCTCTGTTTTTGACTGAGATGATATTGAGTAGTTGGTAACCCTCTCATTTTTTTGAAAAGTTAGTTAAAAGTTAGTTGTATTTTCTGTTTACAAAGGAAATGAAAGGAAATTCTTTTCCGGGAATATGGAGGAACTCAAGGAAAAAGAAGAGCTCAGACATTTAGGCAGGAAAGTGAAACAAGCATATGAGCTCTCTTTTTCTCAAAGTCCTACCATGATTGCAGTTGCAAATACTGCATTTCTGGATTATATATTAACAGAAGGATACTGGTAATATACAGAAAAGAGCCATGAGAACATAAGATAAGTGATCTAAGGAGCCCACCAACAGATCTATTATAAAAAAAAATGAGAGATGTTTAATTCATGTTTAAGTAACAGCAAAAGAGAAAGTAACTCATAACAATAATGCTACATGACAAATGCTTTTTCCTACCTTCCTTCAGAGCAGATCTTACTTGCTCTCTTGTGTTTCATAGTTTCCTGGAAAGTGGAAAAATATAAGGAAGTGACAAATGGTGGGACAAGTCCTGGGACAAATGCCGTTGATGCTTTATGTTATGCTAGTACAGAGGTTGAAATGATAACATAACAAATATGCATGCAAGATGGACTTGGGCTTTTACTAATAAATTCTGTTGACTCCTTATCGTTCTCTTCCTCTTCAAAGTCCCTTCCAGTAAGCCAAAGTACAGCCTGACTTCTCCCTCTTTCTTAAGTCTTGCTGATGGACTGTATTTTATGCAGTAGCCGCCTTTACTAAGAGAAAATTTTAACTTTACATAATATTTTTCAATGTCTGTGGGTAATTTGAAGAGTAAACTAAGCCACTACTGCAACCAAAGACCAAAGGTGCTGAATAGCTACCAAGATTTGATTTGCATGGGGTGACTTTGCATCAGCTGCTCAGGATTTGTCATTTTCCATCATGTATTTCTACACAAGCATTTAAGGGACAACATGCCTGTGTTGTGAAATGGGACATTTTACAGCAGGAAAAATGCATATAATACTACTTGCTCCAAAACACTCTTTCACAATATTTATGATAATTTGGGCGAATATTACACAGAGTGTCAGACCCTACTCTTTAGAAAATTTACACCAGCTTTTATGCCTGACTTAAAAAGATGTGGGCTGGAGAGAACCACACTCCTGACACTTCCTGCTTTGAAAACTCTGAGAATTATGTAAAACTGAAAATTTAAATCAGGTGCTGGTATGAAAAACAAAGCCTCTAGAGCTAGATGGGGCAGAGCTGGTGGAAAAGATAGACACCTTCTGAATTAGACTCATTCTCCAAATCATCCTCTGGAGTCTAGATCTTCACAGAACTTGGAAGCTTACCTTAACCCTTTCCTTCTCTCTCTCTCTTGTGGAGCTTGTGTTTCTGAAAGAAATTTTTCAAATCTCTATTATCATTCTTTCCCAACTTTTGAAAATGGTAAAGACACAAATTGCATGAAGGGGTCACTAAAATATGCTCAGCATTAGGGAAAAATTTAGATAATAGTGCATGTAGGCACTCAGGATTTTCTTGGCAAAAAAATGTTTAGCCATGAATTTATTTTGGATTGAGTAACTGATAATGATATTAGAGCTTTCTAAGAAAGTTCTTGTATAAAAGACACACTAAAAAAAGTCACTGAAAAATAAATTATTGTGTGCATTTTCTGCTTGTAACTTCACAAACTAAACAATCCAAGAAAATGAGTTGTGATTATTTAGACAAAACGAATGCCTTATGTTCTACCAAGCCAGAAATGTACTACAATTCATCACTTTGAGGTTTATGAGCTACTCGTGTTTAGATGGATCAGCCAATCATTCTCTGATCAATCTATATGTGCATCTGCAAAAAGATCTACTGTGTGAACCTATAAAGTATCGTACCATTGTTGTCATTATATATTATTTGTTTTGCATATTGCATTTTACCTCACAATCGCTATAAGAAATTTCTGATGTCAGAACGATGCCTGTTCTCCACACTGAAATGTTACATTAGATGTAGAGCTTGTATTTATGGTTGTAGCTCCAAGGAAGTATTTTCTCCTCTTTTCTTGCATATTTATTTAATTGCTATATAGTTATGAAATGTATAAGTTATTAAAGTATTGATTTAATTAGAAACTCTGATTATCGGGGCTTCCCTCCTGCCCTCAAATAATAAAACTGAGTGATTTTCAAATATAGTTTGTACTGGCTCTGACAACTTTAAACACATTCACTGGCAAGCTACTGTAGTAGACTCATAAGAGGGGGGTGTCAGCTTTTAATTGTAACTGTCTTGCAGAGTGGTGTTGTTTTAATATCCTGTATAGATTTTTATGTAATACACTTACTTGCAGGCAGCCTGAAGCAAGAATCAATTCTGTGAAGGATTCTTCTTTTGTTAAAAGCCAATCTTGTTTTAATGATGCATGAAGAAATATTCGAGCATTGACATTTTTCTGTCAGGTTTCTTTTGAAAAATCAATTAAGATAATACTGCTTTGACCTAGTTATCTAGTTAATGCTTATTAGGAATGTAATATGATTTACTGTCAGCATAATAATTTTTGTATCTTATCCCATTAGCTTGTGCATATTTCAAAGTGTATTACACAATGGTCACTTCTTAAAATGTAATGTAGCAGAATACATTAATTAGATTGACTGGGATCATTAGACAGAAACTCTTCCATTGCCTCTTTGTACCAAATTTGTATATCATCCCTATCAAGTTAATTCATTGTTTACTTCTCTGAAAAGTGTTTCTGTTTAACTGAGATACATAAAAAGTTTTTTGATTGGACAGAAACTATTTATTTCATATGTACACTTTTTAAAAATTATTTCTAGCTCACCCTGGGGTAAACGCACTATCCACGATCACCAATCAGATAAATCCTAAGAACTAAGTATTTTTTGAAATCTGACAGGTCATAAAAGAGTGCAAGCAGATACATGAGACAACTGCTGTAAAAGCACAGAAACCCCAGTGAAGCATTTGGTTTGGTAGGTGTTCAAAAATAAAATGATTGGTCTATTTATTTTTTGCATTTCAACTGCTTAGTGTTAATGGAAAGGTCAATAAAGGAGTTGCCTTATTGTGGCATTAGTGAAGAACTATTGATTCCTATCCACTTAGTGGTCAGTGTTAACCAAGGACTGAACTCTTTTAACCTTGTTAAGCAGAACAGAAATTAAATCTTCCCACCACTTTCAAGGCAGCGGTCTATCTCAGAACAATACTGCGGTCAGACATTTTTGCAAAGTTTATCCTCTTCCATTGTGGTAATGGTTTATGTGATGTTAGAGTGGGAAAGAAAGGTAACTGACTGTTCCGTAGATCTTAGTTAAAGAAATACCTTAGTGAGGCAAGAGGCAGTAATGATCTTTCTCGTATCACAAAAGGTCTTTCTTTTCATCCGGAGTAAGAATTTATTTGTCAGGTAACTTTAATGATATGTGCACCTGCATTATCATCATTATGTGTTTTTCTTCTGGCAAGGATTCCTCTTGATTTCATGAGATTGACTCAGTTTTAATTTGATTTTCCTGCTAGAAACATACACTGTAGTAATGAAGACAATATTTATATTAAGAGAGACAGAAAATAAAGATTAGCTTTCTTAAAACATGATTTCTGTGTACAGTGAATGCATTCAAAGAAAAACCTTTTAGAAATACATATATATTTTTAAAGCAAGGGAACTATTTCAAACTGGTTAACCAAAAAGATAACTGAAGTGCCATACGTTATCTGTGGAAAGAAAGTGGGATAATAAGGTATACCTTTTTTCTTCTTTTCTTAAAATAAAAAACCAAACTTGCCTACATATTTGGCCTCTTATTGATTTCCTGAATTTCGTTTTATTTCTCTACATCCTCTTTACACTGAGTCAGAGTAGCTGAGGCCACTGTATTGCTGTTATACATCATTTGAAATGCACAATTTTAATGTTTGCACTGCAACAAAAGCTACTGTTTTGCATAGGTTGACACAATGAATATGTGCTGAAAGTTTCTAGGATAATTTTACCTCCTTTCTTCTAATATTTATATTAAATAGAAGGTGATACAAATGAAGAAATGCTGTGTCTATATGTAGATTTTCCTAAATTTACTTAGACTTGTACGCATTTAAGGTAGTTGTAGACATCAACAAATCTTTTTTTCTACATGTCATTAGAAATTTCAACAGACTGGAAGTTTTTAGACAGCTTAATATACATAATTTGTCTTAAGCCTGCGAATATCTGTGAATGAGATGGCAGCTTGAAATCCTTAAGTGATAGAGATAATGGTAAGATGGGTTCTGACTTTCCTTGGATAAGTGGAGTGCATTCAAGAAATAAATAAAGGAATAAGAAATTAGTCAGGATATAGGATTTTAAGATTCGCATTGTTTACAATCCACAAAGGAAGCAGGGAGAAAAGAACATCCTGATGCTATCAGTTATCCTTATTTGCTTGTAAACTCTGATATTAGGATTCATTTTTGAGCATGTCACTTTTTACCTCCTAATTAATTGCAATGACAGCACTCTGTATGTCTGTTTATAGGAAAGATGCTGTTGTGGCTGAGGTTTTAATTATATTAAATATTAATCATGGATTGAAATTGGAAATCTTAAATTATTGTTTAATGATCAATGATCAAACGCATAATCAAGATAAAGAAAATTAGGATGGTAGACAGCAACATCACAATTTGAATTTTACATTATTAGTCTTCTGCCTAACTAGGCACTTCTCTTGAGTATCTGAACTGTTTTGCCTTTTAACTGTGCTTGCAGTTGCTATAGTGATGGCATAATTTCGTAATGGTCTAAAAATGACAGTGGCATAGATACTGACAGATAGGAATTAATTCACTAACAAGTAATTATGTAGCGAAATGTTGACTGCCATGCAGAAGGTGCACTGTGACACATTTACTGTTTTTCAGGGATGGCAGTAACATTAGCGTTGGTCATTAGTGGTAGACGTCTCCGTACAGTGTTGGATACAGACTTATATGCAGACCCATTTAGTTACCTGTGTGACAGCCTTGTTCAGGACACCAGAAACAGCTGTCCTAGCCTGTATGAGCCAAAATAATTAGGCCTGTCATCTTCTCGCTCTGATTTCCCCTTCAACCTGCTCCACAAAATGCAAATATTTTGCTTTCATTGTCACATTCACCTTGACATGGATATTGCTTTGGCGCATAACTGGATGAGATGACTCAGAATTTGCATTGTTCATTCTAATAAATTTGCTTCCCCTCTACTGCGTGGCAGGACCCATCAGATAAAGTCTCCCAGAGTGTCATCAATCAACATCGCTGACAGACGGCTTTTGCCTTCATTTGTTACATACGAGAACATGCTTAATTATTTGTCCTGTAATTAGTTGGGAAAATGTCAGGAAATGTCAACTCTCTGTTCACTCTGGAAGGGCTCTGCTTGAAAGCCACAGTGACTGAAGTGTCATTAATGCTGCCTAACAAGACGAGGATCAGCTGGGGAAAAGTGAAAGCTTCTAAAAAAGTAATCATGGTGAGTTAAGGAAAACTGCAAATCAGCACCAATAATAATATGTGAATCCTATTAGCAAACACTTATATTTTTCATCTGTTACTCCTCACAATAAAAATATGGAGAAAAAACTCAAGGAAAAAATACGGTAGGCTCATATAATTTCTGTCACATATTCATTGGCATTTCCTAAGCTAATCATGCTTAATACATTACTGTAGGTAGTATCTAATATTTAATTTTCAGATTTGAGACACATTTTTACATTCACACAGCAGTATAATATGCAATGGATATGTGAAGGTAAATATTATTTTTACATCAATCAAGGAGTGCAAGATTAATTGAATGTGAAAATTTGTTTTCTGAATTTTAAGCTGATAAGGAGAGCAGGCACTAGCTTTAATTTTAGGAGTAGAAATAAAAATAAATGAGTAAAATCTGTTTATCAACTATTTACAGTTGCGTGCAATAGGGAGACAAGCAGATTTCTTGAAGTCACATGGACAGCTAGGAGTTTTACTGAAATACAAGAACAATCTCCTATATATTGTATTAAAAAATAAAATAAAAAGAAAAGAAAGAAACAGGAAACCATATTAGTGAGACTAAGTAACTACACTGCTTTCTCCTTACCTATATTTTGGAAAAAGAGATGCCTTGGATCTAATTTTACACTGAAAGGCTATAGAGGATTCTGGATTGAAAGAGATGAGGATTAGACAAATGTAGCTAAATTTTTTTTTATGCTTACTAGGGCCATTTGTTATTTTAGTAATTTTTTGTAATCAGCAGTTCTGTTTTCAGTTTTCATTTTTTCTTATATGAAATCATATGGTATATATTTTTAATGCCTCATTTTCTTTAGTTTTTTCCTTACATTATTATGAAAGTGTATAATCATGTGGGAATACTTTCTTACTTAATTACTTACATTATTTCATCCCTCGTTGCGATTAAGCAAATTATTGCTTGGTCTCTTTAGAAAGGATAATTAAGATAGCGTTCCGGTGTTTTACAATTTACTCGTTGTCACAGGTATGGCTAAGCTAATTATCAAATGGTTAAAAATTTATTCTGGGAAGAATATTACAAGTGTACCATGTGGGCAAATTGCTTCCAAGGCTAATTCAATTACAGATGCACAGTACCTATCATGTCGGTATGATATTTGTCTTGGAAGGTAGAGAGCATGGGAATGTAAGTTCAAGTTTATTAGTGGAGTGCCTGTTTTTGTATATTAGGTTTTGGAAAAAGTCCACACTGGTGTTTGAGAGAAAGAAGAGAAGGAAGAAACACTCTCAGTTAATTATTTTCTCAAAAATAAAACAAACAACATAATGAATGAATGCGGCAGAGCAAACAGATGCTGCAGTATGAACGAGATAAAATCTAGATGCTGCTCATTCCTGATATTCTGATTCCAGTCAGAATAAAAATGCTGAGAAAATTATTCTGACAAGCTGCTCTCTCAGCCCAGAGTGGACTTCCATCTTCATCCCCTAAACCAACTCACAATTCAAAATAATAAGGCACTATTACCAGTTTTCCTGGGAAAAACCCCTCAGGATTGACAGGTTATGAAGACTTAGTAACCCTTTTATCCTATAAGAAAGATGGTCTGTTCAAACAAGGATGCTTCTGTG